>QRDG01000319.1:522847-673666 GCA_012064385.1 Puccinellia tenuiflora
ACGGAACAAAAGCTAGACAAGCTCTTATTCCGCGAATCACAAAACTTTGACCTTTTTCCAGGAAATGGAAGAGGTACCGGAGTTTGTTTCTCCTGACACCCCAAAGTGGAATGCCTTGATGAACCACAAGAATAACATGCATCAGAACACCCCAATGCACGATAACTTGACTGTCACCAGACAGATAGAGGTCGGACAACAGGTTTAGAGTAGGGAACGGCTAACCACAATCTCAAGATATTGCAGAAGCCCGTGTTAGCACTCTTCCGACAACTAGTGCCGAAAGGGTTTCAGGAACGGTCGTTACCGGAGTAATCACAATTATTGATGGAAAAACTCGCTACGAGCAATCCCATTGTGATTCAGATGATTCCATGACAGAGAGCCTAGCTAAGCTAGTGACAGAGAAGAGTGTTGCTGAACAAATCAATTACGGCTGCAACCTCGGGCTTGAAGGCTAACTTCAATTTTTGCCAACCTGATGTAGGGTTTAACCATTAGCACCAGGGTTCAACGGAAAAGACCTTGGGTTAAAGATCAGCTTCATGCACCGGGGCTCAGAATAGCATAATACTCACAAGGGTGACAACCCTCATGAATAATTACACCGGAGCCCTAGCACAATCCGGGACCTTCGGTTCAAGATCTTGGGCTAAGGCAAAGGAATTTCTTGATGATCCGCAACACTTCCTTTCTTCGGCTTCAGAATTGGCAGACGAGCAAAGTTAACCACTAACTAAAGATAGAACCCAACCCCGTGATCCTAAAGATTTAGAATTTGCCGACGATCAGAAGAACCGTTAAAATCAAATAGAGGTAAGATGGCACCGAGATCAGAGTGAATTGGATAAGGAGTAAAAAGAATCCTAGGAAGGTTTTCACAACTCATTTTTAGGTTAAAAATAATTTTCACGAACTAGACTCGACATCCACCAATAGAAAGGGTTTCCTACAGGCAGTCCTGCTCTGATACCAACTTGTAACGCCCCGACCCCAAAACTATACAGTGAAGCTTTGTGCAACAGACATAGCTATCCCGTATAGTAGAGAGATCAAGACTTGTGGAACAAACTGGCACATTGCATGACTCTACGACACAAAAACATATAGCAACTCATATAACGAGAAAATACAAATATTACACATCAAAAGGTCACGGACCATCAATTCATCAAGCGAAAGCGGGTAGTGTTGTCTAACAACAAGAAGCAAATATATGGCCTAAGAGGCCTACAATGAACATCACCCAAACTAGCTTGTTCCACGGTCCCAAGCTGCCACCTGGGAACCCCACACTAGTAGTCGACGTCAACGAAGAACCCACCTAGCTGCTCGGTGTCGACCTCCTCTGAAACACAAATATAAAGGCAGCAAGAGAGACTGAGTACGATGTACTCGCAAGTTTAGTAGGGCGATATAGGCCCAATGACTGACGGAGGCTCTAAAGCTGTATATGTATTTCTTTTGCATAAAGCTAATTTTCATAAACCGAAACATAGTTGACCCATGGCATTCGTCTACTAGAATAGTTTGTAAAAAGGGGTAAGAGAGTAACATTTCATCTTTGGTTCTCGGCGAACCTACTTGTAGTCAAACCCACTCATCTCCACCAAGGCACCCCCTCGAATCTCCCTCGAGGAAGTGAACCTTTACCACACGTTGATTAATGCAACCATTAGTTGCCATATCAATTAGGTTAGGATTCTCTATGGTCTTATCGTCTATTCCCAAGTTGTCCATAACCGTGGACACGGATTTTCGAAAAGATTAAACCATGCAAGGGTGTACTAATTTACCCATTGGTACCGTCCGGCTCACCTGATTGGCCCTCTTTCGGGGAAGGCCGGTGAGCGGGCGCGGTTAGACCTTTACAATGCATGAGGCTTACTCAAGGACCATCAGTGTGCGGAAGGACAGGTTCAACGCTCCCAGCGCCCTACCCCGCGGCCACATCCTAAACACCACCATCATCCTCATTTCTTTTCCACCCACACACTCACGCGCAAATGGAAATAGTAAACTAGAGGACCCTTGACAAGCTCCTCACAAATTATTCAGTCAGTAAGGCGCCCATACACCCACCAATGGAAGCACGCTAGTCTTGGTTCAAGAGGTAAAGAACTCGCACCTAGGGGCTAGAGTGAGGCAAAACACCATCCCCGATGGCAACTCACCCAAGCCGTCTTAGCATTTTAATTAAGCATCACCATTATCCACCATGCCCGAATCATTCCATCAACATCAATAAGTATGGAATTCAATAACAGACATAACTAGTATTTCAACTAAGTATTTCTAAGCATGGCTAAGCGTATAACCAACAATTGTATTCTGTAACCGGCCAACACATCAACACTAGGGTTCATAGGTAGGGATACATATGATTGGCTCGGGGGAAAACATGCAATCATAGGATTCTCTATATTTTGATCAAAAGAGACATTTGAATCGCATGCAATATTATGGTGGATAAAATAAGTTGATAATACATTAGGATGCTAGAATGCCAAGAAGGTTAGGTTATCTCTTGCCTTGCTGCCGGGGCGTGTAGTACGGCTCTTCGGGGTAGTTATCGTTAACCTCGACTCCGGAATTTATCGATACCCAAAAGAAATACAAAGAACACATAAATCACACGAACACAAGGTGCAATGCGCAATCACATGATGACATGTCCAATTGATGCAAAGATAATATCATTTAATTTATTTAACAAATTAAATGGAGTTCCAAATAATTAGTGCAATTGTTTGGACACAACTCCATATTTATCTTAGTGACCACATTACTTATAAGTCATCACATTATTAGAGAAATGGCTCAATATGCATGAACATGAAATGAAATGGATAGGGTTGGTCATTCCGATCATTTTGGTACTTTATTTGTAATTTTCGGAGTACCGATGAATAAATAGCAAATTAATTAAATAATTGAATTTAATTAATTTAATAAAGTTACGAATAACATCAAATAAGAATTTGTGATCATGATGTGATAAGTGCATGGTTTGTTAGCATTTAACATGTTGATCACTTTGATATTTTATTCATAATTTTTGGACCAATATTTAATAAGTTATGAAATTCCCAAATTAGGGTACATTTATGCAATTTTAGGATTTCATAATTAAAGGCAAAAATTATTTTCCCAAATGAACATGGAAATGTTACCAACAAGTAGATATTGTTTTTCTGAACCATTTGATATTTTATTTGCAAATTTTGAGGCAATATTCAAATAGTTAGTAATTATTTAAATTTATAATTAACTTTCTGTTTTTACTGTGCGGTCGGCCCACAGGTCGGCCCAGGCCGGTTTCAGGCCGGGATGGAGGCAGAGGCGGCCGGCCTTAGAGCCGGCCCAGACCGGGCATTAGGCCGGGGCACTGCCCGAACAGGCCGGCCTCCTAGTCGGCCCAAGGCCAGGGTGAGGGCCGGGCGTGCACGCACGCGAGC
Source organism: Puccinellia tenuiflora (assembly GCA_012064385.1). NCBI lineage: Eukaryota > Viridiplantae > Streptophyta > Magnoliopsida > Poales > Poaceae > Puccinellia > Puccinellia tenuiflora. The sequence goes on from QRDG01000319.1 coordinate 526,306, forward strand.
GGCCGGTCAAAGCCGCGACCGACACGAGCGCGACGGCGACCGCGGTGGTGAGCCACGGCGGCGATACGAGGGGGAGAGAAAGGGGCGGGAGAGGATGTCCATCGGGACCTCGAGCTTACCAGGCACTCATCGGAGGGGACGGCAAGGGAGGGGGTGGCCGGAGATGACGGCATGGTGATCGACATGCTGCGGCCGGAGGCGGGGAAGTACGGGGCGGCCACGGCGAGTCCGGGCCTCCCGAAGGGACTCCTCGCACGGGGAGGTCGAGGACGACGTGGCGGAAGCGGTGGCGCACTCGCACAGCAACGAGGTGGTCGGAGGCGTCGGCGAGCTTGACGGAGGCGCGCCGGACGGTGAACGGAGGCGATGAAGAAAACGCAGTGGTGACGACGACTCAGACGACACGGCGACGATTCCTGGCACCCGGGCGATGACGACGACGAGGCGGAGGGGAGGGTGCACGTCGATCTGCTCTCTGGGCTCCCTAGAGGCGTCAATTTGGCGGCGGGCTCGAGCTAGAGCTTGGCCATGGTGCGGACCAGCACGAGAGAGAGGGAGGGAGAGAGGGGACGGGGAGGGAGATGGTGGCATGGGGGAAGCAGGTGCGCGTCGTGGCGTCGGGGTGGCCCTTGGCCGCGGCATGGGGGGGGGCACGGCGCGTGGGGCTGCATAGGCGACATGGGCGCGGCGGCACTGTGCCGGCCCCTGTCGCCACAGTGGAGGAGAAACGTTTTCGCGAAAACCCCCCAGTCCAAAATCCAGTAATTGCAAAGAGGTCCCCAGCATCTTTGGTGATTTAAAAAGGGCCTTTAGACAATTTTATAAAATGTGCAAAAATTCATATAGGCTCCATTTAACTTTTAGTAACTCCACAAAATTTGGTGGTCCAAAATAAAAAGTTTTGCACCTCATTTGTTCTTGGAGTTTAAATAGGGCATTTTGATAATTTCCAAATTGTAATTATTTGGAGCATTTATACAATTCCAAAAATAGTGAAAATATTCATGGAGGCTCTAACAATAACGTTGAAGCTCTCCATGATTTAATTTGAATTTTTGGAATGTTTAACTTGGTTCCAAAAATATAGTTTGAATTGAACCAAATTGAATTCCCAAATTTATTTAAATGATTTTTGAGGACTTAGCCTTTGGCAATTATTTACAAAATAGATCCTTGAGTTTCCTGAACAATTTGGAGACTCAAGAACAATGGGTTTTACCATATTGAGTAATGTATTTGGTTTGGAAAATTTTGGAAGGGTTTCGCTTCCCTAGTTTTTAATTTCCCAAGTGTTGCTTTGTTTAGAATTAGCAATTTAAATAAGAATGCCATGATGCAATGCAAAACAAAAAGTGAAAATTTGGCCCATATTTTAGGGTACCAAATTAGGGCTGTTACAATTACAACGCATATGAAGTATTACAACGCATTGGAGCAGTGGCATACAAACTGAAATTCCCGCCNGGTGGCTCAAATATGCATGAACATGACATGAATGGATAGGGTTCGTTCTTCCGATCGTTTCGGTAATTTATTTGTAATTTTCGGAGCACCGAAGAATAAATAGCAAATTAAATAAATAATTGAATTTAATTCATTTAATCAAATTATGAATAACACCAAATAAAGATTTGTGATAATGACATGATATCCGCATGGTGAGTAGCATTTGTCAAGATGATCACAGTGATATTTATTCATCATTCTCGGATCAATATTTAGTAAGTTGTGAATTTCTCAATTTCGGTATTATTTAGCCCATTTGAGGAATTTTACTTAAACAGCAAAATATGGTTTCAAAAATTAACATTTCAATGATCCCATATTGTAGGGTTGTTTTCCTGATCAAAATGGTATTTGATTTGCTAAATTTGAACCAGTATTTGAAAAGATATGAATTAATTAAATTTAAATCATTATTCTGCTTTTACTGTTCGGGCCGGCCCATAGGTCGGCCCAGGCCGGATTGTAGGCCGGGACAGTGCCAGAGGAGGCCGGCCTCAGAGCCGGCCCAGTCCGGGGCGCAGGCCGGGGACCAGCCCGAGGGGTCCGGCCCTCTGGCCGGCCCAGGCCGAGTGCGAGGCGGGCACTGGCCCGAGCAGGCCGGCCTCGTGGCCGGTCAGCCGGGGCCAGGCTGGGCGCTCGTGCGGTGACGCCGCGGCGGCGGGCGCCACGGCGAACGGCGGCGGGAGGGTAGAGAGGGTGCGGGGAAAAGACCAAAAAGGGGCGGAGCTCACCTCGAATTCACGTGCGTGGACGACGACGGCCCGGAGGGCGGGAATCGTCCCGACGAGCGGCGCGGTCGAAACGGTGATGTCGAGGATGCGACCGTCGATCCCGAGCCACCCCGGCTCGATTCTGGGCACCGGGAGGGAGAGGAGGATGCGGGGAAGCTGAAGGGCAGTCGGCTTGTTCCGGGGAGCTTCCAGTTGCGGCGAAATCGATGGCGGCGTGCTCGTCCCGGTGGCGGAACCGGTGAAGCTCGGGAGGAGGATTGGTCGCCCGATCCGGGAATTAAGGGAGGGAACGGGAGGAGTGGGTGAGGGGAGGTGAGGTCGTCGGTGGGGGGCTCCTTAGCCCTCCAAGCCACGGCAGCAAGCGGCACGGCGCCGGCCAGCTTGAGGCATGGCGCTAGTGCGCCCGCACTGTGGAGAGGAGAGAGAGGGAAAAAGAATCGCGAAAAGGTCCCTAGAAGTTTGAATTAATTTCACACAAGCCCAGCAGCAGGTTTTAACCAATTTAAATAAAGCACCAGGACATTTCTAAATCCCAGAAAAATTCATATAAGCTAGAATTAACCTTTAGGACCTCCACAAAAATTGGTGGTCCAAAATAAAATGTTTTGGGCAACATTTGTTCAAAGGGTTTAGATTTAGTCATTTTTGCTAATTTGCAAAAAGCATTTAATTGGAGGCAATTAACCATTTCCAAAATAGTAAAATATCATGGAGACTCTCACAATCATAATGGGCTCCCCACGATTTTAGTTTGAATTTTGGAATGTTTTTCGGGGTTTCAAAAATGGGGAAAGAATTCAGCCAACTTGAACTCCCATGCTATTTCTTATTTGACACAATTTGGAAAAGTGAGGAAATGTTATAAACTGCAAAGTTGGAAACTTCTCATCATTTGGAAATTCATTCTGGTTGCCAGTGGGCATTGCATGTGGTTGGAGATTTTGGGGAAGGTTGGCTTCCCATTTCAATTGGTTTCAAGCGAAAGTTTAAAATGGCCAAAAAATGCATATGGATGCTATGATGCAAACAAGGAAACAAAAGTGGAAAAATTCTTCGTATTTTTCATTACCAAGCTTGGGCTGTTACAATTCTACCCCCCTTACAGGAATCTCGTCCCGAGATTCTAGGCTTGAGTGAAGAAGGCGGGGTATTCTGACGAAGACTAGTTTCTCGCTCCCATGTGGCTTCTTCCTCGGAATGGTTGGACCATTGAACTTTGAGAAACTTGATGGACTTGTTGCGGGTTTTCCTCTCCGCTTCATCCAAGATGCGGATAGGATGCTCGCGGTAGGTCAAATCATCTTGAATGTCCAATGCCTCATGATCAACCCCACGGATTGGATCCTTGAAGCAACGACGGAGTTGGGAAACATGGAAAACATCATGGACATCCGGGAAAGTTGGAGGGCAACTCAAGTTGATAGGATAGATCTCCTCGCTTGGCTAGGACGGTGAAAGGGCCAACATAGCGAGGTGCCAATTTGCCCTTGATTCCGAAGCGACGAACGCCTCGGAGAGGAGAGACTCGAAGATAGGCCTTGTCACCAATCTCATAGTGGACCTCTTGATGGTGCTTGTCATAATAGCTTTTCTGACGGGATTGAGCAGCCTTGAGATTTTCTCGAATGACACGGACTTTCTCTTCGGCTTCATTGATCACATCAGGACCGAAGAGGGACCTCTCTCCGTTTCAGACCAATTGAGAGGAGTCCGGCATTTTCTCCCATAAAGGACTCGAAGGGAGCCATTGCAAACTGGCCTTGATAGCTATTGTTGTTAGGAGAACTCGGCGAGAGGGAGGTATTTTTCCCAACCCTTGCCGAAGGATATGACACAAGCCCGAAGCATATCCTCAAGAACTTGAGTCACTCTTTCAGTTTGACCAGTCTGTTTGAGGATGATAGGCGGTGCTGAAGTTGAGACGGGTTCCAAGAGCCGTTTGGAAGCTTTGCCAGAACTTGGACACAAATAAGCTTCCACGGTCGGAGATGATCCGTAAAGGAACCCCGTGCAAAGGAACAATCCGGGCCATATATAGCTCCGCCAATTTAGCAGCATTGATATCCTCCCGAACCGGAAGGAAATGGGCAACCTTTGACAATCGGTCGATGATGACCCAAATAGCATTGTTGCCCTTTTGTGACTTTGGAAAGCCGGTGATGAAATCCATACCAACTTCATCCCATTTCCATTCGGGAACGGCTATGGGGCGGAGGGTACCAGCTGGCCTTTGATGTTCAGCTTTCACCCGGCGACAGACATCGCATTCGGCAACATATTTGGCAATCTCCCGCTTCATGCGGGTCCACCAGAATTTGGGACGGAGGTCTTGGTACATTTTGGTGCTACCGGGATGGATGGATATAGGAGATTCATGTGCCTCTTGGAGAATTAAACCTTTGGTATTTCCACTCTTGGGCACCACAAGACGTCCTTCGAAATAGACAACACCGGAGTCATCGATAGAGAAACACTTGGCCTTTCCACTTGCGACATTCTCCTTAATCTTGAGGATGCCAGCATCATTTTGCTGGGCGGCCTTGATTTCATCCTCGAGAGTGGATTTGATCTCGAGGTTAGCTAGAAAACCGGAAGGAACAATCTCCAGATTCAACCTAGCAAATTCCTCGTGAAGAGCAGGTTGTGCCTTTTCAACCATCAAGGTGTTGCAATAGGCTTTGCGGCTCAGAGCATCCGCCACGACATTTGCCTTGCCGGGTTGATAGTTGAGAGTCACATCATAGTCTTTTATCAATTCCAGCCATCTCCTCTGCCTCAAGTTCAGATCCGACTGGGTGAAGAGATATTTTAGGCTTTGATGGTCGGAGTAGATCTCGCAATGGTTGCCCAACAGGTAGGGCCTCCATTGCTTCAGAGCATGTACCACGGCGGCAAGCTCCAAATCGTGAGTTGGATAATTTTGCTCGTGCGGTTTGAGCTGACGGGAGGCATAGGCGACCACATGGCCTTCTTGCATCAAAACACAGCCCAAGCCTTGGAGAGATGCATCACAATAGACAACAAAGTCCTTGTCGGTGTCGGGAAGGACAAGCACCGGAGTGGTGGTGAGCTTGACCTAGAGGGTTTGGAAACTCTCTTCAGCCTTGTCTGACCACACAAATTGTTTGCCTTTCTTGAGGAGGTCAGTTAGTGCCTTGGCTATTTTGGAGAAGCCCTTGATGAATCGGTGGTAATAACCCGCCAATCCAAGGAAGCTTCGGATATCTTTGGCAGACTTGGGAGTTGGCCAATCCAGGATGGCATGAATCTTGTCTGTATCACCGCTACTCCAGCAGCTGACACCACATGACCGAGGAAAATGAGCTCCTTTAGCCAAAACTCACACTTAGAGAACTTGGCATAGAGGCGGTGATCTCGAAGCTTGGTCAAGACTAGACGAAGATGCTCAGCATGTTCTTCTTCGGTTTTGGAGTAGACAAGGATGTCATCGATGTAAATGATGACAAACTTGTCGAGGTACTCGTGGAAGATGGAGTTCATCAGCCTCATGAATGTAGCCGGAGCATTTGTGAGGCCGAAAGACATGACGGTGTACTCATATAACCCGTAGCGGGTAGTGAAAGCCGTCTTCGGAATATCCTCCTTTCGGATTTTAATCTGATGGTAGCCTGACCTCAGATCCATCTTGGAGAATACCGTTGCTCCAGCTAGTTGATCGAACAAGTCGGTTATTCGAGGAATTGGATACTTGTTCTTGATGGTCACCGCATTAAGAGGGCGGTAGTCAACGACCAGTCGAGGAACATTGTGTACCCTCTTCTTGACAAAGATGACCGGGCAGCCCCAAGGTGAGCTACTCGGCCGGATGAATTCTTTTCTAGCAGCTCATCAATGCTTTCTTCAATTCAGCTAGCTCTTCCGTTGGCATACGGTAGGGCGTTTTGGAAACTGGGGCGGTTCCCGGAACCAACTCTATCACAAACTCCACGCTGCGATCAGGTGGCATGCCGGGCAATTCCTCCGGGAAAACATCGGGGAAATCACACACCACCTCTACTTCATGCATTTCAGGTGGAGTGGTTCCTTCCATGAAGTACAAACTGATCTCCGGAGAGAGAGGAGTGGCAGCGGATGGAACTGCAGACGAAGGTGACCAGTAACGCACTTCCCCATAGTGTGGGTGGATCACTGTGACAGTCTTGGCAGCACAGTCCAGGTTGGCCTGATACTTGACTAACCAGTCCATGCCCAGAATAACATCCAGACCCTCTGACTTCAGGGCTATCAACTGAAACGGGAAAGGTATTGAACCTATGGAAATCTGCACCTCTGGAGTAACCCACTTGGTTTGCCAACGAGAACCGGGTGTTTTAACCACTAAAGGGGAGTCCATATTCACAAAAGGAATTTGATGGTTGTGTGCAAAAGCTATCGATATGAATGAATGTGATGCTCCAGAATCAAATAAGACTGAAGCAGGGTAATCATTGATTCGAAGCATACCCATGAGAACTCCGGGGTCTTCCTCAACGCCTTCAGCCGAGACGTGGTTCAGGCGGCCACGGCTGACGGTGGTAGCCTTGGCGGCTGGGGTAGAGGGTGCTGGTGCAGGTGCTGAGGTAGCCGGTGCCTTCTGGGGACACTCCCTGGAGTAGTGCCCCGGCTGGCCACAAGCGAAGCAAGTGAGCCCCGGTGGTGCAGGCAGTCGAGGTCGAAAACCGCCTCCAGCCGCACCCAAGGTCGAGGTAGCTGGGCGAGGCGGAGGTGGCAAGTACCCGGTGGGCTTCGGAGCAAAGGGCGCCTTTGGCACAGCGCTGAAAGGCACGAAGACCTTGCGCTTCTTGCCCTCAGAGGAGGAGCTCTGGTGGTCAGTGGAAGCGGGCCTCTTGGAAGCCTCCAGCTCCTTCCTACCCTGCTCCATGGTGAGAGCCTGATTGTAGAGCTCCTGGTAGGAGGTGAACTTGAAGGGTAGAAGCTCGTATCGGAGACGAGGTGCGAGCCCCTTGCGGAAAAGGTATTGCTTGTCCTCATCATTCGTCACGTCCCGAGGGGCGTAACGGGAGAGGTGGTTGAACTCCCGTCCATAGGTACTGGACGTCCATGCGTCCCTGGGTTAAGTCCAGGAACTCCCTCCTCTTGAGCTCGAGGATAGGCTTGGGGATGTACGCTGCACTGGAAAGCGGCGCGGAACTCCTCCCAAGTGACAACATGGCCCGCGGCAACCATTGCCACGTGGCTCTCCCACCAGGAGCCGGCGGCTCCCTCCAACAGGTAGGTGGCGAAGTTGACATGTTCCGCCGCCGGAACGTGAAGAGCGGCAAACTTGCGCTCTATAGCCCGAAGCCAATCATCCGCATCAAGCGGCTCCTTAGCTTCGGAGAAAGTGGGAGGTTGGGACCGCAAGAACTGGTTGAGAGTGGTGCAGTCCGTGTTCCTCTGTGCACCCTGTTGCACCAACTGCGCAAGAAGATTCTCGTTGCGCACGCGGCCCTCTTCAATGATCATCAACACCTCCGCCATAGTGGGTGGCGGCGGTGGATCAGGGTTGCTATGTTCCCCACGACGGGTTGGAGCCATTCTGAAGATTTGGACCAAGGACATAGTTAGTAACCAAATTCCGACAGATAAGATAGATCATTAGAGACCTTGCAACTATAGAGATGTAAGATGCTTGAACACTAGAACAGATTTAGTCAGCCACGGTGACATAACGTCATTGCGGCGATATTAAACGGATATAACGGACACGAGGTACAACTGGACGGTAGAACCCAAACCCCGAGAACCTAAGCAACGACACCAAGCATAAAACAAATAGAGGTAAGAATCAGAGTAGAGCGAGTTGGATGAGGAGTAAAAAGAATCCTAAGAAGGTTTTCACAACTCATTTTTAGGTTATAAATAATTTTCAACTAGACTCGACATTGACCAAAAGAAAGGGTTTCCTACAGGCAGTCCTGCTCTGATACCAACTTGTAACGCCCCGACCCCAGAACTATACAGTGAAGCGTTGTGCAACCGGTCATGCTACACAATCGAGGGTTACTGGGTTTACCAATCCCAAGCCAAAACACATTGGCAGGCGTGCTCGGAATACATCATCCGCACACAACACGCCGATCATGCCATAAGCTCAGACATCGCTATCACGTATAGTAAAGAGACCGAGACTTGTGGAACAAACTGGCACATTGCATGGCTCTACGACACAAAACATATAGCAACTCATATAATGAGAAGAATACAAATATTACACATCAAAAGGATCACGGATCCAACAATTCATCAAGCGGAAGCGGGTAGTGTTGTCTAACAACAAGAAGCAAATATATGGCCTAAGAGGCCTACAATAAACATCACCCAAGCCAGCTTGTTCCACGGTCCCAAGCTGCCACCTGGGAACCCCAGACTAGTAGTCGACGTCAACGAAGAACCCACCTAGCTGCTCGGTGTCGTCCTCCTCTGAAATACAAAATCATAGAGGCAGCAAAGAGAGACTGAGTACGATGTACTCGCAAGTTTAGTAGGGCGATATAGGCCCAATGACTGACGGAGGCTCTAAAGCTGTATCATGTAGCTATTTTGCATAAAGCCAGTTTCAGTAATAAAGACATAAATGACACGAGGTGTCGTCTACTCAGAATACTTTTCAAAAAGGGGGTAAGAGAATAACATTGTCAACATTGGTTCTCATCGAACCCTTTTGTAACCAACCACACTCATCTCCACCAAGGCACCCCTCGAATCACCCTCGAGGAAGTGAACCTTTATCACACGTGATTATGCAACCTTTAGCTGCCATATCAATTAGGTTAATATTCTCTATGATCTTATATCCGTTCCCAAGTCGTCCATAACCGCGGACACGGCTTTTCGAAAAGATTAAACCCTGCAGGGGTGTACTAATTTACCCATCGGTACCAGTCCGGCTCACCTAGTTGGCCCTCTTCCGGGGAAGGCCGGCGAGTGGGCGCGGTTAGACCTTTACATTGCATGAGGCTTACTCAAGGACCATCAGTGTGCGGAAGGACAGGTTCAGTGCTCCCAGCGCCCTGCCCCGCGGCCACGTCCTAAACACCACCATCCTCGTTTCTTTTCCACCCACACAACTCACGCGCAAATGGAAATAGCAACTAGAGGACCCTTGACAAGCCCCTCACACTTATTCGGTCAAAGGGGATTCCATATGTCCCCACCTCCGGAAGCACGCTTAGTCTTGGTTCAAGAGGTAAAGAACTCGTACCTAGGGGCTAGAGTGAGGCAAAACACCATCCCCGATGGCAACTCACCCGAGCCGTCTTAGCATTTTAATTAAGCATCACAATTATCCACCATGCCCGAATCATTCCATCAACATCAATAATTATGGAATTCAATAACGGACATAAAGCATCTATTTAAGCATGGCTAAGCATAGCTAAGCATATGAATACAACAATTCTATCTTTATCTCGGCCAACACTTCAACCCTAGGTTTCATAGGTAGGGATACATGTGATTGGCTCGGGGAAGAACATGCATTCATAGGATATTCTATTATTTACCAAAAGAGACATTTGAACCGCATGCAATATTATGGTGGATAAAATAATTTGAATAAAAATCATCGGATGCTAGAATGCCAAGAAGGTTAGGTTATCTCTTGCCTTGCTGCCCAGGTGTGAAGTACTGCTCGTCGGGGTAAGTAGCGTTAACCTCAACTCCGGAATCTATCGATACCCAAAAAGAAATACAAAGAACACATAAATCACAAGAACACAAGGTGCAATGCTCAATCACATGATGACATGTCAGATTGATGCAAAGATATTATTATATAATTTAGATAGCAACATTAAATGGGGAGCCAAATAATTAGTGCAATTATTTGGAACCAACCCCATATTTATCTTAGTGGCCACATTCTTTATAAATTATCAAATTATTAGAGAGGTGGCTCAAATATGCATGAACATCACTTCAATGGATAGGGTTCGTTCTTCCGATCGTTTCGGTAATTTATTTGTAATTTTCGGAGCAACGAAGAATAAATAGCAAATTAATAAATAATTGAATTTAATTCATTTAATCAAATTATGAATAACACCAAATAAAGATTTGTGATAATGACATGATATCCGCATGGTTGAGTAGCATTTGTCAAGATGATCACAGTGATATTTTATTCATCATTCTCGGATCAATATTAGTAAGTTGTGAATTTCTCAATTTTGGTATTATTTAGCCCATTTGAGGAATTCTTACTTAAACAGCAAAATACGGTTTCAAAAATTAACATTTCAATGATCCCATATTGTAGGGTTTGTTTCCTGATCAAAATGGTATTTGATTTGCTAAATTTGAACCAGTATTTGAAAAGATATGAATTAATTAAATTTAAATCATTATTCTGCTTTTACTGTTTGGGCCGGCCCACAGGTCGGCCCAGGCCGGATTGCAGGCCGGGACACAGTGCCAGAGGAGGCCGGCCTCAGAGCCGGCCCAGTCCGGGGCGCAGGCCGGGGACCAGCCCGAGGGGTCCGGCCCTCTGGCCGGCCCAGGCCGAGTACGAGGCCGGGCACTGGCCCGAGCAGGCCGGCCTCGTGGCCGGTCAGGCCGGGGCCAGGCCGGGCGCTCGTGCGGTGACGCCGGCGGCGGGCGCCACGGCGAACGGCGGCGGGAGGGGTAGAGAGGGTGCGGGGAAAAGACCAAAAAGGGGCAGAGCTCACCCCGAATTCACGTGCATGGACGACGATGGCCCGGAGGGCGGGAATCGCCGGAATCGTCCCGTGAGCGGCGCGGTCGAAACGGTGATGTCGAGGACGCGACCGTCGATCCCGAGCCACCCGGCTCGATTCTGGGCACCAGGAGGGAGAGGAGGATGCGGGGAAGCTGAAGGCGCCGTCGGCTTGTCCCGGGGAGCTTCCAGTTGCGGCGAAATCGACGGTGGCGTGCTCGTCCCGGTGGCGGAACCGGTGAAGCTCGGGAGGAGAATTTGGTCGCCCGATGCGGGAATTAAGGGAGGGAACGGGAGGAGTGGGTGAGGGGGAGGTGAGGTCGTCGGTGAGGGGCCTCCTTAGCCCTCCAAGCCACGGCAGCAAGCGGCACGGCGCCGGCCAGCTTGGAGGCATGGCGCCAGTGCGCCCGCACTGTGGAGAGGAGAGAGAGGGAAAAAGAATCGCGAAAAGGTCCCTAGAAAGTTTGAATTAATTTTAGACAAGCCCAGCAGCAGGTTTTAACCATTTAAATAAAGCACCAGGCAATTTTCTAAAATCCCAGAAAATTCATATAAGCTAGAATTAACCTTTAGGACCTCCACAAAAATTGGTGGTCCAAAATAAAATGTTTTGGGCAACATTTGTTCAAAGGGTTTAGATTTAGTCATTTTTGATAATTTGCAAAAAGCATTTAATTGGAGCAATTAACCATTTCCAAAAATAGTAAAAATATTCATGGAGACTCTCACAATCATAATGGGGCTCCCCACGATTTTAGTTTGAATTTTGGAAATGTTTTACTGGGTTTCAAAAATGGGGAAAGAATTCAGCCAACTTGAACTCCCATGCTATTTCTTATTTGACACAATTTGAAAAGTGAGGAAATGTTATAACTGCAAAGTTGGAACTTCCTCATCAATTTGGAAATTCATTTACTGGTTGCCAGTTGGGCATTGCATGTGGTTGGAGATTTTGGGGAAGGTTGGCTTCCCATTTCAATTGGTTTCCAAGCGAAAGTTTAAAATGGCCAAAAATGCATATGGATGCTATGATGCAAACAAGGAAACAAAATTGGAAAAATTCTTCGTATTTTTCATTACCAAGTTGGGGCTGTTACACTAATGGTAGTACACATCATCACCTGGTATTTAGAGACATCATCACGCAGTCCATCGTTTCTTATCTGTCCCTCCATATTTATTTCTTTTTGCTCCACCAGTGCCAGAGCATGATTAATTTATTCCTTTGTCTTGGATTGTGTGTCAAGAACCGTAGCCAAAATAAGAAATGGTTCTTCTCTTCTTCTTCATTAATTAGCCCTCCGCATAAGCAATCATCCAACATGGCATTCTAAGATACCATCCAGGGTGGAGCACTACAGGCGGCCTAATATACCTATCCTGTAGACGAAAAAAGTTTTTTGAAGTAATGAAGAGAGAGTAATATACCTATCGGAATTTTTGTGGGGAAGATACCGCCTTGTGACGTGTCAATTACTTAATGAAGAGAGAGTTTTTAAAAAAGTAACCGTGATTTACAAGATATTCCCTTTAGAGTTGCTACTTTATACACATAACAATACTCCAGAAAAAATATATTTACAAGATATTCAAGAAAAATATATTTACATACAGACAATGATTTATACTTCGAGTGTGTAAAATCCCCGTCTTTCTACTCTACACAAAAAAAAGACAAGATTATAGATTTTGGTGTGTGATTAGTGCACCTTCAAATCTTCTCAGATTTTGTCTTTTTTTGTGTAACCCAAAACATAAATTAGTTCAGATTGAGAAATTACACGCTTGAAGTATATGTTGTTATCTATATGATAAAGATTTTTTTGAAACCAAGAAATGTCATTTTTGAACTTTTAAAATAAAGCGCTCCAACGAGCTCGGGCTCTAATAAGACTTTCCGTTACTAAACTGTACTAGGAAATAAGAATGCTATAGTAAAGTATCAAATTTGATTATATATTTGTCCCGGGGCCGGGAGGTTTGGTGCGAATCTTATGCCAACAAATTTGATTCTATGGCGTTGAGTGCACAATGCATGCAGCAGCAATACAGGCTATTTAACTACACATGAATGCCATTAAGTATATATAGTAATTCTGTACTGTGTTGTACCATCTAGATTTAGGAAGATTTATCTATTTGTCCGTCGTGCGATGTTATGGGAATATGTGATGCAAGTTGGAGTATTTACCATTCCTACACCCAGAAGATGCAAGACAACACTTCATAATTGCGAGTGTGACACGTGGTGATCGGTACGAGGTAGCAAAATTAAATTTGTACTTTGCTGGCCGATGCAGTTCCACGCGCGACGCAGCTTTCCGCGCGACGTACGCGTCCACGTCTCCGGGCCGTGGAAGGCCCCACTTGTACAAACTTGTACTTTCCAGAAACAAGCAATAATACCTAAACGCCCATAGCAAACAAGCGACGTACCCGAGGGAGCGAGGGTACGAGGCATAAGATAATCTTAGTTATAATGGTAATACCAACATATGAATCTAAATCTCTCTTGCATATTCGTATATGAGTTGGCTTACTTGCCACCCACACCCTAAACCATAAGTTAAATATACAAGTTACAAGTTTTTCTTAATCTAGCGGCTCGGCTTCATCGCTCGTCGACGCTATCGCGTATATAGAATAGAAAGTACAGAGTATAGCGATCCGGATTTACAGATTACTGCAAAGAGGGGTGTACAAGTACACAGAAAGCAGAGTGGAAAGTACGTTGACAGCCGAAGAGAAGTACATTCAAACCCGAAATATAAGTACGTTCAAACTGAATGTACAGGTATTCAACTTTTGGATGTACAAAAAAAAATTTCGTCAAAACCTATCGACATGGGATCTAGTTTTGAAGATCTCGACGCGAGGAGTTTAAAAGTGAAAACGATTCGTAATTTGGATAAGCGGTTCTCAACATATTTCGTTTTAAAACTTCAGTTAAAAAAATAAAAGGGAAAAGCTATCCTCCCATCGAGTACAAGTATACAGAAAACGAAGTACAAAGTATGTTGACAGCGGAAGTATAAGTACGTTCAAACCCAAAGTACAGGTACGTTTAAAGCAGAATGTACAAATATTCAACTTTTAGATGTATAAAAAAAAGTTCGTCAAAACCTATCGACATAGGATCTAGTTTGAAGATCTCGACGCGAGGAGTTCGAAAGTGAAAACGGTTCGTAATTTGGATAAGCGGTTCTTAAGATATTTCATTTTTCAACTTCGGTTCAAAAATAATAAAAGGAAAAAAGCTACCCTCCCACCTCCTGCATCCCTTTCTCTCTCATGCCCACTTTAACTCCGGTTGCGACACTTGGCGGACATACAAGTTCCCACGGGTGACAAAGCGAGGAGAAAGCGACACTTGTCGCGACAGGAGTGCACCTTAGGTTCCCTTTACAAAGCGAACTTTTTTTTAGTGAATTCCGACAACACCGCCTCCTCATCAGCAGGGCGGAGCTGGGCCTGGTGCTACCCGGTCCAGCCCAATTCGGTCGATTTGCTGCCGACAGGCGACGACCGATCGATAGGTCAACTCCGTTTCGATACTTCCTGCCACTAGCCCCCGACAGGCGTGCAAGGTCAGATTTTGACGAACTAGCACTGTGACATTGAGAAATGAGAATCCTAACTTTACCACCAATCCGAACTTTTATTGTGGATTTGCAGCGTGACAAAAACACCGGAGAAGTATCACAAATGCAGTTATGCGGGGCCTGAAACAACTGTGCAGAACAGGGAAAATTAGGTAGAATTATTTCAAAGCATGCAGATATATACACCCAAACCTTTCAAGTAATAAAAAATATACACACCCAAATTCTGAACCCCGGAATTCTCAAACCTTTTTTTCTTCCCTGTGAAAGAATTCTCATACTTCTAAATACTCCCTCCTAGTTGCCAAAAATATTTCTAGCATTTTTTTCGACTTGATGTTTTCATATTTCATACTAGATTATATGGCTAGTTTAATTTCAATTTTTTCTTGTCATGTTTTATCAACTATTTTTGTTCATGTGTAAAATCTCGGAGTCAATAAAGGAATTAAGGAAGGTTCAGGAACGGTTTCAACGACCTCAGTTCAGTCAAGTTATTTTGTCAAACTGTATGATTGATTATCTCCGAGCCGAGCTAAGGGTCAGGTTGATCTTCTGAACTATCGATCACACAAAAAATAGTTACATGAAACTTGTTTCTATGGAGCACCAACTTTTTGCTTGTCCGGTCGCAAAAGCTCGGTCAATCATGCTAGCGGCCACCGTTGTGACCAGCGTGCAGTGCTGAATTACGGTCTACAATTTAGGTATGACGGAGTCAAAAACATATATATTGTTTGTTAGGATCACTTGGGACGCGGGGGGGGGGGGGGGCAATTGCCCCCAACCCCTATGGTAAGATGTAAAAATAATTTAACATAATTTTTAAACATGAATATGCAAGTTTCAATTGTCTAAAATAGTTAAAATTAGTTAACGGTAATATTTCTGTATTTAACCAATTAAATATCATCAAAGTTCACTCCAGACAACAACTCTAGGTGACTTAAAGCATAAATTAAGTATATGTCATTAAGTTAGACTTAACTCTCTTTCTAAATTTCTGGATAACTGGATTGGTGTTCAGTGAGTTGGATTGATTTTTCACACTTCAAACATGCCATATCTAAAGTAAAGACAAATGTATGAGAATAGTAAAGTAAAAAATGCAAACATCATATTGATCTTATGATAGCACATTTGGTTATTTCGTTGATATAATACAGTCACTGGTTTGACATCTCGTCTAGTTTTTTGTTGCGGCAAAAGGAAACGCTTTGATATTTTGTCAAAGAAAATATTTGTCCGACAGATTTTGTTAAATGCAAGACAAGTTTCAAACAAAAATCCTATGAAAATTCAACACAAGAGAAGTTCTGAAGCAACTCTGAAAATAGCTCATTTAAGTGATGGTCAAAATCAGTGGTAATAGTCTCTTGCAACAAGGTGTGCGCACGGTAAAAATAATCATCAATGACTCTTCCTCTTTTTTGATTTTCCCCATTTTGTTACCATTTCATCAAACTTAGGATTATGATATCATTTTCTGCGCAAACTGACATCTTCAAAGAGAGTTCTCAACGATTATTTTTCCAACTGAAAAAAGTGTCCACATATTGCTAATCAAAGACATTGAATGAACCAATACAAATAAAAATTTAAATCAGTAGAATATGCAAATTCAAAGTATTATAAAACATAATCTAACCAAAATAATCTCAAGTTCTACTTAAACTAGCTGAATGCCCGTGCATTGCCACGGAACAACAAATTGAAATTATTAATCAAAATATGTTTCTTCTCCCGCAGGCGACGGGGCGAGGCTCCGAGCGCCGCTTCCCCTAGCCCTCCTCTTCCCTTCTCCCCCACCACTGTCGGCGTGAGACGCCGAGCTAAGCTCATGCGGTGCAGGCGGCGGTTGTCCTCTTTCTTTAATTTCTACAGGTTGTCCTCTTCCTTTGTTCTCTTTTGTTTATCTTTGGTCTGCTTTTTAAAAGGTTTTCTCATCACCTTGTATCGGTTCGATCGTTTGCCTTTATTTATAAAGCGGAGAGAAAACCTATTTCGAGAGCTGCATCCACGGCGAATTGGTCCTTGACCTACTAAACATGTTAATTGGATAGGGTATGCCACTATGTTAGCCATTCTTATAAACAATATACTAAGGAAATATTAGATTTTGCAGATTGCACATCTGATATCTTTGGTATCTAATATCTTAATTTGGTAAAGACATGTCGCGCCAGCTTATGTCCTTATTCCTTAACGGGAGGCCAATTCACATTGTACCACAAAAGTTGCAGTAAAACTTCAGAAGCATGGCTTCCATTATCTAAGCAAGGAAACGCAAAAGGCACATGAACAGCTCAATTCGAAGTGTGACTCCCGTGAATAATTTGCATGCCTTTGTACGTGGCGCTAGCTGTGTGACAAGGAGTCTTTTTTCTTGCGAAAGTGTGACAAGGAGTCAGGAGACTCGATATACATGCAAAACTCTCGCCATGCTACTGTTGTCGATCTACTTATGTTCAGAACCTCTATCCCTGACGAGAAAAAACTCTTTGCAGCTGATCTCCATCTATAGATAAATCTATTCAGTTCGGACCACCGCCATGGATGTCGCTGGACACCTGCAAGCATGGACGTTGGACACGGCGCACGGATACCGCACGGCGGCGGCGTCCCCGGCGCGCAGGCCAGTGCACGACACCAGCTTCCCCGTGGTCGTTGCTGTGTGTGGACGACATCCCAACTACGACGTCGAACACCAGTGTCCCACGCTTCATGTTTTCACCAAGTGTTAATGCTTTGCTCCGGTACTTTGTAAAACGAGTATCTTAATTACCATTATGTTCCTCATAAAGGCCCCGCTGAAACGTGATGGTTGGACAAAAGATATCATACAAGTTCCTTATTGCAGGCACGTATGACTATATATGGAAAACATGCCCTACATACGATTTATGAACTAGATGTCTATTTACAACTGTCAATTGCCCAACTGTAATTTGTTTACCCAACACTTGCTATTTTGGAGAGTTACCACTAGTAAGTTAGGAACCCCGGTCCATATTACGCCATCAAGTATTTTCCGCGCCATTGCCTCCGTTGTTACTATTGCTGCTGCTACTTTACTGTTACTATTGCTCTCATATTACTGTTGCTTTCACATCATTTTTGTTACTAGTGCTTTCCCAGGTGTGGTGGAACTGACAACTCCGCTGCTAAGACTTATAAGTATTCTTTGGCTCCCCTTGTATCGAATCAATAAATTTGGATTTTACTTCCCTCGAAGACTGTTGCGATCCCCTATACTTGTGGGTTATCAGTGCGCCGCCGGCCCTAGCCCTAGGGCAAGGGTGCGGCCGGCCCTTCCCTCTTCCAATCTGAGTTGGGCTCCAAGCCCACTTGGACTAGGACTCCTTTTTCCTATTTTTCCCTTTTAATTAATTAAGTGACTTTCCATAAATCACAAAACAATTAATTGGACCATATTGGGGAGGTGGTGCGCCGGCCTACATGGGGCGGAGCCCTAGGGCAGTATTTGCCCCCTCCAGCACTTCCCCCCTTCCCGGGTTTTCTCGGAATATCGTTTGAAACCCTATGTACCCTTTAGATAAAATCATCGACTCTATCCACTGATCTCAGAAAAAATTTCCCGAGATCCCGAGAAATCTCATGTCTTCCGATCTTTCTCCGAAACACTTTCGGACTCTCACTGGCATTTTATGCCTCTCATGATAACTTCTCTGGAACACCTCCGATTCTCACCGGAGTTGTTCCTGGGACATCGCAATGACTCCGACCACTACTTATAACCACTACGACTACAAAATACTCTCAATAAGAGATTGACACAGCTTAAGCGTGTGACCCGGAAGGTTCGGTAACATGTCCGGAGTACTTACCGAACAATAACCAACATTGGGACCATGGACGCCCATGATGGCTCCGATGCATTCACAAACAATGAAAAACCTTTTGTTTGTTTCTCACTACGCCTATCCCCTTACATGAATGATACCAATGTGTAGCGGACCTGCACTTAAAATTAGGCAAGATCCCTGTGTATAGTGCAAACCCCTGGATCGATTCATTTGCACACACAGTTTACGATGAAATATCACAACAATGTATCAAATATTACAAACGGATCCAGACTTAGGAAAATATTCGATTACAACTTTGCATAGCACGAAGCTAGCTTGAAAGAGTAAAGCAGCGGAAAACATTATTCTTCATGGAGTCTCCATCATCTTCATGCAGCCACAGGCGAAACATGTTGGTTGCAGACTCGAAACCCTTAAACGAACCTCACTCATCGTCAGAGCATCCTGATAAAATATTTCAATAGGGTGGGTCAGAACCATAAAATGGATCTGGCAAGTGACACTTTGTGGACTCATAGGGGAAAACTCTAATAACCTATATGCATATATTGGCTTGTGGAGTTTGAAGGCTGATTTGCATAAAGCCAATTTTTTCTATCTCTTTTCAAAACACTTTTTCATCTAAACGAGACAAGTATGGTATGACAACCATTGTCTCAACTACCCTTGTTCACCCTTCAAAATTTTAACTTAGAGAAATTAGAATGTTGGGATCCTCCGTTGACGTCCTTGATCAGCTGCTCAAAGTTGTCCGTAACCGGGGACACGGCTAAGTACTTAGTTTGACACTCTGCAGAGGTTGTGCACTTTCACCATTAGACTTAACCAACCCAAACTATCCCTCACACTCCATTGGTGTTTCGGGGAAAAGAAGAAGGTTAAGACGAGATCTTTCAGAAGCATTTTCCCATCCCATACCGGCCTGACGCGCTCCACCTACAAACCTCTACCACCACCTGTCAAGCCGGGATGAGTCCACGCAACTTAGTTGATCAAGACAGAGCCCATATGACTAATGGCTGCACTGGAGGCAATCTTCTCTTGGAGTAACTTCAAATCCCTTTGATCCTGGGTGGCTTTCCACAAGTGTGATTCATCCTCCTAAGTCAGGGGACCACGTATGATCCTTCCTCCCAAAGTAGGGAATCACCCTCTTCTACAATTCATCCTCCCACGTATGGGGAATTGCTTTAAACCAACCACCCACCCAGGTAGTTCATTACTTAGTAGAATTTTATTTACCTTTCATATAAAACCCTTAGCACTGCATTTTTCCTATTCTACTAAGTTATCAAGTAGGTACTAGACACTTAGGAAATATTTGGAAAACTACTAACAGGTCTAGCATAGCATAGTAATACTAATAACCTATCATGCAAAATTTTCTAAGTAAAAGCTACAACAATGCATATATCAAAATAATAGGACGAAAAGTATGCAAGTGTGCCACTTGCCTTGGCAACAGGAGTGGCAGGAGTAGCAACCACCAAAGTCTTCGTGACTCTCCGAATAAACTAACAAAATAAACAAGCCACACATAAACATACAAACAAAAACAATAATAACAATACAATAATATATGCTATGCATGAAATGCATTTAAAAATCACAAGAAAATTACTACACTAATTTTTCTGATTTGTGAAAATATGCATGAGGTCAAAATGCAAATAAAACAATTTTTATTATAATAACAACATAAAACAATTCCCAAAAAGGGAATAAACACAAATTAAATACTACTGTTAAACAAAATAATTACAAAAAAATATGGGGTTGGTCCTACTGGACAGAGGGCTTCAAAACTAAACTAACCCAATTGGATTTACTCAAAAAGCTATTTTTAAACTAAAGTTATGACAAATTTACTCAAATTTCACATTTGAAATTCAAATAAATTTAAACTTGTCAAAACAGAAAACTAAAACGCCAGAAGGATTCTACTGGTTCTAAGGATTTCAAATATATAAAAATATTTGAATTTGGCCCAATAGATAAAAAGATATGATAAAACTAAGGTGTAGGGGTTTTTCTGCAAAACAGACAGATTAAATCTAAATCCAGAAAATCCAGAAATGCTTGTCCACGCGGCGTCTCCTGATTGGCTGACAGATCCGAGTTGGCGCTGACTGGGCTGCTGACTGGGCGTACCGGTTCACTTAACTAGATCTAATCTAGGCCGTTGAAAACAGATCTGACGGTAGAGGAGCTAGGGTTTACTGTGCTGGCGGCCGGAGTTGCTCCGGTGACCTAACCGTGGCGGTGACATGGCCGGCGTCGCGCGTTCCGGTGAATAGAGGGAGAGGGCTTTCGTTACCGAGGGATGCAGGACGTCGAGGCGGACGCAGTGGCGAGGGGGTCGTCGCCGTGGAGCTCCGGTTCGCCGGCAATTCCTCGCCGTACTTGGCTCCTGCGGCGGTGGTCGTCGGTCGAGGACGGACACGGCGTTCTGCGGGCGGAGAAATTACCAAATGATGTCAAAATGATGCGCATGAGACAAAGAAGGAAAAAGGGGGTAGAGGCAGGGCGCGGGGTCGTCGGAGCTCGCCGGAAAAAGGAGAACTCGCCGGCGGCCGAGGCGGACTTCCAAGCTCGAATTCGGGCGGCCTGGGGGCTCTTTGTGGGTGCTTTCGGGGGCAATCGAGAGAGGACGGGGAGGGGATTAAGTAGAGGTGTACGGCCGCGGTGATCTCGGTCTTAAACGCCCGGAATCAATTTGATTGATTCGGCCGTTCATGGACGTGGTCGCGGGCGTGATTTGGGGAAGAAGGGCTGACGTCATCCGTGACGTGGCCTGACGGGTGGGGCCGGGTAGTCAGCGGGGGAGAGAAAAAGAAAAGGCCGGGGCAGTGACGGGCTGCTGCGCGGGTGCTGTTGGGCCACGCATGCGAGGACGATGCCGGGCTGGATTGGGCCGTCCTGGCCGAGGTGGCCCTTTCCTATTTTTTTTTTTGAAAACCTTTCTTATTTTCTATTTTCTGTTTTCAGAAATACATATAACTTTTGAAATAATAGTTCAAATTGGTTCAAACCAATTTGAATAATTTTGTAAAATCAAAATAATCCTTTTAAAAACTTTGGAACCCTTTTCCATAATATTTTATTTTTGAAAAAAAAAATCAATTATGTAATATTTGCATAATTGACACCTTTATGTCAAAATAACAACTAGGCTTTTATATAATCTCTTTGAACTCAAATAAAATCCAAGAAAATAATATGAGTAGTATCATGTAGTACAAATTATGATAAACTCATTTTTATTATTTTTACTCAAATTAAATTACCAAAATACCCTTGGGCATTAAAATGGTAATTAGTGATATTTTTCCAAGTCAAAATAAAATCAAATCTTTTCCAATTAATTTGATAAAATACTTTCTAGAAAGCTTATTCTAAACATAGCACTTTGGCACTATCAAATAAAATCATAGAAACCAAAATTATTATATAGAGCCTAACATGCCCTATATGACATTTTCTCAAATAGGGTTTTAAAGTGGAAATAGAATTCCATCTTTTGGAACAATTAAATGCAATCAAGCAAGAGAATGATGCATGCATGCATGATTTTGGATTTCCAAAACAAAATATTTATAATTTTCAAAAAGTTTTTGATTTTTCTGATTTTTCAAAAATTTGAAAATCTTGGGATGTTACATACTACCACCCTTAAAAGGAATCTCGTCCCCGAGATTCGAAGAGGCTAGAAGAATGGGTTTGAAAACTCTGGGTTTTGACAACTAGGTGGGCTACCACCCTTAAAAGAAATTTTTGTTGGTAGTTTAAAATGTGAAACTTCAAACTGAATGCTTGAATAGAATGTACCATTTTCCATACCAGGCTCATTGTAGGCTCCTTCCACATGGACATGGTTCACATATCCCTTGTCAAAAGGATTTGGCTTGGCAGCTTCCTCAGTCTTCTTTTCGGGACAGTCGCTGGAATAGTGTCCCATCTGCTTGCACTTATAGCACTTTATGTGACTAAGATCCTTCTTGCCTGCATGATGGTGATGATTCTGACCGTTGTGGTTCCCATTGTGGTTCTTATCCTTGTATTCACCATTTCCACCATTGCTTCCATTATTATGATTATGGCCATTGTGATTGTGGCCATTCCCATTCTTGTGGTTGTGGTGCCCTCCACTGTTCCCATGAATATGTTGTTTCTTCTTAACGCCTTCTGAGTTGTACTTACTGCCACTGTGCTTCCTCTTCCTGTCCTCTGCCTTCTTGATGTTATCCTCCAGTGTGATTGCTTGATCTAGGAGGGCCTGATAGTTTGGTGCATATGCAACTGTCAGAGGAATTTTCAGTTCATCGCACAGTCCCTTGAGGAATTTTTCCTTCCTCTTGGCATCAGTGTCAATGTCTTCAGGAGCATAACGAGACAACGAGTAGAAGTCGTCCATATACTCCTTGAGTGACCTGTTTCCCTGTCTCAGGCTTCGGAATTCTTCCTTCTTCAAGTTCATAATGCCCGAAGAGATATGAGCATTACGGAAGCCTTCCTTGAATGTTTCCCAAGTCAAGCCATTCAGAGGGTGGGTGATTTGATAATTTTCCCACCATTGTGCTGCTGGTCCCTCCAACAAATGAGCAGTGAACCTTACCTTCTCAACGTCGGTGCACTCACAAGTCACCAAGTCCTTGTGCACAGAGCGCAACCAATCATCTGCCACAATAGGCTCAGTAGCAGAAGAGAACTTGTTAGGCCTTAACTTCAGAAATCTTTCAAGCCTGTCCACTTGAGGAGGAGGTGGTGGCGGCGGTGGTGGAGGTGGTGGTGGCGGCGCATTCTGATTTGCCATGAATTGAGCCATCATGGTCATCAGTTGAGTCTGTGCCGCTATCATCTGTTGAAGCATGGCATCAGTGTTGTTGTTGTTGGGATCACGTCGAGGAGGCATCTGTGGGGTTTTAGCATAGATGAGCAAAAGATAGACAGATCTATGAGAAATACTCCTACCCATACAGACAAGTAACACCAAAGAAAACAATCAATCAAAAGTTCAACACAAACTTTTTGATAGAAACAAACTAGTCATTTGGAAAGGAAAAACACACCAAGGTTTTGAAAAAACAAAAGTGGTAGTACTGCCATACCACAAGTTGGTAGGTCAATACACCATCGAGGTTGTTATTCTAATGAAATGGTGGTCTAATCTATCTCCTTCCTGAGTGCATCGAGTTCTTCACCGATTTTCTTAAGTTCATCAAGGTGCTTCTGGGTGTTGTGAAGTCTAAAACGAAGTCTTGCTCCAAGGTACTCAATGGCCTCCCATGCTGCACTTCTTGCTGAATCAAAGAATGTTGTGTGAATTATTGGGTTGGTGAACATGCAACATCCTTCGGTCTTGTGGTCATCGTCCTTGCTCTTGTACAAATGGAGTTGCACCCACCAGTATTCTTGACCTTCACCCATGAAGGGAAACCCTTTGTATACAGCTTCTCCTTCAAATCCCAAGCTCTTCATGTTATCCTTGAGTGCTCTTGGAAACTCAGTCTCACACTGCAGAGTCATAGTCATCACTGGTCCTTTCTTGATGGCTTCCATGAGGGTGGTCATCTAAAACAAAAGAAAATACTTAGAAAGCAATTTAGACAAGATGGTTACAAGAATGATATTAGGAAAAGTTTTTGGACGAGGAGAAAATAACTTTTAGTCCTATGGGCTTTCTTACTTCTAACCAATCCTAGGGTTTCGAACCTACAGGCAACACAGTGCTCTGATACCATCTGTAGCGGACCTGCACTTAAAATTAGGCAAGATCCCTGTGTATAGTGCAAACCCCTGGATCGATTCATTTGCACACACAGTTTACGATGAAATATCACAACAATGTATCAAATATTACAAACGGATCCAGACTTAGGAAAATATTCGATTACAACTTTGCATAGCACGAAGCTAGCTTGAAAGAGTAAAGCAGCGGAAAACATTATTCTTCATGGAGTCTCCATCATCTTCATGCAGCCACAGGCGAAACATGTTGGTTGCAGACTCGAAACCCTTAAACGAACCTCACTCATCGTCAGAGCATCCTGATAAAATATTTCAACAGGGTGGGTCAGAACCATAAAATGGATCTGGCAAGTGACACTTTGTGGACTCATAGGGGAAAACTCTAATAACCTATATGCATATATTGGCTTGTGGAGTTTGAAGGCTGATTTGCATAAAGCCAATTTTTTCTATCTCTTTTCAAAACACTTTTTCATCTAAACGAGACAAGTATGGTATGACAACCATTGTCTCAACTACCCTTGTTCACCCTTCAAAATTTTAACTTAGAGAAATTAGAATGTTGGGATCCTCCGTTGACGTCCTTGATCAGCTGCTCAAAGTTGTCCGTAACCGGGGACACGGCTAAGTACTTAGTTTGACACTCTGCAGAGGTTGTGCACTTTCACCATTAGACTTAACCAACCCAAACTATCCCTCACACTCCATTGGTGTTTCGGGGAAAAGAAGAAGGTTAAGACGAGATCTTTCAGAAGCATTTTCCCATCCCATACCGGCCTGACGCGCTCCACCTACAAACCTCTACCACCACCTGTCAAGCCGGGATGAGTCCACGCAACTTAGTTGATCAAGACAGAGCCCATATGACTAATGGCTGCACTGGAGGCAATCTTCTCTTGGAGTAACTTCAAATCCCTTTGATCCTGGGTGGCTTTCCACAAGTGTGATTCATCCTCCTAAGTCAGGGGACCACGTATGATCCTTCCTCCCAAAGTAGGGAATCACCCTCTTCTACAATTCATCCTCCCACGTATGGGGAATTGCTTTAAACCAACCACCCACCCAGGTAGTTCATTACTTAGTAGAATTTTATTTACCTTTCATATAAAACCCTTAGCACTGCATTTTTCCTATTCTACTAAGTTATCAAGTAGGTACTAGACACTTAGGAAATATTTGGAAAACTACTAACAGGTCTAGCATAGCATAGTAATACTAATAACCTATCATGCAAAATTTTCTAAGTAAAAGCTACAACAATGCATATATCAAAATAATAGGACGAAAAGTATGCAAGTGTGCCACTTGCCTTGGCAACAGGAGTGGCAGGAGTAGCAACCACCAAAGTCTTCGTGACTCTCCGAATAAACTAACAAAATAAACAAGCCACACATAAACATACAAACAAAAACAATAATAACAATACAATAATATATGCTATGCATGAAATGCATTTAAAAATCACAAGAAAATTACTACACTAATTTTTCTGATTTGTGAAAATATGCATGAGGTCAAAATGCAAATAAAACAATTTTTATTATAATAACAACATAAAACAATTCCCAAAAAGGGAATAAACACAAATTAAATACTACTGTTAAACAAAATAATTACAAAAAAATATGGGGTTGGTCCTACTGGACAGAGGGCTTCAAAACTAAACTAACCCAATTGGATTTACTCAAAAAGCTATTTTTAAACTAAAGTTATGACAAATTTACTCAAATTTCACATTTGAAATTCAAATAAATTTAAACTTGTCAAAACAGAAAACTAAAACGCCAGAAGGATTCTACTGGTTCTAAGGATTTCAAATATATAAAAATATTTGAATTTGGCCCAATAGATAAAAAGATATGATAAAACTAAGGTGTAGGGGTTTTTCTGCAAAACAGACAGATTAATTCTAAATCCAGAAAATCCAGAAATGCTTGTCCACGCGGCGTCTCCTGATTGGCTGACAGATCCGAGTTGGCGCTGACTGGGCTGCTGACTGGGCGTACCGGTTCACTTAACTAGATCTAATCTAGGCCGTTGAAAACAGATCTGACGGTAGAGGAGCTAGGGTTTACTGTGCTGGCGGCCGGAGTTGCTCCGGTGACCTAACCGTGGCGGTGACATGGCCGGCGTCGCGCGTTCCGGTGAATAGAGGAAGAGAGGGAGAGGGCTTTCGTTACCGAGGGATGCAGGACGTCGAGGCGGACGCAGTGGCGAGGGGGTCGTCGCCGTGGAGCTCCGGTTCGCCGGCAATTTCTCGCCGTACTTGGCTCCTGCGGTGGTGGTCGTCGGTCGAGGACGGACACGGCGTTCTGCGGGCGGAGAAATTACCAAATGATGTCAAAATGATGCGCATGAGACAAAGAAGGAAAAAGGGGGTAGAGGCAGGGCGCGGGGTCGTCGGAGCTCGCCGGAAAAAGGAGAACTCGCCGGCGGCCGAGGCGGACTTCCAAGCTCGAATTCGGGCGGCCTGGGGGCTCTTTGTGGGTGCTTTCGGGGGCAATCGAGAGAGGACGGGGAGGGGATTAAGTAGAGGTGTACGGCCGCGGTGATTTCGGTCTTAAACGCCCGGAATCAATTTGATTGATTCGGCCGTTCATGGACGTGGTCGCGGGCGTGATTTGGGGAAGAAGGGCTGACGTCATCCGTGACGTGGCCTGACGGGTGGGGCCGGGTAGTCAGCGGGGGAGAGAAAAAGAAAAGGCCGGGGCAGTGACGGGCTGCTGCGCGGGTGCTGTTGGGCCACGCATGCGAGGACGATGCCGGGCTGGATTGGGCCGTCCTGGCCGAGGTGGCCCTTTCCTATTTTTTTGAAAACCTTTCTTATTTTCTATTTTCTGTTTTCAGAAATACATATAACTTTTGAAATAATAGTTCAAATTGGTTCAAACCAATTTGAATAATTTTGTAAAATCAAAATAATCCTTTTAAAAACTTTGGAACCCTTTTCCATAATATTTTATTTTTGAAAAAAAAATCAATTATGTAATATTTGCATAATTGACACCTTTATGTCAAAATAACAACTAGGCTTTTATATAATCTCTTTGAACTCAAATAAAATCCAAGAAAATAATATGAGTAGTATCATGTAGTACAAATTATGATAAACTCATTTTTATTATTTTTACTCAAATTAAATTACCAAAATACCCTTGGGCATTAAAATGGTAATTAGTGATATTTTTCCAAGTCAAAATAAAATCAAATATTTTCCAATTAATTTGATAAAATACTTTCTAGAAAGCTTATTCTAAACATAGCACTTTGGCACTATCAAATAAAATCATAGAAACCAAAATTATTATATAGAGCCTAACATGCCCTATATGACATTTTCTCAAATAGGGTTTTAAAGTGGAAATAGAATTCCATCTTTTGAAACAATTAAATGCAATCAAGCAAGAGAATGATGCATGCATGCATGATTTTGGATTTCCAAAACAAAATATTTATAATTTTCAAAAAGTTTTTGATTTTTCTGATTTTTCAAAAATTTGAAAATCTTGGGATGTTACACAATGATATCACGAGGTGAGACAATGTGATCCACGTGATCAAACCATTTGATCACTACACATATAAACTCGTATTAATATCATTCTCGTTTTCTCATACGTATCTCCGATGTCCTTGTGACGAATCACACTGTGTCTGGCCAAACGATTGGTTGACAACGGTAATGCTGAGAGAGCCCAGAGGATGTATCTCTCAATCGTCTGGAGGAGTAAGTTCCATTCTCGAACGATCCCCGTTCCATTACACGCTTTAGGTTATACCTAAAAGTCACCATTATGATCCCCTGTTACGGTGGACGGTTGATGACAATTATAGCATAACTATCAAGTGCGCGGTCACTGGATGTTCTCATGGCATATGGATGTAGCTAAGTAGAACTCCATACTCTCTTTGCTAAAACATTATCAATAATTGTCTCTTAGCAATCATCATATAATTGGGTCAGTTCAGTACTATTGTTATTCCAACAATATACTCTTATAGTTGTTTGACTTATACAAAGTCCATGTGATCAGGAAAACGTGATCATCTAACAACAAGATAAGCTAATCTTAGAGACAAGAGTATGAACACTTATTTTGTTCATATCTCTACACGTGCTTGCAGGTTTTCCTTTAAATACTCACTATTCAATTACCGTAGCAGTTATAGCATAAAGATATAAACATTAATAATAAACTCTGGAGGTAAATAATAACTAATATTATTGTCTCTAGGGCATACCTCCAACAATAACAACTAATCATGATAAGCAAAGTTCATTGTAATATTTATGTAGGCATTACGTCAAACACACATAGACCGTAATCCAACTGGATCTATGATTAATAATCCACCTTGAGAGCGCTTCTATACTTGCCTCCCGCTGATATTATGTTGCAAGCAATAGATAAGTGCATTAAGCACAATACATAATGTAAGCAATATTCATAATCATGAACCTACTATCTAGCACAAATACCTCTCTTGGGGATACACGCAATTACTTGGCCAAAATAACCACACATATCGAAGAGAATGCAAGAACTTAAATAAAACATATAAGAAACATGAACAATCTGATCATAACTTCACAATTCATCGGATCCCAGTAAACACAACATGTAGCAACAATTAAATAAGATTGATCTTGATCATGTTAGACAGCTCACAAGATCATGACATGGAAGTACAAGGAGGAGAGACAACCATCTAGCTACTGATATGGACCCATAGTGCAAGGATGAACTACTCACGCATCACCTCGGATGTAGGCATGGCGATGAAGATGCCTCCGATGACACACAATGCAATTGAAAAGCTATCAACTATATAGAGGCAAAAGCAGAATGGCGAACAACATACATGCCCATTTTATGAGCCCCCCACTTCATTGTCCGACCTCATATCTCGCTTTCATTTCTTGGTCTCCCATCATCACCCTCCAATTTCAACGTCCTCGTCCATTTTTCTCACCGCCATCGACCTTATCAAGCTTCGCTCTAAGCAATATGAGCCACGTATCAAAAGCACCATCGCGAAGGAGCGTTTTACCGTCTAAAACCCCTAGCACCTCCTCTACCTCAACCGCCAAACCCACCTTGCGCAGGAGCATGGGCACGCCCAACGCACGCTCGTTAGCGAAACGGTGGGAGAAAAAAGAGAGAGGGAGTCAAAGCCCAATAAAAGCCCAGTGATGCCGGACCACAAGCCCAATAAAGCCCATGATAAATGGGCATGTGCTGGTTTTTTGTGTGCGAATGAAGAGCATCCGCACTCTTCTCTCTCTCGATGTCTGCGCGCGCACCACCACCACTTCCTCCATCCTCTGCAAATTCGCTGCTAAAAAAAGTAACCTCACTCCACAATCGAAGCAAAATCTCCCCGCGACCACCGCGTCGACCATCGCTGTCGACGGACGGCAATGCTGCCCGCTCTTCGTGGATTTCCGTAGGAATCCGCCGGCCGGAGTTCCACCACCCCACATTCTCCGTCGCGCCTGCCTGCCTGCGGTGGTGGTGGTGGTGCGGCCGCCGCTACATCGGCCATTCTTCCCGCCGCGGGACGGGGGTTGATGCCGCGGGCCTTTCTCTGATCATCATCGTCCCGTCGCGCCCCAACAACAATGGTACCCTCTATGATTTATCACCCCTCCCATTCTTCAATACAGTTTGATTCCGGTAAAAAATGGTTCTTGGTTGCCAGTTGCCACACCACATTGTATCGCGACATGCTCCAGATGTTTGCTCAAATGCACAAATGCGATGCCTTTTGGTTCTTTATCCAGCCATGCCCCCACCTGCTTGTTGAAATGCCCAGATGAGATCAGTGCGACCACGCACATTTCGAATTCTGATGATTTTCTCGGCGCAATCGGACATATATGCGTTCGAGGGGAGGTGTGGTTTCTGAATCACATGTGTTGCTCCTGCGATGCAAACGAGAAGCTCTGCCTTTTTTTTTATTCATTGACGAAATAGCTCTGCCATTTCGTAATTGATTAAGAGAACGGAGGATTGGTTTCCACCACGCATTCCTGCATCCATGGGAAACATCATCCACGTCTTTAACCCATCTTATGCTGCTGCTGCAGGCATCATCCAAAACCCGCTTCGTCGTGGGGTCCCATGTCTGGGTCGAGGACTCGGACGAGGCATGGATGGACGGCTTGGTGGAGGAGGTCAAGGGGGACGACATTGTCGTCAACTGCACCTCTGGAAAGAAGGTCACCGTCAATGTCTCCAACGCCTATCCCAAGGACACGGAATCACCGCGGGGCGGCGTCGAGGATATGACCAGGCTAGCCTACTTACACGAACCCGGAGTGCTCCAGAACCTCAAGTCCAGGTTCCTCCTCAATGAAATATACGTAAGTTGAGTCTCTCAACAAATTAGCGTCGGGATAAACACACGCCTTGTTGGTGCCTTTTTTATTATTCTTTTTCTATCCATGATCTGGTGGAAACAAAATATCTTGTCCAACAAGTACTAGTTAACAGCTTCCTCTTCTTTTCGTGATACTACTCATGTTCTTGCAGCTTCTCTAATGGATTAAATTGTTCTTCCAGACTTATACTGGGAATATTTTAATAGCTGTCAATCCATTCCAAAGACTACCTCACCTCTATAACAATGACATGATGCGGATTTACAAAGGAGCAGAATTTGGAGAGCTGAGTCCCCATCCATATGCTATAACTGACCGTGCATACAGGTGTGTTATTCTCACATTGCATTCTTTTTTTTTTTGTTTCAACACTTTGCATACCAATCATAACAAAGCGCCCTACGTTTCTTCTGCCCAGACTTATGATCAACGATCGTATCAGCCAAGCGATATTAGTAAGTGGAGAGAGTGGAGCTGGCAAGACAGAAAGCACTAAAAGTCTTATGCAGTATCTTGCTTATATGGGTGGTAAACCCAAAGCTGAAGGAAGGTCTGTGCAAGAACAAATCCTAGAGGTGCGTTTCTCAGTGGCACGTTGCACTCTTCTCTTGCTGGTAGCACATTCACTGTTTCCTTTTGGATTAGTTAGCACCTCAGGCACTTCAGAAAAATGGGATATATATACCAAAGACCGAAATATGTTTTCTTGTTAGGGTGAAGAACTAGTAATAATTGGCATGATTTCTAACACTCTGCTTGTCTGACGCAGTCCAACCCTGTGCTTGAGGCATTTGGCAATGCAAAAACAGTCCGGAATAATAACTCAAGGTAATGAACCTAAATGTGATGCATCCCCATTTACTTGTTGGGTGGCTATTAATCTGCTTACATAACTCTATCTTCATATCAAGCTCGCTTTACACCTCACCTTTCTTGATTCTACAGTCGCTTTGGCAAATTCGTTGAGATCCAGTTTGATCAGAATGGGAAGATTTCAGGAGCCGCCATAAGGACTTATCTTCTTGAAAGATCACGTGTTTGTCAAATATCTGACCCGGAAAGGAACTATCACTGTTTTTACATGCTGTGTGCTGCACCACCAGAAGTAAGAGCCTGTTCACTATGATCTTCTGAAATTGGTTGGAACCACATTTTTGACAACTAATACGTTCTGTTTTACTAGTTTCTTGCAACTTGGGCAGAAAAATAGTCTACAATACTCGATAAAATAAAATCTGAAACATATCTTATCCGCAATGTAAAAAGCGGAAGAAATTTGCAGAAACCTCAGAGCTTTCACACATATAGGACAATTGTTGTTGGCTGAACTATACTGTATGTCTTCCATGGATAAGATTTGCTTCTAAAATCTGTAAAATAGGCTTGAACGTAATCATCTCAAGAAAGATATATTTTTGCATACATTCCTTGGAAGTAAATTTTTCTGTTAGAAATGCTGGATTTTCAAATTAATAGCTGTGCCAAAAACAGATTGGTGGAACTAAGACATTAAGATGTCGAGTAGTAACCGTGAATTGTCTAAGTAACACTATTACTGATTTGCTGTCCTCTGATGCGCCTTTTGATATTTCACATTGTGTAACCTTTATAAGTTTGAATGTTGTACCATGAATCATACGTAAATGTATAATCTATGGCTTTGTTTTGTGAATATGAATATCAGGTACGCGAGAAATATAAACTGGGAGAGGCTAAGTCATTTCACTATCTCAACCAGTCTAATTGCATTGAACTTAATGGGATGGATGACGCTAAAGAATATGCGGAAACCAGAAGAGCTATGAGTATTGTAGGTATTAATACTGATGAACAGGTACGGCCAATGTTTTCCGAGCAATCAATTTAAGCAGATGAACAATCTTTTACATGTCTTTTGACATGTCTTGCAGGATGCAATATTCAGAGTTGTAGCTGCTATTCTTCATTTAGGAAACGTAGAATTTGCAGAAGGAAGTGAAGAAGATTCTTCTGCACCCAAGGATGAGAAATCTCAGTTCCATCTTAAGACAGCAGCTGAGCTTTTCATGTATTTATTTCTTTAGTGATTTCTTTTGAATAATCTACCCAAAGTTCCTTTTTGCATCCTTTATATGAACATGCACCGGCAACATTCTGCAGGTGCGATCCACTGGGTCTTGAAGAATCTTTGTGCAAGCGTGTTATGGCAACGCGTGGAGAGAGTATCACAAAAAATTTAGATCCACGAGCTGCAGCTCTTAGCAGAGATGCATTGTCAAGGATTGTTTACTCACGTTTGTTTGACTGGTAAGTTTGCAAACCATCGTTTTCTAAGAATATTATTTGTGCTTCTGTGTATTATACTATATGTTGCGCAGACAAAATTAGTTATGAATATTATGTTTTTCACTGTTACAGGCTTGTAAATACAATCAATAGTATAATCGGTCAAGATCCAGAATCAAAGATTTTGATTGGTGTGCTGGACATATATGGTTTTGAAAGTTTCAAGACAAACAGGTGCTTAACTGGTATGCTTTTGCATTTAATCTACTATTTTTGTCTGTATACTTATAGAAGTGACATATGGAAGTCTTAGTAGATGGACTTCACCATTCATGCACGAGGCGCTTTACACTTAAGGTTGGGAGGATAGGATAAGCTCGTTATTAATCAAACTAGAACTGCATGATCTAAATATCACATGATCAACAATCTTGATATTTCCAACTTGCACCAGCAGACCAACTACTAGGAGTTTGTGTTGCTTTGTAAAAATGTTTAGTCTGGTCGGATGAATTTTGTCCTACTTGTTGTTATAATAAACAAAAGTAGCCGAGCGGAACTAACACCAATACCACCATACCTTTCTGGACCAATCTGAGAGTAGGTATTACACCCATCCATTTATATGGGATATTACACTTGTCTCTTCAGTACTAAAAGGAAGAATCGCCAGAAAATGCTAAGGAGAATAATATCTTAGTTCAAATCGATATTTTGATCTTGCTAACTTCATTTTCAAGAAAACACAAAGGATTGCGTTTCGATGCACTGTTTTATGTACGCTCTTCGGGGAGGCACACCACAACCACACATACAATGCGCTACATGGTAGCGCCATCTGGCAGCAGTTCGGTTTCGCTTGCTAACTCGTTCATTGAAGTCCTTGATTATGAATGCTCTTTACTGGCAGTACATGATAGTGCAACTTCTACATACGTAACTATCTGTTATATCAGGATCGAAAGAAGGTAATTATTACATGCTGACATTTTGATTCTTTGCAGCTTTGAGCAATTTTGTATCAATCTAACTAATGAGAAGCTCCAGCAACATTTTAATCAGGTTATAAAATGGAATATTCTTTGCTCAACAAGTTCTGTGTTTAGGTTATCCAACCTCTTTAACACTGAGCTCCTCTCTAACTAAACATTTCCCATGAACAGCATGTTTTTAAGATGGAACAAGAAGAATATACAAAGGAAGAAATTGATTGGAGTTACATCCAGTTTGTTGACAATCAAGAAATTCTTGATCTCATTGAGAAGGTAAGGAAATCCATAATCTAGTTACAATGCCGTCTTTAAGATCAATTTGTTGCATGTTCACAAAATACAAGGTAGTGATAATTCTTGAACATGATCTTGCATCTACATTCCCCATTTAGGATCAATTATGAAATCATTTGAAGGTGATTATATTAGATACTTAGATGTACTAGTCATTAGCAGCTAGTAGTCCGGTTTATTGTTTTCCGTCCATTTGTATTAATTTTAACAGTGTTTTAGCCATGATATATTGTAATACCCAACTAAGTATGTGGTGTGGTCATGTTATGCATTCTTATGTCTTGTTTCTAATTTCTTTGATGCAGAAACCAGGGGGGATAATTGCTCTATTGGATGAGACATGGTATATACAAATAACTTCAAATATATCTTGTTTTGTTAGAATCCCAACAAAATATTAATAATTTTTTTCTATTATGCTTCAGCATGTTACGGAATTCAACCCATGAAACATTTGCTGAGAAGCTATATCAAAAGTTTAAGGATAACCAGCACTTCAGCAAACCCAAATTTTCAAGATCTGATTTCACTGTTCATCATTATGCTGGAAATGTAGGTAACCTATTCTTGATGTGCATGTAAGCATTGAAGTTTATGTTTTCTGGTTATAATATTTGGAGTGGTAACCGGTTATCTTCCCACAACGGAAAATATACGTGATTGACATGTACTCCCTCCGTTCCTAGATATAAGATGTTTTAGGTACTTCACATGTTGACTAGATGCGGGCTAAAATAAGTGAACATACACACTAAAGTGTGTCTAGATACATGTGAATCTGAAAAAAGGCTAAAACATCTTATATTTAGGAATGGAGGGAGTAGTTATGATACATATGATTTACTTAGCACAATGATAAGTACCATTGTGACATCATGTTTAATGTTCCCATCTGCACGTTTGCGCGGTCATGTTAATTGTGCACATATACATATTGCTCAATGAGGCGTAAATGTGGACAGAAAGAGGACAGCCAATATTTTTTCTAAATTGTGAAAGGTGAGACTTGAATCCAAGACTTGTGCTCTGATACCATATTAAGTTTCATGCACCAACCGGTTGAACCCAAAGTCCAAACTAATGGAGAAAGTTGTGCATTCCATATATGCTTAACAGAAAGTACGTCCCAAGTATGTTAGGATAGCAACAGAAAGGGGCAAAACTAAACAGGGATTCACCCAGTGACTGAGCCAGCCTTTTGTGCATTACTTCTTTTGCTTGCTTAAGTCTTTCGGCCTATAGTCAGCTGTCATCCCCTGATCCTCCTAACAAACATGGAGCACATTTATCCATCTATGTATCAGTTAGTCGGTTACTGCTTTTCTAGTCAGTCCGTTCAATCTGAACTGGCCATTTACGCAGTTAAGATGTGCACTAAATGTATATCTCTGTCTGGTGCAGGTCACTTATCAAACAGATCTTTTCTTAGATAAAAACATAGATTACGCTGTAAATGAACATCAAGTGTTATTAAATGCTTCAAAATGTCCATTTGTTTCAAGTCTTTTTCCACCTGTTGAAGAATCAGCCAAGTCCACGAAGTTTACGTCAATAGGCTCAAGTTTTAAGGTACACCAATGGCTCTGTTTCCTTTTTGACGAAAACTGTAGGGGGGGCCGACAGTAAATTTTTATAAGGGAAAATATTTACAAGATAAGAGGGGATGGACAAAGGGCGTAGCCCAGAAAACCACTAAAAAATTGCTCTATTTCCTTCATATATCCTTGTGTATGTACTTACGCCTTTATTTTGGCATGGTATTGCAGCAACAACTACAATCTCTGTTAGAAACGCTGAGTGCAACAGAACCACATTACATCCGCTGCATAAAACCCAATAATGTTCTCAAGCCAGCAATATTTGAGAACAGTAATGTTCTTCAGCAGCTTCGTTGCGGGGTGAGACTTGTGTAACTTCTCTTTTATTTTGGATTCATTAAACATGCAGACCAAGCTTTCTGTGCTGTTTATTAACCCATAATGTTCATTTATTCAATTTTTACTGGTTTAAAGGCGTATAAAATATATGTTTCATAAGTTCTTAAATTTCAGAATGAAGAAGTACTTAGTCCTAAACCTGAAAGCATATATACTTTATAATGTAGTAATAAGTCAATTCCTGTCACCGGAACTTCCTTGAAAAAAAAAATAGATGCACACTTACAAAGATGTGGGGCTCAGAAAAGGAATAATCTACACTTGTCTGTTACTCTTACAGCTAGAATACAGTTGACTCGTAAATAATAGGTTTCTTATCGTACAAGAACTAGTCATTTGAGTTGTCAGATGCAATCTATCTTTCTGAACAGGGAGTTTTAGAGGCAATAAGAATAAGCTGTCTAGGATACCCCACAAGACGTACCTTTTATGAATTCGTCAATCGATTTGGTATTCTGCAACCCAAAGTTCTGAGTAAAAGGTAAACTTACGATTTATTCATGTATGTCGTGTTTCTGTTCAGTATGCTGCGTGTACTTATGTTTTCCTTTGTCAGTCATGATGAAATTACTGCTTCAAAGATGCTTCTTGAGAAAGCCAATCTTGTAGGCTATCAGGTAATTACAAGAAGAAAGCAATGCCCCCAACAAAATGGTTTGCTAACTGATATTAATGTATCAACCTCACTTTCTGATTTCGAATTTGCAGATAGGGAAAACAAAAGTGTTCCTTCGTGCTGGTCAAATGGCTGAGTTAGATGCTCTAAGAACTGAGGTTTTGGGAATCTCTGCCAAAAAAATACAAACCAAAGTTCGGTCATTTCTGTCTCACAAAAGATACGTCCAGATGCGAATATGTGCTACACAACTCCAGGCAGTATGCAGGGGTACACATTTTTGTTTCCACCTTAACGATAACTTCCGCTCTTTCACTCTTGTACTCCTCCATGAAACCTGTTATTAGCAGAGAGTGACTTGTGTACTTTAATTTCCAAAGGAACTCTTGCTAGAAGGTGTTACGAAAATCTTCGAAGACAGGCAGCTGCTTTGAAAATTCAGACCCGCCATCGTATGCGCCATGAAAGAATAAAATATAAAGTTCTTTGCTCTGCATCAACCGCTATCCAATCAGGTCTACGTGGTATGGCTGCTCGCAACAAACTCCGGTTTTTCCGACAAACAAAAGCTGCAGTGATTATTCAGGTATTTCCAAGGGCTCATGTTTAATTCAATCAAAGTACATCCACCAATTGTAAGACGCAATTGTTGTTCATATACCAGATTTTTGTGATAGATAATAATCAGTCTGTCATTTTCGATTCATGTAACATGCCAGTATGATATATTCTGCACTGGCATAAATAAATCTACTTTGTTTTGAGCATAATGAAATGAGGTGCTAACTTGCATGATAGTAACCACTGTGAAACATTTGTGATTTTCATGATAACAAGAGGCTATTAGAACTATAATATGATTTCATCTCTTGTAGAGTCAATGTCGCTGTCATTTAGCACGCTCACGGTACGTGAGGCTAATGAAGGCCACAATCACATATCAGTGTGCTTGGAGAGGAAAAGTTGCCAGAAGAGAACTTCGAAAGATGAAAATGGTAAGAGCCCTTCGTTTTGGAAAGTAAAATTGACAATGTTACCCCCGTTGGCAGTAGGCCAGCCATGAAGCCTAGTGCAAAAAGACAATGTTACCCTGTTGTTGATGGAAATGAACGAGATGGCAACTGTCTCTTGTCTTCCATATTCTCCCCCCTAAAGAAGATCACCATGCCTGTTGCCTAGTCTGACACCTTGCATCCCACCCCAGTATCGATTCATCCTCTTACCGGATTGTTATGCTAGGTTGCAGTCACAGATTCTTCATCCTCAGGGTCGGCATCTGCATCCGCAGCGTGTAGTGCAATATTGAGCTAGGTGGATCCTTAGGAAGGCCTCATCTGTCTACGTGTGAACAACCACGCTTGCCCCGTTGGGCGCATTTGTTCCGCTGTCAGCTGTTTGTTTGTGCCCATGTCTAGGGACTAACCATAATCCTACCAAGTCATAGCAGTTTCTACCCAAACTGCTGGCTTTTGTAAGCTTAAATCTCACTAGCAAGATCAATGAACAAGCTCAAGTAGCAAGAATAGGCAAACATATATTTTACGACCATGGTAGTAAGGCAACTGCAAACTTGTGTTGTAAAAAATATTTGTTATGTTCCTTACCAGAACGCTAGGCTACCACCTAGTTTTCCGGGGGGAGGAAAAAATAGGATACCACCCATCTTACTTCTGTTTCTTTAGATCACAAATCAAAGCCAATCGGTGTGATTCAGTTATCAAGAACCATTTTAATTTCATTGGCACCTGGCCACTTTTTCATTACTTTCAGGCTGCAAAGGAAACTGGTGCTCTACAGGCTGCCAAGAGTAAACTAGAGAAAGAAGTTGAGGAACTTACCTGGCGGTTACAGCTGGAGAAGCGCATCAGGGTAAACACAGTTACCATACCACTATGTTCTATAACAATGAAAATGGTCTCTTTCTAGAATCTGATGATTTAGGCCAATTGCCATATTAAATGAGGCACGACGAAGGAAAATGATTGGACATCAAGAACAAAACCTTGCTATTACTAGTATGCTAGTGAGCATTGTGCATCTCATAACATTACACATGGAATTGTGGTTTTGTAGTTACATATGCATATTTTTGTACTTGCAGTCCGATATGGAAGAAGCCAAGACTCAAGAAATCAAGAAGCTCCAATTACAGTTGCAGGAATCACAACAGCAATTCAAGGACACTAAAGAATCTTTGAAAAGGGAACAGGAAATTGCCAAAACAGCATCAGAGAAAGCTGCTTTAGTGCCAGAGATCCGTGTTGATGAAACTCTAGTCAATGAGCTCACTGCTGAGAATGAGAAGCTCAAGGTATTAACGTACAAATATGAACACATACAAAAGAAGATGCGATAAGAAATCTAGCACTGAAACTTGTGTAGCTTTATGTAGGTACTAATGAGTTAGTGAACTCTCCGCATAAATCATAAATGAGGATGGATATCATTCGAGTTTCTGTACAATCTAGCAGTAATAAGTTTCGTACTGAACGTCTTAGATTTAAATTAGTCTAGTAACTTCAGTATCAGAAAAAAATGCTTGATTAATTATTAGTAACTCCCAAATTTTAATCTCTTGCTCTTAAATAGCCAATCCATAGAAGGGTATGCATCACATGAATACACTTTTTATCAAATTATTGTTTCATAGCGCAGTAGAGTAACGATATGATACTCTTTTCTCTTACAGACACTCGTGACCTCTCTTGAGACAAAAATTCAGGAAACAGAACAGAGATTTGAAGAAACGGATAAAGTCAGAGAAGAGTGGTTTAAGAAAGCTACGGATGCAGAGTCACAGATAAATGAACTAAAGAGCACAATGCAAAGGTTCTTCTTTGATTGTCTCTAATATAAACTCGTGATGTTGGTCAATGTTATCCTATAGTAGCCAAACTATCCTATGTTAACTGATTGCAATTATTTCCATAACCAGCCTTCGAGAAAAGTTCACTAGTGTGGAAGCAGAAAACAATGATCTCCGACAACAGGCTTTGAAAGCAAGACACGACAATGCATCTTTGCTTAACATGCATCGAAAATCTGTAATCTCTCTCTCTCTCTCTCTCTCTCTCTCTCTCTCTCTCTCCTGTACATATTCTTATGCTTTTGAGTGTTTGTAACTGTGCAGAATTTGGCTAACGGCAGCCTACCTGGAGACGAACAGGTTTGGAACATCCTATACTGTTTGTGTTGACAACGTATTAGATTTTGTTTTCATAACCTAATGTAATCATCCCTCCAGACACCCCATGCCACACCTTTGGAATTCGGAAGGAGATCTTTGATTGAGAGACAACAGGTATTTTACTTGGGCTGATATTCAATGATCAGAAGCATTTGGTAACTTTAGGAGAAACAAATTAAACTATGATGACTTGTACCTTTTGCTTACAGGAGAGTGTTGAAGCACTGATAAACTGCGTCGTTGAAAACGTTGGATTCAGCGATGGAAAACCAGTTGCTGCAGTTACCATATACAAATGTCTTCTTCATTGGAGAACTTTTGAAGCTGAAAGAACAAGTGTTTTTGACCGGCTTATTCAAATTTTTAGTTCAGCAATGCAGGTATTTCATTATAGTTTTCCAAGCCTTAAACATTTATTGTGTTTGTTTTGTTTCTAAGAATTGTTCACCATTGTGTGTCCTGTCTTTCTTATTCCCCCTTTACAAATCTGTACAACTTATATCACAGAAACAAGACAGCAATGCCGATCTCGCCTACTGGTTGTCAAATTCATCATCATTGTTGATTATACTACAAAAGAGTCTTAAACCTGCTGGCTCAGGTGTAACAACACCACTGAAAAGAACAACGACTCAGACGTCTTTCCTTGGGAGGATGGTATGCTATATGTCTTTGTCTTTTGTTTTTCTCGAACTCGCAAAATGTGACAAAATACGTCTAAACAAGGAGAACCAGAAAAGTAAAAAAGAGGAAACAGAAAATGAAGAAACACAGAGGAAGAATAACCAAAACTACCAGCCTAACTAACAAGCTAGCAAAAAGGCTCTAGACAATGATGCATCGGGAGGCTTAGCATGGTTATATGTGTCATTTGATGACATGTTTATCATTTTAGCATTCAATTATGGACATATACCACTAGTTGTAGAAGTACCCATCATAAGCATGATGAGATGGATCTGCTCATAATTTTTGACAAAACACAAATTCTGAAAAGGTATCATTCGGTCAAAGATAAAGAGGAAATATTTAGCCACATGTTTCCCATAGTGGCAATAATTTGTGGCTGGAGAGAGCAGTTCTAAGCAAGAGATAGGTGTGAACATAGAAGAATCAATAAAGACAGCAGACCATTAAAATAAATTTCATATATGTTATATTTAGTTTAGAGTGCTGGCAAATTAAAAAATCCAAAATTGTACGATAGGCTAGATGAGGTTATCTTGACTCGTTTCTTTTTCTGTTGGTGTTATATGGTCCGTAGGTATTTCGTGCTTCAAGCATAACTGTGGATATGGATCTTGTGCGCCAAGTTGAGGGCAAGTATCCTGCATTTCTTTTTAAGCAACAGCTTACAGCTTTTGTGGAAGGCTTATATGGAATGATCCGTGACAATGTGAAGAGAGAAGTATCTTCAGTACTCTCACTTGTTATTCAGGTTACCCCATCTATCACGAGTCCTCAGGTTAAATATCATTTCATACTTTAGAAGATTCTTGCTGGATTAATATAAGTGTTTTAGAATAAGTATTATGAGATGTCTCAACAACCTTGATGCACAAGTTACTGTTGCACGTAGAAAACACAAGGATACTC
Source organism: Puccinellia tenuiflora (assembly GCA_012064385.1). Classification (NCBI taxonomy): domain Eukaryota; kingdom Viridiplantae; phylum Streptophyta; class Magnoliopsida; order Poales; family Poaceae; genus Puccinellia; species Puccinellia tenuiflora. The sequence goes on from QRDG01000319.1 coordinate 567,672, forward strand.
GCAGTTGCCAATTCTTGGCGTAGTACTCGAATCCTCTGAAGTAAATGAAAAAAAAATTGTTTTCTATGAAGAGTACCTTTCTGCTGTGAGGAATGTCTCGCTACTTGTTAGGCTATCATTTATTTTAATATTTCATGTTAATTCTGAACCTGCCTTCAGTTTTGGCAATACTTATTTGTTGTTAGCCTAATGCTCATTTATGTATCCACATTGCTACTCAAGGCACCAAGAACTGCAAAGGCTGGCCTAATAACTGATCAAGATAGCTATTGGCAAGCGATAGTCAAACATTTGAATGATCTCTTGAAAACATTGCAAGAAAATTGTGTAAGTTAACACCTTTAAATGTATCTTGCATTTGGTTGCATGGTGTTCTGACTTCTCAGTAAAATTTCAGGTCCCAGCAATATTTGCTCGGAAAATCTTTACACAGATTTTTGCATTCATCAATGCTCAACTCTTCAATAGGTAACTTCTTTACGAATATATTTGCACTCATCATGCTCAAATCTTCCCGGTTACTAATTCTCCCCCTCTTTGGAAACTATGTCCTAGTCTTCTTGTACGGCGAGAGTGCTGTTCTTTCAGCAACGGAGAATATGTGAAGCAAGGGCTGGAAGAGCTGGAGGCGTGGTGCTCACAAGCCAAGCCAGAGGTAAACATATATATGTGTTTGTTCTGTTCCTTCTAAAGACGCACACTTTGTAATATTATTAGATACATGACAGATGCCTGCAGTGTATGGCCCGAAGTTCATAGTTGTGATGTTTTGCTTAACAAAGGCATTCCATTGTGACTGTACTGTAATAATATATGTTCATTTTCTTTACCTTTTGTCTAACCGAGAAATACAAACAGTACGCAGGATCTGCATGGGATGAACTTAAGCACATAAGCCAGGCTGTTGGTTTCCTGGTATGTAACCATAAACTTCAGCATGTACATTGTATTTTGCTATGGATTCTTGTCACTTTTAGTTTGTAATGTTATATATTGTTTGCTGTCATGTAGGTCATTTTCAAAAAATTCAGGATATCATATGATGAAATAATCAGTGATCTCTGCCCAGTAAGACCTTTCACTCCCAAAACAACATGCAAAGAGGCTGCATGAACCTTCCATAGTAGTAGTTAAACATCTAATTATTTTGTCCATATTGCAGATGTTGAGTGTCCAGCAACTTTACAGGATATCCACACAGTATTGGGATGACAAATATAATACTGAAAGTGTATCTGAAGAGGTAAGCATGAAATCTATGATTACAGATTCATGTAAATTCACATGGCTAACCAAGTACCTTCACCTTTTTGGAATGAGCTTCAAATGAGCAATATATGTTTGCCTTCATTAGTTGCCAAGTCGAGATTTTAGAATTGATACATTCATTGATTACAGGTTCTTAATGAGATGAAAACATTGGTGAACGAGGCATCTAGCCAGGCCACCTCGGAAAATACCTATCTACTAGACGAAGAAACAAGGTACACTGAATATCTACATATGCTCTCTTTTTGAAAATAAAACTTGTGGTGGAACACATCTTATTATATTTGATTTTGAATGCTATGTGTGCAGCATGCCATTATCGCTCGAGGAGATAGCTAGTTCTATGGACGCCAAGGAATTCCAGAATGTGGTTCCGCCGCAGGAACTCCTTGGGAACGCGTCGTTCCAATTCTTGAAGAGCTGAAGAGTTCCACGCGAGAGCAGAAGACAGTAGCCTCCGGAGGATAGAATGTTGTAAATTGTCAGTCACATATAGATTTTTTCATTCTTTCCACTACCCCGGCTGGGCCTGGTAGATTATTCGATTTTCATAGTCATAGCTAAGATCTCATAGTTTCCGTTTTCATCGGCTGCCGGCTGGGTTGGGAAGAGTACACGGCAGGAAGTCATTCATATCCATTCTTTCTAGTCAAGATAGATATATCACATATATGTAGTAGTATCCACATATCCATTCTTGTAGCCAATGTATAGATATATATCAAATATGTACAAAAATCGGCAAAAATCCATATTTTGTAGCCAAGGTATAGATATATATTATCATGAATGAGAATCACAGAATTATGGGGTTGGGTGTAAGAAGGCCCCCTGTTTTGATCAGCCATATAATTATCATATCACATTAATTTTATTTTGCATAAACATGGAATCATGTGAAATATGTACATGATCATGTATTTTTTTTATACTATCTTTAGAGCAACTCTAGCCAGACCTAAATTTTGGTCATGCAAAAATGGTTTCCAAAATCCTCTACATATTAATCACTGGATTTACATGCTGTCCCTAAACTTTGGCCTCTTAATCTGTTGTCTTACATTTCTCATTGTAGTGATCATAAAACTACGAAAATAGAATGGCTGCCACCCAACGACAATATTTTAAGTGGTCATAAGGAATTAACTATTATCGATGTCCTAAAAGCGTCAGTAAAGGACAAAGTAAAAAAAAATGTTAGCATTGAGGCCCCCTCATCGGTAACAGGGAATTGACCTCACATCATCGACAGACTCGTGGAGACAAATCAATTCTCTGTTGCCGGTGAGGGTTTTGACCCGTGTCCATAGTGGCGCTAGGTACGAGATCTACAAGAAAAAAAACATCTCCAAAAGCAAACCCGCAGGGAGTATATAAACCCTCGAATCAAGGAATCGCAAACCGACACACCCATTGGGATCTTCGAATTTGAGTTTATTCAAAGAACAGAAACCTGAATGTACCCAATTAGAAGATACCTCCAAGGCCAATCCAAACAAAGGAGTAAGAGCATGCTAAAAGCCTTGAACGGAAAACCTTTTGCTATAAGATTAAGGATGGCGAGTTGTAGCGTGGGCGACATCTTCATGAGGTTTATTACTCGTCGGGAGGGACATAAACTCATTGCTGATATCCGTAGCATAATATGCGGCGCTGATATCATGTCATACACTCATAGATCTCTCTTGTTGGTAAAGCCTTCATACAAGGCTTCTACTAGCCCACAGTGTTGCAAAAGGCCCGACTTACCCAACAAAGTTGAAAGACTCGATGAGCATCATGAAAATGATAACGACTTGAGCATACATGTGAGGCCTCGAGCAAACTATCTGCCCATGCCTCGAGTTGCCCCACAGGTTATTCATCATTTCTTAATCACGCATGTTGATTGGGAGCTTATCGTTGGATAAATAATATCTGACTCGGGTACTATGACTATCGTGTTAACCAGATGGGACTGGACAGACCAAGTGGTGGATCATGTACCTTGATGACCGCCTCCTTAAAGAAGCCATGGGTTCACACTAGTGGAAAACGGGGCAGTAGTCCCGGTTCCAGACGGCCTCTAGTCCCGGCTGGGCAACCCGGACTACCTAATCGGGACTAGAGCCCCCCCCTATAGTCCCGGTTGGCTACGAACCGGGATTAGAGTACCTCCCACGTGGCCACGGGCGAGCCCGCGGGCTGGATGTCTTTAGTCCCGGTCCGTGTTACGGACCGGGACTACCGTTAGGCCTTTTTTTCTTTTATAATTTTTTTCAGAATTGCACGGACCGGGTGTCGTGTGTGTTTAGTGCCGGGGTTTTGGATAGTTTCGGAAACACGTCGATACGTCGATATAAATTATATTGTACTATGATCACATGTTGATGCATATATATAACACACTTACAAATTAATTGTAACACATGAATTTGTCGTCACGTTTCCGTACACAAAGTACTCAAATGCATTAATTATACATGCATGAAATCATAGTACATTTATATATGTAGATAATAGTGCTCTGAATTTTCAGGTATGACATCATCAAGAAGAAATCCCGCCAGCTCCTCCCCAATTGCTCTTATACGGTCATCTGGTAGGAGGCCGGCCCGCTTCCTTACAATCTTTAAAAGAAGAAGAAAATTAAACAATTATGAATGAAACTCCACACAATTGATATGCATATTATTTTGTCAAAAAAAACTTGTGAACAATGTATAATTACGTACCTCTGCGTTTCTTCGATTTTCGAATTTTTCATAAGTCATCCTATGAATGTACTCGCAAACGTAGTACCCACATAAGAGGGTCCCTTCTGGCTGTTCCAGACACCACTGTTCGAGAATAGAATTCAACACATTAAGTTTGGTAATGGTATTGCAAACTATATTAATTCATGGATATAGATATAGTACTACTTACTTGGTTCAGAGTCCATACCAGCTTCTCGTGCCATTTACCGGGTACTTCCTTGACGAATGTCTGCCATGCTCTACTCGACAAAGAAAGAACAAAACATCTGTTATTAATTAATTACTTGATATCACGAAATGAATGAAAGAGAGGTCGGTATAGTAATGTGATAAGAATTTAAATTACTCTTTCATGACATCAAACAAGCTCTTGTACTATTTAGGGTCTCTACTTAATGAGTCGTAGACTTCAATTATTTCCTGGTGATATCTAATGACCACGAGAATAAAGTGGTAGCTGCAAATTTACATACAGAGGCATGCGCATATAACTCATCAATTAGACTTAAGATACCGGGTGAGCAAAAATAGAATGTGTACAAGCAATTAGTAACACTTACCTGAAGTTGTAAGGAAGAAATATTTCTTTTTTGTCTTGGTGTCGCTTGAAAGCCTCTATCATTACTCCCTTTACAACTTGTGGTTTCTTCCTTATGCTCACTTCATGAATAACATTAGGGTCCATGAAACCAATCTCCACCGGTTTTATTATTTCCCTTTTGTAGTCGATCATCTTCTTTCTGCACAAATAGCGTACCAAAATTAGAATGTGCTGTGAGCTATATATATATAAAGACTTAATTAAATTACAAAAATAAATAACTTACAGACAAAAGATACTGATGATTGCTTTATCGAGGGGTAAACCATTGTATAATTGGAAAAGTTCGGAGAAATCAATTTGCACACCGTAGTCATCGTAGAAGTGTTCCTCCTTTCTAACTTTTGCCATGATACCTATTATACCTTTCTTTGCGACTTTCATGTACCATGAATTCAACTGACGCATCCTTGTTGGTAGTAACTTGGCCACCTCAGTTGTGACCAAAGACTTGCCTTGAACATATCGATAAGGCACCCTATAAGGTACCTCAGGGAAGTGGCGGACACTTCCCTGAGGTACCATACGGTGGGCGTCTTTGTCGGTAAGTACCTTAAGCGGAGGGAGCGATTGCGTAGCTTGTTGTCCCAGCTGGGCTATCTGTTTCCCGCTTTTCCGGTTCTCCAACACCGAGTCGTATGACTTTTCAATAGAGCGCTCATAGTCTGATTACGGCCTTGGTGGAGGGTTGTATAAGCACCTAATAGTGTAATGTAGTTTGTCACGAGGAAGCCCTTTGATGCTGGGTAGTTCTTCCGGGGGCGGTTTCTTTGTAAAATGGGCTTTAACCTCGGCCCTCCTGATGGCTTCGGATTCCTCGACAGTCCTCTCGTAAGGTAACTTCTCAGGAGTCTTCACTTTTCACGGCTTTTTCTGTCTCTTCTTAGGAGGCGAACCATTAACGGCCCTCTTCGCATCAAACCACTTATAAGGCGGAGACCGCTGGACTGGCTCTGGAGATGGAGACCGCTGGACTGGCTCTGGAGATGGAGACCGCTGGACTGGCTCTGGAGATGGAGACCGTGCTGGTGTAGCTGGAGATGGAGACCGTACTGGTGTAGCTGGAGATGGAGACGGACTCGCGCTGGGATCCCTCTGGGGTAGGAAGGGTGGACTTGTAGGTGGTGGACTTCTACTTGGAGGAGTCGGTGGCCTTGGTGCTGAGCCTGGAAGCACGATGTATTTCTTGTTCCATAGAACGAAACCGTGCTTGACTTGTCCCAGTGTCGTCTCATCGTCACCTCCAGGATAGTCAAGCTCAAGTGCCTCAAATCCCGGTATAATAGCATCCACCCCGACACGAGCATAGCCAGCTGGAATCTGACCAAGATGGTAGCTTGCTCCAGGTTCGTTTGGTAACGCATAGCCGACCGCCACCTTGAAGGATATGTTCTTCATTAACATATGAAGCTCACACTCCGTCTTCTCCGTGATATCATCCACGGGGTAGTGAGCCGCCGGCTGTTCTATTATTGCGGCAGATACTTGTAGCGGCGTGGAACCCACGCTGCTTCTTCGCGGTTCTTGGACGACGTCGACTTGTTGCTGCTGTTGATCAGGTGCCCGGTGCTGGCTGATTGAGTCAATCTGACAGCGCAGTCCGGAAACCATGCGCTCCAATTCTGATAAACGGTCTAACTCCTTCTGCTTCTTTCTCCCACGGCTTCTATAACTGTCAGCACAGTCCGGAAACCCTTCCTTCAAGTTGGTACCGCCGGGAAAGCCTCGTAACCGTCCGTTGTGTTCGGGATTCCCCAGTGCGAGTGTCAGCTCGTCGTTCTCTCTCTCGGGATGGTACTCTCCCTTTCGAACTTTATCTATTGCGTCAATAAGCAACGGAACGATTGTTTCAACCTTTTTCTTCCATTTTCCCTTTGCAACAATCAACCCCTTCTCTGGGTCCAACACTGCGCCATGCGCGAACAACCAAAACTTGGACCTCTCGGGCCAGTTCAAAGTCTGTGGAGTGATCCCTTTAGCAACCAGTTCCGCTTCAAAGGCTAACCATTTGGGAATGGCAGACTTGTAGCCACCTGTACCCAACCTATGGTGGTATTCCTTCTTCCCAGCATTTCTCTTATTTACGACCGATCGAGCCACGGCAGTAGAGGAATTCTTGTACGCCTTGAATGCGGGCCAGGAATGTTTTATCTTCTCGAGTGCTCCGGTGAAATTAGCTGGATCTTCATCTTCATACTTTCTCCATAGTGTTTTCTTCCAGCTCTGGAATTGTGTGGCCATCTTCTTAAGAGTCCACTCCTTCACTTTCTCCGTCTTGCCTTCTGGTATGTTGAAATGTATCATGAGCGTATCGAAAAGCAATTCTTTCGTATGATCATGGACATAACAAGCATCATCCTCATCCACACCCTTCGGCTTATGCCATTCTGCAATGGTGATCGGGAGAATGTCCCTAACAATGACTCCAGCTTGATTTACAAATTTACGACAGGTCGCTATGGGTGCCAGCGGTTCGCCACTCTGAGAAACTTCCTCTATCGTTAGCCTCGGAGCATCGCTGGCCATCCTCTTCGTCAGGCCTCGAGGAGGAACATTATTTACAGATTTGCTCGATCCAGAGGGCTGGAAAATGAATCGTTAATTAACACGTGCAATTAACAAATGCATATATATACATGATCGATCGATCAATTGTCAGCCTATATAATATATGTATACATGATCGATCGGTACGTCCGGGTGGAGGAGGCGCAGTGGCACTGGGAGAACGCCGTCCCAGTGCGCTGGTCGGACGTCCACCTCCCGGACAACTGGCACCTGAATCCGCAACGGATTCCGGTGCCGCCGATCCCGACCGACCCCACGGCCAGGGCGGTGGAGATCGCACGCCGGCGCAGCCTCCTCCCCAATCACCTCCTCGACGACCCGGCGTACGCGCCGGGCTCCCCCTACTGGGACCAATGGTTCCGGGAGGAGCACGACGAGCGCCGCCGGAGCTACTTCGCGCCGGCCCCGGTGCCGCCGGTGGAGCGCACGGAGTACCCGGCGCTCCCGGAGGGGATGGACGACCTCGACCAATGGTTGGAGGTCGACTCCGACGGCGAGGCCGCCCCCATGGACGAGGACGACGACGTCGACGACGCCATGAAGGCAGCCATGGCGGCGTCCCGGCAGGCCTTCGTCGACGACGAGCGCCGCCGCTGGGAGATGGTGGTGCAGGACGCACTGCCGCCGCCGCCGCCGCACGGTCTGCCGCCGCAGGGACCGCCTCCACCCCCGCCTCCGCCACAGGGACAGCCGGGGCTGGCCTGGCAGGCCCTCGTCCAGTAGGAGGAGGCCTACGACCCGCCGGAGGAGGAGTACGAGGAGCCGGTGAGATTCCCACCGGAGCTGTTCGGGCAGTCGTGGGTGTTCACGACTGTGCCCCAGCTGCCGCCGGAGGAGCCCCAGGACGCCATCCTGGAGGAGCCAGGGACGCCGCCGCGGGACGTCCCCATGGAGCAGCAGCAGCAGCAGCCGCCGCCGCCTGCGCATCTGTGGGAGGCACCACCGTACCTCGTCCTCTCCGACGAGGACTAGCTAGGACCTCCCCCTCCCCCCTAAATAAATGAAGTTTATTTCCTATCTACGAACTGTCCCCGCCGCCGATTTAAGGTCACCGGACCACCGCCGCCGCCGATTCTAGCTAGGGTTTGTGCCATCGGACCACCGCCGCGCCGATCTAGAGTTTGAGAGGGCCGTACCTTAGGCGGAGCGCGCGGGGGACGGCGGCGAGGAAGAGGGACGCGAGCGACGGCGGCGGCGGCGGCCAGATTTTGGCAGCCTGGCGGCGTCGTCGCGTGAGAGGAGCCCGGAGGCGTCTGCGTCTTGGGCCTGGCGGAAAAAATGAGGAAGAAATCCGCGGAGAGGGACCAAGTAGGCTCAAATCGGCCTTTAGTCCCGGTCCGTGACACCAACCGGGACTAAAGACCCCTATAGTCCCGGTTGGTGTCACGGACCGGGACTAAAGGTGGGCTTTTTGGCGCGCTAAGTTTCGCAGCGGCCCGAAAATGGCCTTTAGTCCCGGTTGTAGCCACGGACCGGGACTAAACGGCCGTTTGTATTTTTTTCTTCATTTTATGAATGTTTTCAAATGTTCATATTTTATAAACTTTACATGTTTCCAAATGTAAATATGAATATGTTATATATATTGAACATTTAAATAGATGAGTTGAGTAAAACCGTTGTACTAATAAAATCCGAGGTTAGGATAAATATATTCAACATTTTAAATATTTAATGAAAAACCCTCAACTTTTTAACAGTCAAAACAAAATTCTACCAATTATTACACATATGTATAGAACAAGTTAGGATAAATAAATATCTCATACATTATTACAAATGACTACAATACATCAACATCATTCAACACTTCTTCGTGTCTGTCATTTTTTCTTCTTATCGCGTCGTATCCATGGACAATCTTCATCATTCAACGCGATGGTTGGGTCAATTTTCACTGTGAAGGGGGGAATTTCATCAAACTTATTGTAATCTTCTGACATGTCTGTCTTGTCCTCCACTCCCACGATGCTTCTTTTCCCTGAAAGAACTATGTGGCGCTTTGGCTCGACGTCGTACGATGCATTCACTGCTTGCTTATCTTTTCTTTTCTTCGGTCTGCTAGACATGTCCTTCACATAGAAAACCTGAGCCACTTCACTGGCTAGGACGAATGGTTCGGTGTCGTATCCAAGATTCTGCATATCCACTGTAGTTATTCCGTACTTCGGGTCTACATGTACCCCGCCTGTCAGGTTGAACCATTTGCACTTGAACAAAGGGACTTTAAAAAAGGGTCCATATTCAAGTCCCATATCTCCTCTATGTAACCATAATATGTGTCCTTTTGCCCATTGCTGTTTGTTGCATCAAAGCGGATACCACTGTTTTGGTTGGTGCTCTTTTTATCTTGATTGGCCGTGTAAAATGTATTTCCATTTATCTCATACCCTTGATAAGTCAATATAGTCGAAGATGGTGCATTGGCCAACAAGTATAGCTGTTCTCCAACAGTGCTGTCATTAAAGAGACGTGTTCGCAACCAACCTCCGAAATTCTTCACGTGTTCTTCATCAATCCAATATTTAGATTGCTCTGAGAAGTTCAAACGTAGAATATTCTTATGTTCCTCGATATACGGAGCCACCAAGCTGGAATTATGTAGAACCGTGTAGTGTGCTTGACTATAAGAATGCCCGTCCATACATATTATTGCTTTCTTTCCCAGCGTGCCTTTTCCCCGCAGTCTCCCCTCATAGCGTGATTGAGGAACCCCGATTGCCTTGAGGTCAGGAATAAAATCAACACAAAACTCAATGACCTCCTCTGTTCCATAGCCCTTGGATATGCTTCCTTCTGGCCTAGCACGGTTATGAACGTACTTCTTTAGGACTCCCATGAACCTCTCAAAGGGGAACATGTTGTGTAGAAATACGGGACCGAGAACGCAAATCTCTTCGACTAGATGAACTATGAGGTGCGTCATAATATTGAAGAAGGAGGGTGGGAACACCAACTCGAAGCTGACAAGACATAGGACCACTTCCTTCTGTAAATCCGGCAGAGTTACTGGATTGATGACCTTCTGAGAATTAGGATGCACATAGCTTAACAATGGGTACTCGAACATTTTCCGGCAGGAGCCCCCTCAGTGCAATCGGAAGTAATTGTGTCATAATCACGTGGCAGTCATGAGACTTTAGGTTCTGAAACTTCAACTCTGTCATGTTAATTATTCCCTTTATATTCGACGAGAAGCCTGACGGGACCTTGATACTGTTTAGTACTTCAAAAAAGATCTTCTTCTCTTCTTTGGTAAGAGCGTAGCTGGCAGGACCTTGATACTTCTCTGCATTCAGGTTGTCTCGTTCGTGCATATGTTGCTGGTCCAGCCGTGATTCCGGTGTATTTTTCGTCTTCCCATACACGCCCAAGAAGTTTAGTAGGTTCACGCAGAGATTTTTCGTCACGTGCATCACGTCGATTGCAGACTGAACCTCTAGGATTTTCCAATAGGGTAACTCCCAAAATATAGATTTCTTCTTCCACATCGGCACGTGTCCGTCAGCATCATTTGGAACAGATTGTCCGCCAAGACCCTTTCCAAAGATTACTTTTAAATCCTTTACCATATCATATATAACATCCCCAGTAGGCCGTCTAGGCTTTGGCCGGTGATCTGGCAAACCTTTGAAATGCTTGCCTTTCCTTCTTACGATGTGCCTTTCCGGAAGAAACCGACGATGCCCCAGGTACACATTCTTGTTTCCCAGATATATACTTTCAGTATCACCTAAACAGTGTGTGCATGCATTGTATCCCTTGTTTGACTGTCCTGATATGTTACTAAGAGCTGGCCAATCATTGATGGTCACGAACAGCAATGCTCGTAGGTCAAATTCATCTTGTTTGTGCTCATCCCAAACACGTATACCTTCTTCGCGCCACAATTGTAAAAGTTCTTCAACTAATGGCCTCAGGTACACATCAATGTCGTTGCCGGGTTGCTTCGGGCCTTGGATGAGTACTGGCATCATAATGAACTTCCGCTTCATGCACAACCAAGGAGGAAGGTTATAGATGCATAGAGTCACAGGCCAGGTGCTATGACTGGAGCTCTGCTCTCCAAAGGGATTAAAGCCATCTGTACTTAGACCAAATCTTAAGTTCCTTGCGTCATCTGCAAATGTCGGAAACTCTCTGTCAATTTTTCTCCACTGCGACCCATCAGCAGGGTGTCTGAGCATCACGTCTTTCTTACGGTCTTCCTTGTGCCATCGCAACAACTTGGCATGCTCTTTGTTTTGGAACAAACGTTTCAACCGTGGTATTATAGGAGCATACCACATCACCTTCGCAGGAACTCTCTTCCTGGGGCGCGCCTCGTCCTCAACTTCACCAGGGTCATCTCGCCTGATCTTATACCTCAATGCACCGCATACCGGACATGCATTCAAATTCTCGTACTCCTCGCCGCGGTAGAGGATACAGTCATTGATGCACGCATGTATCTTCTGCACCTCTAATCCTAGTGGGCAGACAACCTTCTTTGCTTCGTACGTACTGGGGGGCAATACGTTATCTTTTGGAAGCATCTTCTTTATTATTTTCAGCAATTTTTCAAATCCCTTGTCAGAAGTACCATTCTCTGCCTTCCATTGCAGCAATTCCAGTGTGGTGCCCAGCTTTTTCTGCCCATCTTCACAATTTGGGTACAACAATTTGTTGTGATCCTCTAACATTCTCTCCAACTTCAACCTCTCGTTTTGACTTCCACAGTTTATCTTCGCATCAAGAATGGCCCGACGAAGATCGTCATCGGGCTCATCAACAATGGGCTCTTTTTCAGCTTCATCTTCCCCCATTGATGTACCACCGTGATCAGTGAACATAGGATAGTTGTCATTATCCTCTTCTTCCTCATTGTCTTCCATTATAACTCCTCTTTCTCCATGCTTGGTCCAACAATTATAACCGGCCATGAAACCGGACTTCAACAGGTGGACGTGAATGGTTTGTGAGGTAGAGTAGTCCTGAGTATTCTTGCAGACACTACATGGACATGAAATAAAACCATTTGGCGGCTTGTTTTTCTCAGCCACTTGGAGAAAATAATGCATGCCATTAATAAAGTCGGGATAACGTCGGTCACTGTACATCCATTGCCGACTCATCTGACTCATCTGCATTATATAAATAAAATATAAAAAACCATTAACACTATTTCTTCAATATATAACAGTGATAAAGTGAATTAATATATAAGTTCATCACATTCAAACCAAAGTAGAGCAAATAACCAAATGTAATAAGTTCATCACATTCATCACATACATTGGTTCAAACTAACATACAACTATCTAAAGAATTTAAGCCCAACAACAAATGCGATAAAAATCACAACTATGGTAACTATCAAACCAACACCATAATGATACCAAGCCTCTTTATGAATGGCATAATTTCTAATTTTTCTAATCTTCAAGCGCATTGCATCCATCTTGATCTTGTGCTCATCGACGATGTCGGCAATATGGAGCTCCAATTTCATCTTCTCTTCTAGGGTTTGGAGACGGAGATTTTCACTTCTTTCCAGTTTTGCTTTCAAATCATTAATTTCATTTTCAAAAAACTCGATGATAGGGTCGGTTGGAATTTCCGGTTCAACAACGACATCCGGATCGTCATAGACCGAACGAGGACCGACGGGGACGGATATCAAAACCATGACACACTATACATATAAAAAAAGTAAGATAATATACATGCATCTAAAGTATATCAATAAGTTAAAAAGGGATAAAAACAAGACTCACCGAGGAGGTGCCGGCGACGGGATGGCGCGGGCGATCGACGATGGTAAAGATGGTCACCGGACAACTGTAAACCCAATACATTATACTTTAATTTGAGCTAAAATTGCATGTAAAAAAATGAAATCTCTTACTTAGGCATTTCATCAAACACCTTGCTAGCACTAGAAAAATAAAATTTGCTAAGTAGCACCAAAATGAGCTAAAAAAGGAACACCGGAGTGCTAACCGTCGGGTAGATGAGGTGCCGCCAAACTTGACAAATGGTGGAGAAAATAGGGGCCGAACTCGTGGTTGGGAGGAGCAAGGGTTAAGAAAATGGAGATGAACCCGGAGCTCAAAAATGGCCACGGCCGGGTCGGGGGGTGGAAGATGATATAGGAATATATTTAGTCCCGGTCCGTAACAAGGACCGGTACTAAAGTCCCTCCATTAGTCCCGGTCTGTAAATAGAACCGGGACAGTGCATTGTCCGGGCTGGTCCCACCTCTGTCGCCTCCTCCCGCATCCCTTTGTCACCGGTTCGTAACACGAACCGGGACGGTAGGTCCCCTACGAACCGGGACTGGTCCTGGCGGGCGCCCTGGGACCAATGACCGGGACTAGTGCCACGATTGGTACCGGTCCGTAAGGGAACCGGGACGGAAGGGCCAAACCGAAGCCCCTGTTTCCACTAGTGTCATAAGGAATGACTTGATGAGGAATTAAAGGAACCAGAAGACCACCTTGTATGCGCATGCATGGGACTCAGATTTATGTCATAAAAGAACTTCTCATATATAAGGAAGGCGTTACTTACCACAAAAGGCTACAAAAAGGAGGACCCTAGGCCCTAGTGAAGACCTAAGCAATTACGAGCCCATACAAGCTACTGTCATAATATTCACGAAGATACAAGCCAACCCGATCTAGGGTTTATAGATCTAGTTCATCAACCTTGAAATGGCATTGAGATCATCTTGTGAGCCCCCTAATACATTATCATAGTTTGTACAACCTCCCATATAATTCATTCAAGGTAGGAGTAGATATGTTACCCGCGCAATGGGTCTTGAACCTTGGTAACTCGATGTTCCATATTCCTATGTTGATTTGAGTGCTACCAGACTAAAGAAATTATGTGCTCTATGGAGTATGCTGGCGAGGTCATGAACCCCCAAGAGTTTATCCATCGACAGTGGTAAACTCCCTCTAGCCCAACAATCCTCCAAGCCAAGATCTTTGCATGAAGGATCTCCCAAAAAGGCACTTGCCTTCTTATCCATCATATGTGAATCCATCACCATGATCATGTTTTCCTCGAGTTTCTTGTTGTTCATCTCCTTGACCACCTCTTCTTCCACCGTATTTCCTCGAGGTCAAGCCTATGATCCTGGAACGCACTCTTGCCCGCCGCGCGCAGTTTCCTCTATATGACCTCCTATGTACTCCTCCTGCCTCAAAGAAAATGCCTCCATGCATGCCTCAATATTCTCTTGCTTCTTGTTCTTCTAGCCATATCTAAGCTTGGAGGGCCTTCTCGGGCATCTATTTCTTTTCTGTAACCATATCATCTAGCTTGTTCCTTATAGAACTCAGCTCAGATTCTTTCTTCGACCTCTCCTTTGTCATCTTTCTCCCCTCTGGCCTATCTCTTTTATAGTCTTGAGTAGAAATCCAAGTTCTCCCTTCACCATCAACTTCTTCATCCCCAATCTCTCTCAGCATCAACATCTTCATGTTCTTGAGAAAATGGACTGCAATTCCTAGGCATCTTTGATGGTACCTCATCATTCCTTAACTCCCGTTTGGGATGACCCTTTACCAAAGCAACGAGCGGTCCGATGTAATCCAACTCGGCGAGTAGATGATCAAATCAACAATTCACATATGGAGACTTAAAAAATGAAAACAAAATAGAAAGCAAAAGGAGTATCTTTCTTAATAGATCTAGCATGATATATAATTGTATTTCCCGTTAGAAGGACTATATAGTGAAAATCATATGTGTCCATGGAAACTATAACTATAACTACTGGAGCTTTCAGGAGTAGTAGATGACGAATCGGAGCAAGTCGTGAGCTTGCAGACGAGGGGATAAAACGATGAGCATGGCGGGGAGGGAGGCCCCCGGTGAGTGGACGAGCGTCGGGAACTGCGTCAGATGCTCTTTATACCATCATCGTAAGAAAAAAAGCGAGCATCAGGGGAGGCGTGAGGAACGGCATATCGCGTGGTTGACAACATGACATCCAAAACTCGCATATAGACATTCATGACGCGTTACTAGATCATGCAAAGTGATAATTGTAACATTGTTGAATTTTTAAAAAGCCGTGGCATCGGTCCAAAGAGGCAACATAGAGGTTGTCTAAACCTTTTGATTTTAAAGGTCGGGAAGGTCATCTGCCATACCCTTATTTTACCACCTGGCCCCAATAGTTTTTTAGAGTTGCTTTTTTCTTAAGTAGGGAACGAAACCCAGCAACTACATCAAAACGATGAACACAACCATTTTTATTACAAAGTTCAGAAAAATATAAAGTAAATAGATTTTTCCTTTAGTTTTGTACTTCCTTGTTGGAATACGTTTGCACATGAAAGAAATGAAACAAATCTGAGGTCACATGCCTCGTGACAAACCCTACAATACACTACCACTAGCCATGTGGTAAGAGCATCTCCACCGGGGGGGTCGCAATAGGGCCCCTAAAGCTCCATTAGGGCCGGCCCCGGACAGAAAAATAGGCCACACCGAGGGGTCGTAAAGCTCTTGTCCGGCCGAAAATTTGTCCGGCACCGCGAACTGGGCCTCCAACTTTAGGGGTTGTCTTCGCGGTGCCGGACACTGTCCGGCGCGCCTTCGGCAGGTATGGCCCGCCCGTCATACACACTAAGCGTCATGGAGCGATCCACTTGCAGGATTTTCTGTGCCTAGCTACCCCGAGTGTGATATTTTTTATATGCTATGTGGCGATCCAGCGAGTGGATCACCTGGGCTGTCCATTTCTCAAACGATCCACTCACGGGATTCTCTGTGGCTATTTGCCATGTTTATTAGTGTTATATGGCCACAGAAGATCCCGTGAATGGATCCAGTGGGCTGCCTATTCAAAAGTGATCCACTCTTCTGTGGCTACGTGTGATTTCACTGGCTACACAAATGATTGTATAGAAAATCTGGAGATTCGAC
Source organism: Puccinellia tenuiflora (assembly GCA_012064385.1). Lineage (NCBI taxonomy): Eukaryota > Viridiplantae > Streptophyta > Magnoliopsida > Poales > Poaceae > Puccinellia > Puccinellia tenuiflora. The sequence continues at coordinate 583,773 of QRDG01000319.1, forward strand.
ACTTGTCCGATCTGTTTAGGCACTACCGGTATGGGAGGCGCAAAAAAAAACGTCGGACACGTGTCCGACACCCCGCAATTGGGGCTCCAAACGGGTGGTGCCGGACACAATTTAGGCACCCGGTGGAGATGCTCTAAAAGACATACGACTCTAGTCATGTGCAGGTTTTCTTATTTATGTAGTTGAGTGCCTTCGTTCTTCACTAACCCTGCGGTCAACCCTGCTGCGTTCAGGCAGCCGACATGCATGTTTCCTCTATTATATTGTAGTATTGTATTATATTTATGCTGCTATAATAAACCATAAAATAGAACGAGAAATAAATGGCATTTCTTCATACCCGACCATGAGTAGCATAATTAGTCATACTAAACATTACTATAAAAATGGAGTATAGTTAGAGTTAATTGTTGGGAACGTGGCTGGCCCCATCCAAATCCAAAAATTGTTGGCCTGTGGGTGAAGAGAAAATATTAGGACGGAATCCGCTCATTAATTATTATTTTTGCAACAAAAAGGAGTGAAGAAGATGGAGTGGTCACGTCTGGAAAGCATGGAATCTCTGAATCAAACTAGTACTACCCAACAAGCTAGCTATAAGTGCTAGAGCCACCCATCCGTGTATGTACAAGAAAAGGTTCGGTCCTTGTCACCCACCCATCCATAGTTTACTAGATCCCTGGCGCGGCTTGCCGCGCGCCACCCGCCGTTGACACTGGTTTTCAGTTTGCAAAACGCTATAACAACCACTCTTAATATGACACAATAGTTATGCATAGCAAAGCTTAATAGGTTTAGAGCAAATGAGAATCATCATCAAAGCGTTATGACAACATGTTTTGAGAATCATCAATAACTATGAAAGAGTATAGAGATTGAATACTCCAAAGCCCGACTCTTGTGCGTGGAAATAAATGAGATAGCTCATATAACCAGCCAATGCATCTGATATTCAAAGCAATGATAAATTACAGTGCCTCGTACTGTTTGTGGAAAATTCTGACACAACATCAACCTGAAGTATCACTTGGTGACGAATATATGGCCAGCCTAAATGGCAGCAATATCAAAAAAGACAGAAAAAGGCAACATACGACATCTTAGGTTTATGTTTATTACTAACATACAGAATTAATAGTTGAGCAACTGGTGGTCCATAGCTGATCTTCAGTATACAATAACATGAGGAGGCATCCAATGACCTGCTGGGACAGATAGACAAAGCCAGAACAAATGAATAACATGTCAGAATAATTACAACAATACTATTTGTTACCGCAATTAAACAAAACCAGAGTTACTAATGTTAATATAATTCCATGTGGGCAAAACCATAATATACAATTCCATGTGAATGTAAGCAGTACTCAGCATAAAATTTTCACCGGGCCACTAAAACAAAGCTGCAGAAAACAGCAACTATCTTAATAGATAGACCAGCAGGCCACTACAACCAACTATCTTAAGAGATCGAGAGGGTGCATTTACTACAACCAACTATATTACAAAGCACAAATAGGGCGAACATGTATGTGTGCTCTCCTAAACCACAGGGAACAACTCCCGGTGAGCTAAACTGTGGTAGAACTTCTAACTGAAAATGTGTACAAATCAAGTACTACTTCATTTCCTAAAGCACATATAGGGCACATATCTATGTGTGCTTGGGATGAAACCCACTTCGCTGCAATTAACATGAGAATGCAAGCATTCTCAAAGTCAGACGTGCATGCCCTCACCTGAAGTCGATGAGCAACACAGAACTTTCGTTCTCAAGTTTTACTGGGAAAAGAAAAACTACACTAACATGACAAAGAGAAACTAATGTATAGTCAGCTGTGCATAACCTCACCTGAAATCCGATTGATATGTATAAAAGGAAGAAACACCTGGGTATAAACGGCAGACGAACAGGGGCGCACCTGCCCTCAAACATGAAGCACAAAATTATATTATGTTAATTATTTAACATTAGGAACGATAAAAGATTAAACGCATAAAGTACCAAGCTATTTATGGTATTTTTTGAAAGTGGCATCTAATGAGCCTATGAAATATAAATCAAGATAGAAAAGTTCAACGCCCAATAAGAAAATACCTTTAATATTTTTCTTCGGGATTGTTTTGGTACGCAGCATAAGAAAACATCAATGAAGTTCTTTGAGCATAAATAATGCATCTGGCACAAAATATCACAAATTCTTTAAATTAAGCTGTATATGTAAGGAATAACAACGAAATTCTCTGAAGAAAAATAACTATTAGTAGCTAGTGTAGAAATATAATAGTGGGGAAAATAAGAAATACTTTGCGGCAGCCATAAAAATAACAGGGAATTTGAACCAATAGCATTAATATTAAGAACACGATGTGGGGAATAGTATTGATGGACATACTTTATTTAGACATTTCGTTTTTTGTTGATTAGATAAATTAAGGACATGCTAGCCAGACACATGACAATCTTGTATCCATGGGTCAACTTCATTGGAACGGAATGAAAAGAAAATGTGAAATAGTAGTAAATCTGCATAATCAAGCGAACAATTTTACACCAAACAGCACAATGAAGCAATAGTTTGACATGATACATCAAATGTGAATAGCAAAAACTGTTTCGTGCTCGAGAGTCAAAAGTTGAGCTGTTAACTAAATGAACAAATGCCAATTATGTAAAAAAGAGAAATGAGGCCAAGGAGAAGGAAATACCTTGTGTGGAAAGTAAGACCTTGCGATGATGCGGACAATAAGTAATGGAGCTGGGTTAGACATATCTACTTCACTATAAGCTACTGCAGAATTTTCCATGACCTTGTGCATAGATATTTGCATCACAAAAGAACACAGATTAGAAAACTTATAAACAAATCAAAGATATATGCTGAAAAATTGCAAGAAAAACATATAGGAAAACACTGAAAGTGTCAAATGCATGATCCTGGTTCACTAAAATACTGTCTCGGGTAAACAAATAATATTTGTTAGTAGAACTAGAAGCTATCACAGGTAAAAAAAATTGAGACCCAAATTCGACATTTAGAATGAAGGAATTAACATTGCTACCGACCAAAACATAATTACTATAGCTTCTTTAGAAAGCTAGCCATTGGTACAAATGGGACCTTTTAGCTCTATTGCGCAAGTCCATTTACCTCTACTACATAAGCTCTATACAAAGAGAAGTCGAATTTTTGTGTGCTACCGATCAGAAACTAAAAAGAACCCATCCAATTCAAGCATCCTATAAATGCTTAAGTTAGTTGTTGATTCTTTAATTTTGGTCAACCAAAATGTATAAAAACAGAAAATGAGAACGTGCATATGCATGATAGAATTTTAAACATTCATATATTGTGTCTAATGTCAGGTTCCCACGACAAACATGATTAGATTAGTTCATCTCTTATCCAAATATGTGCATCAAACAAGCAGGCCCACGACAAACCAATAGATGGAGATGCAAAATATAAGTGATCGAATCGAAAGGTGCGCACAACATTTGCAGACCCATAACTGTGAACATATCCGATTGCAAATAGCTAGTCTGCCATCTCAAGTTGGTACAGTTAATTGGGGCAAAATTTCATAACAAATATGAAATTATTGAGTAAACAACAATGCAAAGGTATGACATAGATTAATTCTGTTGGAAGTACAATAGCCTGATAAAATAGTTATGAATTGTAATGGGCATGCAATTATTATGAATGAATGAAACTGACATAAAGGGTAAATAGAGCAGTCAGCTATTAATTATGTTGAAGTACAATAGCCTGATAAAGTAGTATATATAGACCTTGTTTAGAATCAGAGAAGAAACCCTCAAAGGAGAGAATATAAGCAAAAGAAAAAGTGCTTGTAGAACAGATTCTACAAAATGAAGAACAAAGGGCGCCAAAATGGCATAAGTAGTAAGGAGTACTTCGGTTCTGTTCCTTAATATGCATATTAAATATGTATAATGTATAGTACGTGAAGATCTCCAAGATACTAACCTAACAAAATTAGAGAGCGTGATCAAGTCACACATAGCATGTCTATAAATATTGCACTGCTTAAGTGTGCTTTGTAGAAAATGTATTTTATTTTTATAGAAAATGAAGGAAAAAAATAGAATAGCTGCTGAACGGGATACATCTATTTGAGTAGAGGCGTGACAGGTAAAGAGCCGCACGACGCACACAAGAAATTTTAACATGTCTACACAATTATTTCCAAAACCATTAAGATGGCTATGGTAAGATACTATCTATATCTTAAGACTCTTTTCTGAAAAAAATAACCAATCTTTAAGCTTATGAGCAAACATTAACAACAGAACTATAAAGATGCCATCAATCATATTCATATCATACAGATATAAGACCACCAGCATACGATTGACTATGTAGAATGAGAGCTATATATTATTCTTTAAAACCACCGTTTCTGTTGCTGAGCTAGGCTTCGTCATAAAGAAAGTAATCAAGCTAGTTCTTAAAGTAACTTTTAGGCAAAGGCTAATCATGAGCACACTAATCACAATACACACAAATGACAGAAGTTTCTTGAGAAACCTGATTGCATACACAATATCTTTAACCAATAATAGGGGGTCCTACATTTAAATAATATGGCACAAAGTTAGCACGCACCAACAATGCCCTAAAAGACATTCCACTTAGACCAATGGCGCACTTATTATCTTAGAAAATCAATTATGTGATTTTTATTTTTATTTTTTAGCCTTCCTGAAATATTTTAGGGAAGCTCCGACACATGAAAATTACAATAAGATCTAGAAGGGCATTGGTTACTACGAATGAAGTTACCATACATGTAGTAGCTGTCAGCAAGATGATAGTTCCGAGTAGAAGACCAGTGGTAAATAGATTGAATAAACACGCTTGGAGATGGTACTCCTGCAAGAACAAATAGAAATAATGAGCATCTGAATGATGATCAGCCTAGTGATTGTGAGTTTTTGGCATGGAAGGAAAATAACAAATTAAAAAACCAACAAAGTATTTAGATATCTAGAACAATCGGAGGAGCCATCTATCTAGATATGCACGGCACAACACACTGCACAAAATGTTTTTGGACAATCTTACAACAAAATTTCATACCAGTTCATGGATCAACCATACTCCACCAATTCTTTGCCATGCAAATACCATATGGATTAATTAAAAGGGTAAGCAATTACTTCTGTTATGAAACACAAAATCAAACATTATTGCAAGCAACTAAAAAGTAATGCAGGACAAAAATCAAAGATTGCTGCATCAAGGCATTTAAGGAAAATAGCTTGATTGGTTCACCTATATCATGTTTAGCTCATATTATACGTAACAGACCTTTAAAATTTCTGTGTTTCCTCTGTGTCAAGAATCACACAAGTTCCTCGCAGCTCCGGAAATATTTGATACTGAATCCAAATGACTCCGGCCCAACAATTAAAGGACACATGATTATCCTGAAAGGTTTCAGTCATGAGATTAAAATCAATAGCAATCATTTGATCGCCTTGCAGTGTCTAAAGGTAAAAGTAACAAACAACCCAATTAACCTTGCAAGCAGCAAAAAAAATATTGATGTTCCTAAAAAATAAGTCAAGCTCCAATTTCCCTACAGATCCACCTACACCAAGCATTGTTGTGCCCACAACCTTGGGCACCGAATTTTAAAGAACGGATACTTACCCTTGAACAGAGGGCATTAATATTATAACATTTAATTTAAAACGTAGCCTCATGTGTTATGAGATATTTAGTGTTCTGTAATTCAACTAAATGGGTTCGGCACCTGCAGCACAACAATGTTCTTGTAATGAATCATGTGATGAGCTTGTATGATAACTACATAACTATTCACAATCTAACAGATATTGAGAAAAAAGGCAAATAATAGGCATGAAAACACAACCCCGGCAGATAATAGGCATGAACCTGATAAAGCCATTAAAGCGACTGGAGTAGCTGAATATTCAGTACTGATCGAGATATGCCTGAACCATAAGCAATATCTGCTCCAGGAATCATAGAAGTCCATCATTTTGCTTGATCGAGATAAATATTGATAATAAGTTCAACATAGATAGCTTCATATCCATGGTACCTAATTAAAGGAATGTCAAAAAAGGCAAATAAGTTAACCAGCATGCAGATACAAAGTTCAGTACGTGTTTCCACTGAGGCAAACACCACTGGAACGAAACTTGTTCAAATATTTTCTAGGAAATAGCAGGCCAATCAAGCAAGTTCCAAAGCGAAATACCTACATCCTTGTACATGGAGGCATAGTGGTTGCTCGTGGCTGCACCACCAATTTCAGCAGCGGGAGCTCCGCCTCGCTGGTCGGCCAGTGGCTGTGACACGCCCCAGCTGCATCAAGGACAATTATTTCCTTGTGTGAGACTGTGAATGCGTTGCAGGAAGAAGAACATCCATAGTGAACTAAGAGAGAGACCTGGTATTGATGCGAAGATGACGGCAACACGCTCCACATGGTTGAGAACAACGACATCGATCCTGGGCCCTCGAGTCGCGCTACTGCAGGGCGCTCCTCCTTCCTGGTCCAGAGGCGGAGGAAGAGATAATGCGGGAGTGGAGCATGAGGAGAAGGCGCTGGGAGTGGAGAAGGAGAAGGGGTGGAGTGCATCAGGGAGAGAAGAAGCACAACGTCCACCTGCCGCTCTGCCCAGCGATGACGACGCGAACTGCAGCCTCCTCCAGGCCATGGCGATGGCGACGCGAACTGCAGCCTCCTCCAGGCCATGGCTATGGCGACGAGTTGGACCAGGAGATGGGGTGGCGGCGGCTCGACCTGGAGATGGCGTGGAGCAGAAGGGGATGGGATTGGTCGAATGGCCGCGAGAGAGGATTGGCCGGATGGCGGCGGCTAGGGTTTTCACCACTGGTGCTGCTCTGGCCGGCCGGAGCTCGGCGATGCGGCGGCGGATCTGAAGCTGGGTGGAGGAAACAGTAGGTGGGAGGAAGGAGCGGAGGAGGCGACTGACAGAACTGAGGCGGGCGTGCTCCTCTCCCCAATCGAGACCAGGAATAGGGCGCCATGCCATGACTGTAGAAGCTGTACCTGGCAGCCATGGAGAAGTAAGTCGACAGCGAGACTCTCTGCCCACTTCGCGAGGAAATCCCCATACTACCCTCTCGGAGCAGATATTTTCCCCCAGCGAAATAACCGCACGCTGAGCACGGCCATAGATAGCGTAGGCCCACAGAACAACGACCCAACCGCACGAATGCCACGTGTCCTGGGCCCCCACGCTCTGAAGCGCTACCGAGCGAGCAGGCTATGCGGTATGTCTCTGCAAATCGGGCCATGCGTTTCTTGGACCCACCGTCAGCGATTGTTGAGGGCAGTAAAAAAAGTGGACGGTCTACATCACGCTGTAACCCCTCGATCCAACGGCCGAAAATCCAAACCAAGGAGGAGGCCCCTTGAGGTCTCAAGGTTTACCTCTTTAGATTTAAGCAACAAGTTGCATTATCTTTTCCTCTAAAAATGCGAAATAAGACAACAAGATTAGCATAACCTAGTGTTCTTTCTGTTACTATTTTGGGAGGACATGTAGTAGAAAATACTACTTAATTTGTTGTTTACAAAGAAATTACCTCTTTCCTCTTGTAGGCTCCGTTATCATACGACACCACTTGTTCTTGTTCCTCTGCAGACACACACATAAGCTCTTCTCTGCCGCAAGCACAACCTAGGAAGAAGAATCTAGCCAAGCAGAAACCATACCCCGTTGGGGCCGATTCCCATTTATAGGTGGAACTCTTCTTTGGTCCATTGGATGAATATGCTCAGTAAAAAAACATCTCAACGGACTAATGTGTTACACGCGAAAGCAACAGACATCTAATGCTTCAGTTACGACCATGAATTACTAACTATTGAGACTATCAGTTTTCACAAACTCAAAAGTTTGGCTCAACATTGGTCATACTGAAGAAGCAGCTAGTTCTACCTAGCTAGTGCTTCACGTTTTGCAGTATACCAATTATTCGGAGATTTCCAAATTGATTGTTGTAGAAAAATGAATCTTGCGCACACAATCAATTTTCACTTTCTTTCTATAAGGTTTATTCCCTCTATATATTACGGTTTTTCCTATGACTCTTAAACAGTAGAACTACTCAAGCACTAGACTAAGTTTCAACTTTCGCTCCTACGTCGTCACGTTTGGTCCATAGCTTCTCATTCCATTTGAAGGCGTCAACATCCTTATTATTAAACCAACATTCATGGACTAATCATTCCCCCCTCGGTCTTGTTATTCATGAACTAATTATATGTGTATACTTAACAGCTCATTAGTCTCTTAATTGATTGTCATCAATCATCCAAAACCCAATTAGGAGCGCACTGTAATACCCCATAGTTCAAAGACCAGAAGGGTAGATTTATAATTTGTGCATTTGCATAGCATGCATCTAAAAACGCGGGTAAATTTCGCGCTTTTAAAATAAAAGAGATAAAGTGATCGATGTTTCGCTCGACTCGATGAGTTAGGGTTTAGATTATCCTGTCAAGTGCAATAAACTTCGAGATGAGCTCTATACCAAATTATATTGAAATCACAAAAACAAGAAAAGAGTTATCACTCGACAGACTAATTAGTCAAATTAGTCGATTGTCGAGGTGCGAGAGTTTTGAACATGACCTTTCCTAATTCTCAACACTCTTAAGCACAAATCAATAATAAGACAAGATATAATTCAAATCAACTGAACAATTCAATATACACCATCTTTACTATCATATCCAATATATCATCGACACAATATGATCATACCTCAATTCCAATATCTATTACCTTCCAGACATCATTCCTTATCCTTTATCATCTCATTACATCATTTACACCAATGTCACCACATCTAAGGGATCATATACAATATCTTATCATCATCTCATCTCAAGTCATCATTGGACACAAATATAAATACACCATCAAGAATTCAATTCAAAATGGAATGCCCAAAGTACAATTGGATACACCACATGCAAATGAGATCATATACAAACTTTTTAATTGGAATTGAAAGAATAATAAAGATTACCAACTTTCACCTAACAAGTACATATCTTTAAAGAATAAGTAAAACATTACAAAAGAAGAAAAGTAAAAGACTGAACTAAACTTGGTCTTCTTATCTTAGCTTCTTATCTCCCAATCTTCTCAAATCCATTCCTGCAAGACAAAACAAGCAAGCAAGAAAGAAAACCAAAAGTTCTTCTTGGGTGAAATTGAAAGGTTTTGTGTTATATAGAAGTAGTTTGGTAACAAGATTAGCTACCTTGTTAACAGATCTCTTATGTATGCATAAAAGCAATTGAATTTCCAAATAAAAATAAACAAATAAGTTCTTTATATACATTTTTGATATTTAAAGACATCCAAATTAAAATCCAATTAAAATTACAAGTCTTATCCCATTCTTACCTAATACATTTCAATCAATTGAAAATGAATTCACACCTTAAGCAAAATTAAACTCCACCTCAAATATTTCAAAATAGGTTCCACAATATATATCATATCAATATATACATAATTCAAATCCAACTCATAGTTCATTCTTAGAAGTGTCATTGCAAGTGGCATTTTTCCACCAAAATTAAATAAATATTCAAAATCACATTACAATAACTTTACAACAGAAATAAATTACAGAAAGATGAAATAAAAATCCTAACTAAGTCTTCACTCTATTCTTCTCTAGGATCATCTCCTAAACCTGCAAAAAATTAGACAAAAAGGGCAATAAACTAAAAATAGAGTGGTTAGTAATAGAAATGTTGCCAAACACTTGTGTGCTGGCTGTTTATTTTTGAAGATGGCATAAGCATAGCTCAAAATCATCTTGAGTCAGCTAATTAGAAACCAAAATTGGAGATCACAGAAAATAAACTTAGGCAACACCACTTCTGATCATGCTCTGAATCTGAGAAGGCAACCAAGTGGGGCAAAGGCTATAACCAGCATTTAATCAAATTTCCAATAAGCATACAAAGGCAGTAAGGCACTGGTTGAGCATGATCAATACTTCAAATTCAAATCTAGGCAACTGGCAACTTTGCAATCTCCAATTGGATGCCAAATTCAATTTAAAAGCCCTCAAAATAAATATGGTATCACATTTACCATTGATTGGTAAATCCAAAAATCCTGAGCCCACTGTTACAAATCATTTCTCAGCCCAATCAAAACTTAGCCCAACAGCAAAGCAACCCGAATCCATCAAGTTTACCTCAGCCCTAAGGCAACAGAGGGATGTGAGTTAGTTCATAACCAGAATGAACTCCAGCGACCGGCTAGAGCCAGGATAAGACTAAGGAGACGAAATATCTTCCAAAAACAGTTAAAATAAGTCATCAAGATAAGAACAGGGCCATAGCCCAGCAGCTTACTCAACACATGCAAGTTATCCTGGTGTCACCACCAGAATCACTCCCAAACTCTTTAAATAGAGAGGCCAGCCGAACCAGCAAACTGGATAAACAAACACAACCGCACCCATGTTTTATTCAACAGCCAAAATCATCTACAATATCACTATTGTTTCTATAAGATCAAAACATCTTCCATATCAGCCATACCATCTCCAGAACACCAAGAACACCACTAAATCATACCCAATCTTTAGAACAATTAGGAAATAGGTCAAGCAGCGAGGAGGAGCAGGCTAGCCACAAGACTCAGGTTATCATCATTTTCCAGAAGACCAAGCTTCTCTCCAACAACAGGTTACTAGGATCTAGAGCATTTAGATGAGAGGGAGAGGGGGAAAGGAGAGATTTCTCTCGGATCTGCATAGTGTTGCTATGTTATGATCATCACTGAGAAATTAAAGCACACACTAGTAAGAATCTGTTCCTATCAAAATATATGCCTCAGCCTTAGCATCATTGGCAGGGCTAAGAAAGCAAGCACAAAAATCTATTCTTATCAGTTAATTAGCCAGATCTGTCCAGAAATGTTTATCTAGAACACTTTTACACCACAAACACTACCAGTTCATGCTTACACCTGATCTGGACTTCTTAAATCTCCAGTTCACTGCACCAGCAGCACTAAATCGTGCTGAGCCTATATTTACCCACTGTGCACACTCACCTGAGGCATCACAGTGAGTAAATCATGCTCAACAGATAAGCACATGGGCACAGATTCATGGAAATAAATTCAGCAGCTCACAAGCAAAGCCATCAAGCATATAATCTATCATGTTTAAGCCCAACAATAAATGTAACATGACTAAAACTGAATTTCTTCAGTAGACAGTGTTTAGTGTATGTCCAGTTCGTCGGAGTTAAGAACCACAGGTATCACAGACGCTTGGATGAGTAAATCATCCAAGTAGGAGCATCACAGAATACATCACATCTAAAGGGAGGAGCTCATCACTAAGATGAACTGGAGCACACCACAGACCCACAGTTCATCGGCACAAAGGCCGGTCACAGAAGTGAACTCACCTGATTGATTTGTAGCCGAGGCAGAGCAAGGAGGAGCTCGAGTAGGCGTAGACGAGGGAGTTGTGCAGTTGTGCATCACCGTGGTTGCGGTGATGGCATCATCGCCGTCCCGTCGGTGACAGCAACAGCAGACCACCAACATCCTCCACAGCACGACAGCAGCACCACCGCTTCACCCCGCACCACCAAAACCACCGCCAGTGAGCAGAGAGCGAAAAGAGGGATCATGGCGGCGTGGTCGAGCCAAGGCTCGATTAGATCGGAGTGCAGGCGATTAGGAGGCGACGCCGGGGTTGCATCTATTGGGGAGCCATCCCGCCGATGTCCGAGGGAAGTTGAGGTTGAGTACGAGTCGAGCAGAGACTCGAGGAGAAGCAGCCAGAGGCACGGCGGCGTGGTATCAGGCCGGCGACCCAAGCCAGTGCGGCTAGGGTTTGTAACCGAGCTCGATTAGGGGCGCTTGGTGACGAATCGGCACCACGGCGGAGGAGAACTAGGCGGAGACACGCCGGGCCGCAGCGGCGCCGGAGCAGGCCGGCTGTGGCCGGAGCCGTGGGTGACGGCGGCGCATTGCCAGGAGGGGGACCGAGAGGAGGCGCGCGTGCGTGCGAGATAGAGAGAGAGAGAGAAGGGAGTGGGTCGGTCGTTGACCGACCAAGCCAGACCTTGACCCAAGGTTAATGGGTTGGGTCCAACCCATTAGGCCAGGGGCATTTTGGTAATTCACCAAATAAAATTATCCAAATTTAAAATGAATTTTAACTCTCAAACCAAAGGAACAAAAATCAGCTAAAAATAAGTTAAAAAATATGTTTTCAACTCAAAATTTTATAAGGATTCCAAATATGATTTTTATTTCATTTATTGAAAAGGTTTTCTTGAGAGAAAATTCAAAGATCCTTAAGTGGATATGATTTGAATTAATTCCAAAAATAAGTTTTGAAAATATTTTCTTATGTGAATAATTCAAAGATCCTTAAGTGGACATGAATTGAATTATCTACAAAAATTCAAGGATCCTTAAGTGGAAATGAATTGAACTATTTTAAAAAACAATTATTTTTCTAAAAGAAAAATAATTTGAATAATAAGCTCCAAGTAAATATATTGTGAACTTCATTACATTCTATAAATGACTGTCCTGTAACTCATCCTAGGTAAAACACACAAAAAAATAAGTCATCTAAAATTCATTCACTCTTGTATTGATAATATTTGAAAGTAAATAAAATTTGAATAAATACCTACTTCATGATGTTAATTGAATGTTTTCTTAAAGGCATTAAAATTGATGACTTAAAATTGCAAATCTTGTTTTTCTAACAAAGAAAAAAAAGTATTTACTTGAATAAAACAAATTCTTTACCTGAATAAAAGTGGTAAACACTTAATTCTAGACACTAAAACAATTCAAAGTAATTTAACCAACCCACAAATTATAAAAACACTAACCAATCCTTAACCCCTAAAATCACTTCAGTTATCAAAGTATCAAATAAAACAAAGCCTACACTTACAAGCTTGGGTATTTTTGGGGATTTTACGATACATCTCATATTTATGCATAATAGCATCTTGACAGTGTTTCCAGTAGTCCCTACCAGGATTACATTGCTATTTTCAGATCTCGGGGTTTTACCGCAAACCCTAGAACCCCGAAGGACATGAATTGCCACCTTTATCATAGGCAAGTTCATTCTTGCATACCGTTTGATGTATTTTTATCAAAGTACTTGCAAATCTACTTATACGTTCCTTTCACTTGCATCAAAAAGAAAAGGTATTTTCGAATGATGTGGTATATACTATTGGATGGCGGTGGAACAATGGTAAGATGAATAGGTACGGTGTTCCATCGTATGGGAAGGTATATATCCTTAGGAACTAATAACCCTGTTCCAGTGATCCTTTCGCCGTAGTAAAAGCATAAACCAACGGACTTTGTATGGGCGGGGTCAGTCAGAGGCTTCTTTTCTCATCCGCATATCCTCGGCAGGCCTACATCGGGTTGGGTCGTTGCGGCGGCCAACAGCGTGGAAGCGCGTGCTCTTCCTACCCGACGGGGTAATTGGTGGGGAAGCTCGGGAGGGGTGATGGGTATGCGTGGAACATGATTCCCCTACTGCATCATAAATGGGCGGATGTGTGTTGATTTGGGAGAAGCTCCACATGGCTGGATGTCCTGAGCCTTAGCTATAACACTCATGGAGTGTAAAGAGAGCATATAAAGGGCCAGGCAACTGTTGGGTAAAGTGATGCAACTCTGCAGAGTCAAACAATCAAATTTGTGATATCACAAACGTGTTCCCGGAATGGAACTACGAGATCGAGGCCGGAATGGAGTCCCATTTGGATTCACAAGACCGGTGGAGGCTGTGGACATAGTTTTCAGAATAAAATCTATCCTTTGAAGAAATGTTTGCAAAAACTTGCATCTATGCCAAAGACCTGAGGTTTTGGCAGTAGCTAGTGCATGAAACACCTTATCTCCATATATTCTGAACTTGCTGAGTAACGCTGTTACTCACCCCTTCTTATTTGACCCCCTGCTTAGACTTTTGGAGCCACCGGAAGAGATGTCAGCTATCCATCACGGCGTCAAGGAGGCCTTCCACAAGGAATCAAGTCGACCAGGTGAAGCTCGAAGGAGTTGACCGCTACTTCACCAGCGGAAGAATGATGACAACCATGGCCATAGAGGGGCAATGACAGCAGTGTCAATGGCATACACAAAAACCACACTGTCAATGGAGGAGACAACATCTATTGGAAGGAGTCCAATGCTGAATAAAGATATTCCCGATGGAATAGATTAGGGCTATGACAATAGTAGTAGTGGATTAGAAATAGAGCTAGAGTTAATCTCCAGCTTAGTGATACGAATTGGATCTTTTCTGGATTTCATTTGTATGAGACTTGCTTTTATATAAAGGAGGTTCTCAAGATTTTGTATTGAATATTGTTGTAATCCTATAGTGTTACCTTGGACCTGCTATGTTTCTGTTGTACTACTCTGAGGGATGTAATATTCACGGATAAGTCCTTCTGTGAGTGTTATGTCAACGACTTGCGCACTACAACATGCAGTGGTGTGCTGGGTCACCGCACGCACTAGATGCACTTTCACATCGTGTGCGCCCAATTAGGACCGAAGTCGGATGTTCTTCCTTTCTACCATCGGGATTCCTTCAGGAGTCCGTGTGCCGTGAACTAACACAAACTGTCATAGCCGCATGGTGGGGTATGTGCCTAGTCCTTTGACGTATTTATGGGGGTACCCGTGTGTACATCATAATTGTACGTGGCTCCATATATGGTCGACAACATGGCGGCCGTAGGTGTGCAGCCACGGGCTTGAGATAAAAAAAAGTTCCTAGCTCCAAGAAATTGTACGGTGGATGAGCCTCTATTTTCCCTCAAGTTCTCTATATTTTACAGGATAGGGGTGATTTTAGGGGGTTACTCCAAAAATTAAGGATATAAGATGTGATATAGGATAAGTTAGAGTGCCCATTTCTCCATCCATTTGACGACTTATCTTAGGAGGTTTTAAAAATAGATCAGAAACAACCAATAACAGAGAAGAAATTTTGCGGCTAATATTAGAATCTGGTGGCGAATGAGCCTCCTAGTTGAAGATAACCCTAGGCCATACTCCACATATACTCCTCCGTTTTGTAAGCAAGGGGTTGAGTGCCTTGATTCTTGGCTAACCTTGTGGTCAACCCTGTTCATGCAGCCGACATAGTTCCTCTAGTTTATTTATGCTGCTACAATAAACCATGGAAAAAAATATCATAAGAGAAATTGTATAATCATTTGAGAGGAAAATAAAACTCAATTTCTTATATGATTACTGTAAAGATGGAGTAGTTAGCGTTTACAGGTACTATTTATTTACTACTAATTAATATCTAGAGGATAGGGATGATGATTGATGGAGGCAAGGGTGGAAACGTGGCAGTGCCCCATCCAAATCCAAATAGTTGTTGGCCTGTCCTGTGGGGTGAAGAGAAAGAATAGGCCGGACGGGATCTCCTTCAAGAAAAGAAAAAGAAAAAGAAATAGAGCTGGAGTGGTCACGTCTGTCCGAAAGCATAGAATCTCTCTGAATCAATGAGTTTAGTACTAGTAGCAAGCAAGAAGCCAAAGTTCCAGTCCTTGTCATCATGAGAGAGATACTAATCCATCCATCACGAAGCAACTAGCTAGCATTATTTTCTTTCTTCCTACAATAACCAAGTACTCTGTCCCTGTGTGGATGTAACCATTTTGGGTGGACTTGTACTAGAATACATTTTTTATACAAAGATTACCCCTTCCACCACTCCTCCTTCTCCTCCTTTCTAGACTCCCCATACCACACCATCTGTCCTTGTTCTTGCACAGACACACACGCACAAGCTCTGCCCTGACCAAGCACAAACAGGGAGAGGCAGCCAGACAGGGGAGGAAGATCATGTCTTCCCCAAGCAAGAGAAGGGAAATGGATCTCATGAAGCTGTCAGTAAATGAATCCCCACCCTCCCTCCTATGAGTTGTTTGTATCTAGGTCCTGAATCTCTTTTTTCGTTTCTTGGTCAGGATGATGAGCGATTACAAGGTGGATATGATCAACGATGGGATGCAGGAGTTCTACGTCCACTTCCATGGCCCTAAAGACAGTAAGTATGCCCTCCTCACCCCTCTCCACCTCCCATCCCATCCAATCTACTGAATTTTCTTATTCTTTTAATTAGGTTTAGATTCATTGTATGCTGAGATAGTTTGTTTTTCTTGGTATTTTTTTTATTCCAAACGGATTAGCAGATGAGGATGTACAAGACTGCCTAAGATTGCTCATCCCCTGATTTCAGAACCAAAAATAAATAAGCAATCAGGGAGTAGCTTGTCTTGTTTTGGACTCTGCACCTATGGGAGGTACAAAGGGGAAACGGAAAGGACTCTGAACCATAACGTATAGGCAATGTCTAGCTTATCTTTCTTTCTTTCCTTCTTTCCAAGGAGATTTGACTTGTACAAATCATCACTCAGAAATTAGCTTTAGAGAACTACCTTGCTTATTTATGCCATTGTGAGAAGAAATTCTTTTCTTGCTTGTTTGCGTCAACATAATTCCATGACATAATCAAACTACTTAACAACATCCAGATGACCTGACCATTTTTTAATAAAACAACCAAGTGACCTGACTAGATGAGCACATCATCATTATTAATCCCAATCAATTGGTAGGTGCTTCATCCACATCACAGTAGCCCCTTTCTGTGGCCAACTAACCAACATGGTGCTGAAAGGCAAATTAGTGCTTGTAACCAAGAAAGCATGCCCTGTGGCGTTTATGTTGTCAGTCCGGCTTTCACTACTTCTTGTAACCTTAGAATACTAAACTAGTGCTTGTTTGGTCAACTGTCAAACTCCGTAACTACCTTTGGATCGATGATTTTTCCTGTTTTTCCTGTTATCATAACTGAACTTTCTTACATAAGTGGGTGGGAATGATGATGCGTTAGCATACACTTAAACTCTGCAGAGATACAGATAAAGCAAGATGTACAAACTGAATTCTTGGAGCTTCTTTCTAGACCTAGTACTCTTATATATGTCATTACCAGGACTCAAATAAGTTGGTAGTTAACAGGGTTCTTCGTGCAGGTCTTTACCAGGGTGGTGTCTGGAAGGTCAGGGTTGAACTGACAGAGGCCTACCCTTACAAATCCCCTTCCATTGGGTTCACCAACAAGATATACCACCCCAACGTTGACGAGATGTAAGCTTCTGATTTGTATCAGAGAAAACATTCTCTGTGGAAGGTGTAGTTGCATCATTAGTTTCTCGATTTGTTCAGGTCCGGTTCCGTCTGCTTGGATGTGATCAACCAGACCTGGAGCCCAATGTTTGGTAATCGATCGATATCCAAACTAGCTAGTTGGCGTTTTTACACAAAGGTGTCAGACTCGTATATTAATAGTACCTGATGCACCACATTTTCTGGTGTTGTGCTGCAGACCTTGTGAATATCTTCGAGGTGTTCCTGCCCCAGCTCCTCCTGTACCCGAACCCGTCAGACCCCTTGAACGGAGACGCGGCCTCGCTGATGATGCGCGACAAGAACGCCTACGACCAGAAAGTCAAAGGTTTTGATTTGCACTAGCACCTCTATGTTCCATTTCTATCGGACCGAGTGGATTAATCCGATTAAGAATCATGATGCTTTTCATTCAAAATATATGTTCAGAATACTGCGAGAGATATGCCAAGCCTGAAGACGTTTCCGTGGAGGAGGAGGAGAGCGACGAGGAGCTGAGCGATGCCGAAGGCTATGCCGACGACTCCGGTGACGACGAGGTCATCATGGGGACTGCAGATCCTTAGTGGATGGATGGACGCATGGTTAGCTCAGTCAGTCAGTCAGTCAGTCAGTATGCAGCAAGCAGGATCATTTGTGCCGGTCTGTCTGTACATAGGGTGCAAACTCACTGATCATGCCGCCATGGCAGATGCTGAAGAAAGTCATCAGCCAACAGTCAGTCGTCTCGTAGTGTTTCTGAAGTCGGTTTCAGTTCCATCAGAAAAATGTGTCTCGCCTACTCTTGTCGCTGTGAATAACTCTAGCATTTGCTCGTGTTCGAATAAATGTTCCGATTCATGTTACTACTGTATGTTTTGTTACATGTGTTTCTCGAGAAAAATCTGCCATTGGAGAAGGAAAAAGATTGCATCTTGCATTGCTACCCTTCAAATTTTCTTCTTGTTAGGCACCTACAACAATAATACAGATCAAACTGAAGTTCTTGTCCATCAGGCAAACGAGATTGATGTACTGCGATTTTCAGGTTCAGACATTTATCTCAAAAAGTTTCAGGTTCAGACAACAACTAAAGGTCTCTTACTCTCTTTAGGCAATTCCCCACGCGGAGCACAAGACACAGGCCCAGCGCCTCAAACTTCCCCACACGAAACCCCGGCCGCCGCCACCGTCACCGACCATGCCGCCGCCGCCTCCGACGCTGCCGGACGAGCTTCTCGAGGAGATATTCCTCCGCCTCCCGCCGGACCAGCCCGAGTGCCTAGTGCGCGCCTCCCTCGCCAACAAGCTCTGGCACGGCCGTCTCACTGCCCCTCGCTTCCACGCTCGCTACATCGAGTTCCATGGAGCTGCCCCCATGCTCGGCTTCTTTCATTCCAGTCTACCCTTCGTCTCGGAGGAGTTGCTCTTCGTCTCCACCACGAAATTCTGGGCGCGCGTTCCTGACCCCGAAAACAGGCTGTACTCTGCATACAATGCGTGGGACTGCCGCCATGGCCGCCTTCTCCTTGGGCGTAGCGTAGCGATGTGTCACCCAAGAAGCTCGTCGTTTTGGACCCCATCACGGGCTGCCGGAGGGAGCTGGACGCGCCTGCATACTACAGCTGCTACATGGCCGCCGTCCTCTGCGCCGTCAACGGGTGTGACCACCGCGCGTGTCATGGTGGCCCCTCCCGGGTGGTCTTTGTCTGTTGCCCGTGAGATAGAGAGAGAGAGGGGAGTGTGTGTGTCAAAGAATCTGTGAAAGAAACTAGGTTTGCCTCAATTTTCCCTTTTTCTATTGATGGGATATTTATAGGGTAACCTACAAAAAATATCTTGGCTAGATCTTTCCATCCAGCCAAAGCAAACTTGTCCACGCCGGGACAGGTGTTGCACTGCTACGCGCGGGCCTGCACAGGTGTCCAGGACACCTGTGCTTCTAGAACCTTCTCGCAGGTTCCAGACCGCCAACACCCGCGCTGACGTGTCCACGAGCCGGAGTCGACAGACCAACTCCGTCACTCGAACTACCAGGTGCCGGAGTCGACAGGCCGACTCCGTCACTCGACACTTCCTCGGGTAGGAGTCGAGAGTTCGACTCCACGTACCCGGAAAACTACCTCCAGTCGAAACAACCTTCGACTGGGCTATCTATTCGAGTCTACTTGACCCGGAGACTATTACTGTCAAGTCAGAACAGACTCTGACTCGACGACTCGACTCGGGACACTCCCCGAATCGGTTCGACTGCCCTAGAACACAAGCCTATTTCCAACAATCACTCCCTAGGCTTGAGTTCCGGCGATTCCTCCACCATGCCGATCCTTGAGCACAGCTCCGCCAGGCGGACTCGTCCAAGTGGCTTGGTCAGCATGTCTGCGAGTTGATGTTCGGTGGGCACGAACTCTAACTCGATCTTCTTCGCCTCCACGCAGTCTCGAATGAAGTGATACTTCAACTCGATGTGTTTTGAGCGCTCGTGGAAGACGGGATTCTTGGCGAGTGCGATTGCCGACTTGTTGTCGACCTTGAGCACCACCTGTTCGACTTCGCCGGTACTGAACTCGGCGAGCAGCCGAGAGAGCCAGATTCCCTGGCAAGCAGCTGTGGCAGCAGCCACATACTCGGACTCGCAGCTCGAGAGAGCCACGATCGACTGCTTCTGGGACTGCCAGGTCACTGGGCTGCTCCCCAGAAAGAACAGCGTGCCAGACGTACTCTTGCGTGAGTCGACGTCTCCACCCAAGTCGCTGTCGCTGTAGCCGACGAGGCGTGGTGCACCTGTACCTCTGCAATACCTACATCCGAGTCGAGGAGACCCGGCGATGTAGCGTAGGATGTGCTTCACAGCCGCCAAATGCTCTTGAGTTGGCGTCACCATGAAGCGAGACACGAACCCGACGGCGAAAGTCAGATCCGGTCTCGTGTGCACCAAGTACCGGAGGCTCCCGACGATGCTCCGGTACTCAGTCGCATCCGTTGGTGGAGCCGTGCTGGTCTTGGACAGCTTGAAGCGCGGCTCCATGGGCACCTGGCAGGGGTTGGACCCAGCCATCCCTGCCTTCTCCAGCAGCTTCTGGGCATAGGCCGCTTGCGAGATGTCGATCCCGCTTGGCCCTTGTCGGACCTCAATGCCGAGGTAGTAGCTCAGCAACCCGAGGTCGGACATCTGGAACAGACTCTGCATCTCCAGCTTGAACTCGTCGATGTCGCTGGAGTCGGAGCCTGTGATCACCAAGTCGTCGACGTAGACTCCGACGAGGAGTCGAGTCGATGAAGCGCCCCGCGCGTACATGCCATGCTCCGACTCGCACCTGGTGAAGTCGAGCTTGACGAGGCATGCGTCGAGCTTGGTGTTCCATGCCCTTGGTGCCTGCTTGAGGCCGTAGAGCGCCTTGTCGAGTCGGAGCACCAGGTGCTCCTTCCCCTTTGCAGCGAAGCCGGCTGGCTGCTGCACGTATACCTCTTCCTCCAACTCGCCGTTGAGGAAGGCTGACTTGACGTCCATGTGGTGGACGTCCCAACCCGAATCTGCGGCCACCGCCAGCAGGAGTCGAATTGACTCGAGTCGGGCCACGGGAGCAAAGACCTCGTCGTAGTCGATCCCGTGCCGCTGCACATAGCCCTTCGCCACCAGGCGAGCTTTGTGCTTAAGGACCACGCCGTGCGCATCCTTCTTCACCTTGTAGACCCACTTCAGGCCGATCGCGCGGTGACCTGGTGGTAAGGTGGCGAGCCGCCAAGTCGAGTTGGACTCGATGGCTTCGAGCTCCTCCTGCATCGCACGCCTCCAGCTTGCGTCTGACTTGGCCTCGTCGAACGAGCCAGGTTCTTCGGAGGCGAGGAAGTGGAGCTCCTCGTCTGGCTCCTGAGCCGGACCCGCATCGAGCACGTTCTGCAGAGTGCGGAACCGGTGCTCGAGCTCGGTGTCGTCTTCTCCATCAAGCATACTTGCATACCTTGAAGGTGGCGTGACGAACTCGACGCCTGTGACAGCCGGAGTCGAAGACTCGGCTGTCGAGTGCTCCGGTGTCGTTGGAGACTCACTCCCGGCTCCTGGAGTCGGGGAAGACGGACTCGGAGAGGGCGGCGAGTCGGGTGCAGGACCCGCACTCCCGTCCCCTGGATTCGACTGCGGCTCGAACACCATGTGCTCGACCGTGAAGGTGTCGACTCCAAACGTGTTCACCGGAGAGTCCGGCGAACTCCAGTCCCAACGCGCGTTCTCGTCGAACACCACGTCGCGAGTGATGGTGACTCGGCCTGTAGCCGGGTCGTAGACCCGATAACCCTTCGTGCCGGGTTCGTACCCCACGAAGATCATCGGCCTGCTGCGATCGTCGAGCTTCTTCAGCCCGGGTCGCGTCTCTCTGACATGCGCCAGGCACCCGAACGTGCGCATGAAGTGCACATCCGGCTTGCGGCCATGCCAGGACTCGAATGGCGTCATGCCATCCACGCTCTTGGTGGGCGACCTGTTCAAGATGAACACGGCCGTCGACACCGCCTCACCCCAGAACTCGCCGGGGACTTTCTTGGCCTTCAGCAGACTGCGGGCCATGCCCACAATCGTCTGGTTGCGTCGCTCCACGACTCCGTTCTGCTGCGGGGAGTAAGGAGCCGTCAGGTGACGCTCCACTCCGAGTTCCGCACTGTACGCCGTGAAGGAGCCGGAGGTGAACTCGCCTCCGCGATCCCTCCTCAGCGTGCGCAGCTTGCAGCTCGACTCTGACTCGACTCCCGCCTGGAGTCGAATGATGGCGACTGCGGCCTCGTCCTTCGTCGCAAGAAGGGCGAGCCACATGTACCGCGTCAGGTCGTCGACTAGCAGGAGGAAGTACCTCTTGCCGCTTGGAGTCGCCGGGGTGATCGGCCCGCAGAGGTCGCCATGGACCAGCTCGAGTCGCTCCTTCGCCCGGAACTTCGCCTGCTTGGAGAAGGAGGCTCGCCGCTGCTTCCCTGCTAGGCAGGCGTCGCAGAGCTGGTTCACGTGCTCCACAAGAGGGAGGCCACGCACCATGCCACCTTTCGCGAGTCGGCGCAGGCTGTCGAAGTTGAGGTGCCCGAACCTTGCATGCCAAGTCCAGGCCGAGTCGACACCTGCGTGCACTGCCAAGCACACAGGCTGGGCGACTCGCACTGCCAGCTTGTACATCCGGTTCGGCTCCCGCCTGACCTTTGCCAGGAGCTTCCGCTCCCTGTCACGCACTCGGAGGAGCCCGTCCTCGATCAGCACCTGGCAGCCATTCTCGTCGAACTGGCCCAGGCTGATGATCTGCGTGTTCAACCGGGGTATGTAGTACACCCCGGTGATGGCCCGGTGCTCGCCTGACTTGCAGACGAACAGCACCGTCCCTTGCCCGCAGATGTCGACTTGCGAGCCGTCGCCGAACTTGACGGTTCCGACGATGCTGGTGTCGAGTTCCGCGAACGCGGCGCGGTCACCAGTCATGTGGTTGGTGGCGCCCGAGTCGAGGTACCAGACGCCCTCCTTGGCGTCCCCTCCTTGCGCCAGGTTGACCTGCGCCTTCTCCTCCAGCAGGAAGAGGTTCGACTCCTTGCGAGTCGACTGGGCTGACTCCTCCCGAGTCCCCTTCTTCGACTCCTCTTGAGCCGGCATGTCCCACTCCGCGACCCAATGGATCCGCGAGTGCTCCTTCGGAGGAGTCGACGCTCCCTCCGACTCTGCCACCGGTCGAGTCCGTGACTCTGCCACCGGTCGAGACGAGGGTGCCGCCTCCGATGCGCCCGACTCCGCCTGAGTCGACGCTGGGAGTTGCGGAGCCGACGCAATGGTGCACGCCTGCATCATGAGCAGCGCGTCGTCGTTGTCGCCTCCGCCCGCACGAGGTGGGCCTCGCCCTCCTCGCGCTTTTTCTTGCGGCAGTCTCGCGCCCAGTGGCCGACGACTCCGCAGTACCGACACGCGTCCTTCGACGTGCCGGGGTTCCCAGCTCCACGAGCTGAGTTGCCTCTACCGCGACCGCGCGGCTTGCCGCCGCCGCGTCCGGTGTGGCTGGAGGATCCACCTCCATCTTGCAGGCGCATCCGAGAGAACCACTCCTCCTCCGTGAGGAGTAGTTTCCCAGCTTGCTTGGCCTCCGGCTTCTCCGCCTCATGTCGCTCCTCAGCCGTTTTGAGGCGGCCGATGAGCTCCTCCATGGGGAGCGTGTCGAGGTCGAGCAGGGTCTCGATTGAGCATGCCATCTGCGAGAGCCTTGTGGGAACGACCGAGAGAAACTTACGGATAGTGTCCGGCTCGGTGATGGTGACGCCGAGCACCCCAAGCTGCGACACGAGCGACGACAGCCGCATGGCGAAGTCGTCGATGTTCTCGCTGTCGCCGAACTTGATGGCCTCGTACTGCTTCTTGAGCGCCGTCGCCTTCGCCTCCCGGACACGGGTGTCTCCGACCCGCATCGTCTTGATCGCCTCCCACGCCTCCTTGGCCGTCTTCTTCGACGCCAGTGTGGAGATCATCTCCGGAGGAACGGCGAGCAGCATGTACTCCATTGCTGCCCGGTCCACCTCGCGATCCTCCGTGCCGTCATGCACGGCGGACCACGCTCGGCGTGCCTCAAGCTTTACTTGCATGAGCAGCGCCCAGTCCGCGTAGTTTGACCGCGTAAGTAGCGGCCACGAACTACCGGACTCCCGCACAACACGCTGGACTGCCAGCGTGCTCGCGGCCTCCTTCGCCTCCGCCGGTACGAGCGCCTTTCCGTCGCCCATCTCCGGTGAGATCTCTCAAGAACTCAGGCTCTGATACCAATTGTTGCCCGTGAGATAGAGAGAGAGAGGGGAGTGTGTGTGTCAAAGAATCTGTGAAAGAAACTAGGTTTGCCTCAATTTTCCCTTTTTCTATTGATGGGATATTTATAGGGTAACCTACAAAAAATATCTTGGCTAGATCTTTCCATCCAGCCAAAGCAAACTTGTCCACGCCGGGACAGGTGTTGCACTGCTACGCGCGGGCCTGCACAGGTGTCCAGGACACCTGTGCTTCTAGAACCTTCTCGCAGGTTCCAGACCGCCAACACCCGCGCTGACGTGTCCACGAGCCGGAGTCGACAGACCAACTCCGTCACTCGAACTACCAGGTGCCGGAGTCGACAGGCCGACTCCGTCACTCGACACTTCCTCGGGTAGGAGTCGAGAGTTCGACTCCACGTACCCGGAAAACTACCTCCAGTCGAAACAACCTTCGACTGGGCTATCTATTCGAGTCTACTTGACCCGGAGACTATTACTGTCAAGTCAGAACAGACTCTGACTCGACGACTCGACTCGGGACACTCCCCGAATCGGTTCGACTGCCCTAGAACACAAGCCTATTTCCAACATTGTCGGTCTAGATATTCACGATGCTGGATTTCTCGACGACGATGGATGTGTCGCATATGCGTACGTGTCCTCGCCCGAGATGGGTGAGTCGAGCAATCCTCACTCTCATCTTCCTCAGTGGAGCAAGTTGGGCTCTGGTGTTCATCTTCGATCGGATGCATCCATCCAGCAAATGCCCCATGTCCTCATCCAAGACGCACTCTACTTCATGCTTGCGTATGGTGATGATGATCACGTGGGAATTCTCAAATATGACTTGTGTTCTAAATGCTTATCATTGATTGATGCGCCGATGGCACAGGAAGGCATTGCACATATCACTGTCCTCATGGGGATGAAGGATGGCAGCTTGGGGTTTATACACCAGGATGGGTCAACCCTCAAGCTATGGTCAAGGCGGATGGGTTATGGTAAAGTTGGGTCATGGACTGAATGTAGAGTCGTTGATCTAAATGAACTTCTCCCCGTTCCCAAGCAAGGACTTAGACTGATTGGATCTGGGGAGGGCGGTGATATCATTTTTCTCGCCGCGAAACTTGGAGTCTACGAGATTAATCTCAATTCACTAGAGTGGAAGAAGATATGGAAGAAAGAATATTTCCGTGCTATAATTCCGTACATAAGTTTTTATTATCCACAAGGTATATTTATATCTCTTTATTTTTGTGATTTGGAAACAAAGTAATAGTATATTGGTTAGTGGAAGAACGCATATATTGATTGTTTAACTAGATTGAAAGTTACACTTAATGTTTCAATTTGCGATAATATATTTGTTTAAGCATATTTTGAGTGCTCTCTACACTTGAATGTTACACCTAAGTACAATTGTACCTACTTATTAATTGGAAATTTATATGCTATCATGTCATCTCCTTTTGTGATCACACTAAAGAAAACTATGTTTTGCAGAGAGGGCGAAAACATTTGATGCGGCACATTGACAACTCATGATTGAATTTGCTTAAGGGCAGGAGGCCACTCTCATCAAGAAGAAATATGAGCAACTTGGAGGCGACAGGGATCTTATGACTAATTATACCATTGTTTAGTAGCTGGTTTGGTGAGATGATGCTTGTTTTCTTGTATTTTTGTTGCCTTTTGTGAACAAGCTTGATAACTTAGCCATGTTCTTGCCATGTGTAAGTGGGTGAATGGATTATCTTGCAATGAACCTCCAGTTCCTTCCAGCAGGAACAACAACCACATGTTCTGTTATTTAGTTTGCTTGAAAGCGCACTCCAGATAGTAGTTGGTTATATGATGCACATTGTTGGCCTACAATGGACATAATGGTAGATTGCAGTGTCCATGTAATGACATGAAGATGTTCATATGTTTTTCATAGAGTGCAAGGCTATAGTGGTCCTCGCAATTGTTTTGGTTATCATAACACCAAGCTTGCTTTCACAGATTTCCTTAATTCTGGATAAGATCTTATACCTAAAATTGTACGAATTGTGAAGAATGGAGGAAGCTTCTGTAAAGTAAACCACTAACTGGAAGGAAATGGTGACATAAAAAGTTACACAAGCAAAATTGTTACTCCCCAAGCACCACTGTATTTGGGTTTGCAGTAATTAAAGCAAATACATTGGAGTGGTTCGATTAACGCGGTACTGAAATTGTCATGCTTTGGCAGACAGTCCCAATTTTAATCGCGTGGTTGTGCTAGAGCGTTGTCGTCTCATGCCACTGCCAAGGCTTGCTTACAGCAGTGCGTTCACATGTCTTCAAATATGAGAGCAAAGCTATTGTCCACAGATGCATTTTGAAGCAAGTTAAACATAGCACTACAAGACACTGATAATGCAATAAATTATATGTTGATTACAAGTTAAGGCACCCACCACCCAAGCACGGCAACAACAACACGAGAACATTATCAAACTTAATAACAAGAGCAAAGAACAATATGAGAACATAAGAGCATGCCCACTGGGAGTCCTCAAAGGCCTCCCAATTTACCAAATTGGGGTCCAGATAGAAAAATAGCCTCCCCTAGGAAAGTTTGCTCCAGAATTAAATATATATTTTTATCTGAAAAGTACATTAGTCGAATCATAACCATTTGTATCCATTTATCTTGTATGTTATAATGACTAAGTAATCTTTTCACATGCTTTTAGAGGTCATACCACCCACTGGGTGCACTCAAAATGCACTCGGCATTCTTTCTCTTTGAAATACTGGTCCACAAAGTCCACGCTAAAGCCTGGAGCCCGCTCTCTGCTTCGGTTACCGTTTGATGCATGTAGTGTCAGTTATGCACTCATAGGTGTGGGTCGGCAAAGAGTCAAAGTGAAGGGTCAGCTCGCATATGGAAGGAATAGTAAAAAAAGGGAAGGATGACTCGTTTTAAACTGAAAATAGTTTAAAAGTTACATTTAGCCTCCCTGGATACTTATTCATACTAGTAACTAGAAGAATACCCTGCGCGTTGCAGCGGGAATTCTTAAAAAAATATTATGTAACTGAAATGGGTATAAGGCACATCTAATATTCAATAGTCAAGATTCAATTGATCACAATAGTTGAAACACTACATTTAATTCGCGTGAAATTGCTGAATACTGATGACTAAATATTAATGACGTGGATAATTATATGGTTGAACAAAGATGACATGGATAGATTGTATGAAAGATGTATTATTATTAATTATGTTAGTGGAGATGACATGGACAATTGATTGGCTAAAATAATGTGTGATGTGGATAGCTTGCATGTTGAGTTAGAAATATAATTAATGCACTTAGTGGGGGGTTTTGCTTTATAAGAGGTATAGATATGGCACATTATCGGAGACTTAATGTACTAGAAAATGTTGAATTGAAAATGGTGGAGGAGCGACTTCAGGCTAGACTAAATAGCTGGAAGGGCGAATTACTATTCTTAGGAGGAAGATTGGTACTAATTAATTCAGTACTAAGTAATATGGTACTGCTCCCTCTCGTCCCCGTGCGGCGCCGCCGCGCCCGCACCGGGGCGCCCCGCCTCCTCTCCCCTCGAGCCCACCCCCGCCCCCCCCTCTCCTCCGCCGCCGTCGGCGACGTCGCCAGGGCTAAGCCTGGGCGGCACGGCGGCGGCGGCGTATCCTCAAGCGACGGAGGGATCCGGGTCGGCGGCGGCCTGATCTAGATCTTGCCGGCGGTGGGGGCGGACGAACGGCGGCGGGATCTTCTCTCCATGGCGGTCGTGCGGTGGCGGCGGGCGGGAGGCGGCGCGGCCGTCCTTTGCTCGTCTTGTCCGGGGCGCTGCGTGGAAGAGGTCCTGGTTTTGGCTCCGCACCACGAGGACGGCCGGGGCGGCTGCCCTGGTCATGGCGGTGGTGGTCTTGTCCTTCGCCGGACGTGGCCGGCCGAGTTCGCGGCTGGATCGGCGGATCCGTTTCGTCATCTAATCCTGGCTGCGAGTCGGGTTGACATAGTTGCCGGTGAAAACCGAGCCGTCTTCGGATGGCGGGCGATGGCGGCGTTTACGCCGCTCCCTTGTTGAAGGCATCGCCGTGCAACTATGGTCAACTTGCTCGTGCTGCTTCGGGGGAAACCCTAAGATCTGGGCTTCCGGATCGGGCGATGGCGGCGCTTCGGTGTCGTGTTCCCTCTTGGGGGCATCGTTTGTGAAGCAGTGCCGGAGGGAAGAGGCAAGAGGTGGAGCGGTGTGTCTTCTCTCGCGTCGTCGACGACGGGTCTCGGCGGCATGGAGCAGCGGGGTCTCGGCGTTTGACTCGACTTGAAGGACTCGCGCACGGTGGCGCAGTTTGGATGTGCTGTCTGGCGTCGTGGCGACGTCGATGGCAGGCCTGACAAGGTTATTGCATTGATCTCTCCTGAAGATGGGTACGCGAAAGACGGCGGCGGCGGCTCTCAGCGTGTGCAGTGGTGTGCGTCGAGTGTCGGCTGGACCGGTTGGTGCTCCTAGCTCGCTGATGGGCGGCTTGATGAGGCCACCGGATTTAGATGATGTGCGTTGGTGAGTGAGGTCAGAGTGGTGGCTCTGATCGGTCCATCCCCTTCATCAAGCTTGTAGGTGTAGCGACTTTTCGTCTAGATGGTGGCTTCCGGTTGATTGATGTATCTCTTTGTAAGGCTATGTGGTTCCTGTTTTTATTAATAAAAAAAAGAGGCTGTGTGCATCCTTTGGATGCAGAGGCCGGGGGAGCATCCTCCATTTCTAAAAAAAAAAAGTAATATGGTACTGTATATGATATTCTTCTTCCAACTTCCCAAAGGAGTCTTGAAAAAACTGGATTATTTCCGATCGAGATTCTTTTGGCAAGGGTATAGTGAGAAGAGAAAGTATTGTTTGGCTAAGTGGAGTGTTGCTTGCCGACCCAAAGACCAAGGAGGACTCGGTATTCATGACCTAGAGGTCAAAAACAGGGCCCTCCTAGGCAAGTGGATTTTCAAGCTCTTAGCCGAAGAAGGGGTTTGGCAAACCCTCCTTAGAAGAAAATATTTGGGCTCACAAGCGTTGTCCCAGGTGTACTGGAAACCGGGTGACTCCCACTTCTGGGCTGGCCTTATGGCCACGAAGAAGTTTTCTTCCCATTTGGCTCTTTCTCGATCAAGGATGGTTCTGAAATTCGGTTCTGGCAGGATAAATGGATGGGTAATATCATGCTCCGAGAACAATTTCCAGCTTTGTACAATATTGTGCGACACAAAAGCGACACGCTCGCTAAGGTGATGGAATCGACCCCACCAAATGTGTCGTTCAGAAGAAGTTTATTTTGTCCTAGACAAGCATCTTGGAATGTCTTGGTACAACGCCTGGCTTTAGTGCACTTGACGCAGGGATCAGATAAATTCCGTTGGAATCTAAAGGAGAATGGTCAATTCTAAGTGGATTCTATGTAGAAAGCGCTGACCCAACCTGATATTCCAGTTGATAGTAATAAGAAAATTTGGAAGATGAAGATACCGATGAAAACTAAGGCGTTCGCATGGTATCTTCCTCGAGGAGTTGTACTTACCAAAGATAACCTTGCAAAGCGGAATTGGCAGGAAAGTAAAAAGTGTGTCTTCTGTCATCATGACAAGAGTATAAAACACCTTTTCTTTTAGTGTAATTTTGCTAGATCTGTATGGTCAGCAATCCAGATAGGCTCTAACTTGTACCCACCTTGTAGCGTTGCGAATATTTTTGGCAACTGGCTCAACGGTGTGGATTCTAGGTTTAAGCTACTTCTTAGGGTGGGAGCGATTGCCGTTATTTGGTCGCTATGGCTATGGAGAAATAACACGGTTTTTAACAACAAAAATTTGTCTCTTATGCAGGTCATCTACCGTGCACAGCTACGATCCGTTCTTGGTCGCCTCTACAGCGTGTGGAGCACCGCGAACTATTCACTTAGGTGTCTACGCGGTTGGAGGATTCGGCGAGGGATTTTTTCCCCAACATGGATGGCAACATAATCTGTGGATATGCCCTCCCTAGGCGTCTTTACAATTTCTCATTATGATATGTAATTCGTCCTTTTTACTTTTGTTCTCGAATCTTATGGACCTGTGGTGGCTGTGTGTATCTTAGTTATGCAGAGGCCAGGTGTAATGCTTAAAACTCTTTAAGTAATAAAATTCCCTTTATCGAAAAAAATGTAATACGACACATGCAATGCACATATAATCTTGAGAATTAATTCTAGTATCATAATTTTTTGGGTGTTTGCTAGGTCTTTTGAATCTCACCCTTCTTCCATGAGTTGCACTTTCTGTTCACTGGCAGGTCCGAGGTAAGGAACCTGGTGAATGGTGACGATACTGTCTGATGTAGATGAAAGCTCTGCCTATAGAATGTTCTTCTCAGAGTTGAGTTTGCTCGTAGTAAGCTCTGTTTTTTTCAGGTTAAAATAAAGTATGAGCATTGTGGCGGACAATAGGTTGCGTGGTTTATGTTTGTCGGAGTTTGTTCTTTTGCATATTACTCCCATTTGTTCAATTTTTGCCTCCCTTAAGTTGTGACATGTACGAGCTTTGCTTTAGTGGATAAAAACCTCGTTCTGTTGGACCAAGCTCAACTCAAACACATCATACATCAAACTGGAAATACACCAGAGCAGTAGCCTCCACCATGCACAAAACATGATGAGCTCTTGGACGTTTTCCAGTCATCATGGTGTAAGAAAGCAATGCCCGAGATCCAACTGAGGGGCACATACAGATTTCTTTATTGATCCGAGACACTCGGGATACATTAATACACTTGGAAAATTATATTGCCATGTGGTCATGCTTGCCGCAGTTCCCACCCCGTCCATCGATATGCCAGCTATTCCTTGTTGCATACTTGGCAAACATTAAGACACTTAATTTCAGAGTTAGGCAAACTCATCAACATAATAATAGTTCCATGTTTCTGTACTTGTCTTGTATATATGTTCCTCAAGTCATGCATTGTAGTGATGTTGCCATGTTTCAGTGTAACTTGTATGTTTTTTTTTCCAAATGGGGATATACCCCAGCCTCTGCATGAAGCGATGCACACAGTCATCTATTGCTGAAGGCTTAGGATTGTTTTCCTTCAAAATTTATTATTTTAGCAATGTGCATCTCTATATTACGTACTGACATTGACATATATGTGCATATTTCTGAATTGAATTGCTAAATAAGTAGTGGTGCAAGTAGGTAGTCTCATCAGACCACCTCACGAGTTAAAATTTTAACTTTTGATTTAACTGGTAGTTTCAGTTTGTGTACACCAATTGAAATTTTCTCAGGTTCCTCATTGTATCTATGAACTCTACGGGCTATGGGGATTCACAAGAGCCATTCCACTGGGAGCTGCCGTAGGAGTCCACTGTCGTCTGGGGGCAGTGAACTCGGACATCGTTCTCCATGAACTCCTGCAGTGCTGATTTGCTAGGCATTCCAATTGCCGACCCGGCCACTGATGCCGTCGTCTACTCTACTGATATTGTTTGAGAGTTTGGATCTATTTTGTTTCCAGCTTAGTTTGTAGTACAGACACAGTTGTACATGATATGTGTCAACATGTATGGTTCATTACAGGTATCAACATGATACGGTTCTCTGACCTCTGATCGGTTCTCTTATTGTAAGCCACAATTGTAATTGATATGTGTATGCTGATGTTACCTTCAATTGCTTTTTATAGCATTTGTAAAATGTGCCTAGAATGATTTTGTAAGGCATCAAGACATCGTTGCATAATGCCTAGAATGATTTTTTCAGGCATTATTGTTTTTTTTCTAAATGAGGCAAAAGCTTTGCCTTTTATATTTATCTGCCGTCTGCACCCTCAGCATCTCGAGGCTCCAAAGACCAAACCCTATGGATCCCCTGGCATACCGGACATGCCACCAAAGAGTATCCTCTATGATCCATCACACTGGTATATATATCGGTCAATTCTCGATCAGCAAATGATCGAACCGTACTCAATAATGTCACAAAGTGGTATACGTCTTTTATTCATCGACCATCGTATAGGGTGCAGAATAGTTGAGAGAAGAAAAAAAATGAAAGCACTTGTCAAGCTGTGAATTGAAACATACTTTGCTCCTTAATATATACTTGCAAGGAAACATGGCATCAAAATGAAACGAAACTACGTACATCCCTTGAATGCAGTAACTTGGACAGCTGAATACAACACTCTGGTCTCTAAGCCTATATATACCAGTAGTGTAGTGCCAAAACAACACCTATTTTGAACGGTTGAAGCAACCAAACAAAAACTAGTTCATATATAAATGGGAATCGATCACGTCGGCAGGGAATTTTGTCTGCGGTGCATTAACCCTGCAGAGGAGTACCGGTTAGTATCACAGTGTAGAATTTGAAATCCTTTTTTGATACTCTCCCTCCGATCTATAAAAAGTATCGCTCATTTTGTACTAAGTTAGTATAAATTTATATTAAGTGGGCGACACTCTTAATGAATCGGAGGGAGTATATCGATTTAGATTGTTGACACTAGCTAGCGAACAAATCACAACACGTGCTGACAGTAGTAATAATAATAATAATAATAATAATAATAATAATAAAATAACAAAGTAATTCTTCAGCAGAATGTAATTGGAAAGGAGAAAATTACCATACAGCATGGAAAAATATTATTGCGACATCTAGCTAGGAAGAAAGAAATACGTACCTGAGCTAAGAAAAACATGGCACTCCACGGAAGGATGTGCCTCGAAGATGTCGTATATTTCTGTGCAAGCATTGTTAGTCGATGAGAGCTTGATTGACAGCTTAATAATCATTTTCTTAAGCATTGGTGCGCAAGAGAATATCAGTTCCAACAAATCATACTCATGATCGTCGCAGTCGAAGCCACATATTTCTACTTCTTCGAGAGCAGTCAACGAGAGATAATTTGGGCCCTCCAGTCCGTAGGCTCACACGGACAGTTTGCAGGGCATGCTTGTTTCTCCTAAAAACAACCAAATGGTACCTACGTGAGTTACTTAGAACTACTACTACGACTAGCTACTAGCAGTACGAAACGTAGTATTGAGATCGATATGATGTCGTGTAATTAAGCTGCAGATTTCGAGCGGAGAATAATTACATGTGATATCAGTCGGAAGACCTTAAGCCTGCGTATAGCGTTACGAATCAAATTAATCCCAAGAATGTGCAGCACGAATGCTCCAAAAACATGCCCTGCTGTTGAGAGACGCAGTTCCAACTCACACAATTCAAAAGTGACGATATGCTTCTCTATCTCCCGTGCAACGTTGGCTTCTTCATTGGAAAAAGTGTAGATGGTCTGAAAAGGACAATCATTTCATAAGATATGTAAAAGGTATTTGTCTATGTCTCCTTCTTAAGTCTCAATCACCCCAAAAAAGTGTAACTGCAGTTTAAAAAAAAGTGTAACTGCAGAACGAGTTGCACTTTTCTAGTAGAAAAGGACAATTAATTGCGTATTTCTCTCAGAAAAGTGTAACTCGTGCACATTATTTTGGGTGAGTGGGACCTAAGAAATTACCAGGCACTTGAGGCTTAGCAAATCCGTAAAATTTAGTCAGAAAACTATTAATGTAAACAGAGCGGGACACACGTACTTTGGCGGCGTAAATCTGCAGCGAAGTAGTGAGGTGTGATCTCTGTCTCTCTGCTGCCGCTGCCGCCGCCGTCTGCACCCTCAGCATCTCGAGGCTCCAAAGACCAAACCCGATGGTTCCCCTGGAATAGCGGCCGTACCACCAGAGCTTGTCCACCATTGGTGCCGAGATGGAGATGCTCGTCAGCTCCTCGTAGGCCCAAAAGCACACCCTCAGTTCCTTGAGCGCCGGTGCAACGATGTCGACGCGGCATGCCCATGCTGTCCGGCTGTCCATGACAAGCTCCTGTAGCGTCGCCGAGCGGACGGTCCTCCGTCGGTGGCCGTCGCCGAGCCAAGTGGTTTTCATGTGCCGGAGCATGAGCACGCGCAGGCGCGGGCACCGGGAGAGCAAGGCGTCGAGGTCGTCGTCCACGATGATGCAACCAAGGAGGGACAGAGTTTGGAGCGCGGCGAACTCTGCTCCCGCGGCGGCGCGCAGGACGAAGGGGAGCGACTCGAGCACGATGGAGGCGGCGCGGTGGAAGCACGGAAGCTGGACGACGGCGGGGTTCGGGTTCGAGCCGCCCGGCGCGACGAGCTCGAGGACGAGCCGCTCCAGCGCGAGCCGCGCGGCGGCGCGTAGCAGCGTGACGACGTCCGCGCCGGCGGGGAAGTGCTCCTTGGGCACACAAAGCTCGAGGAGAGAGATGCCTCCCGGAGGCGGGGGGACGGCGACGCGGCTGAGCACCGCTGCGAGCGATGGGAACGGGACGCCGCGTAGGGAGATGTGGCCGAGGCGGGTCCAGAGGCCAAGCCACCGGCGGGAGAGGACACTGGTGCGCGCGGCGGCAGCGGTGCAGCCAAGGCCGGCGAGGATGACAAGGAGGAGGTCGTCGGGGAGGGCACTAATGTGGTCCCCTCCGCCGTGGGATCCTTGCCGCCGGCCATGGGTCGTGAGTGTCGACCCCATATATTGAAGCTTGGGAAGCCCTACCCGGCCGACGTGTTAGAGCAGTCGGACGGGCTTCCAATCTATATCTACGACGTGATGATGATGATTGGGCACAAACACAAGACCAACTTAATGAGCTAGCTAGAGATCGAGATCAGAAGCTGGCGATGGATATGTAACGTAGTTAATTCGGATACAAATTCCATGTTGGCCTGATTGGAGTCTCCATCTAGGTGTTCCTAACTTACTCCAAGTATAGAAACTAGTTGTGGAAAACCGCGTTCCTAACTTACTCCAAGTAAAGAGTTATCATCCACTACGGGAAAATCTGGGTTTGCCAAGCGCCCAAAACACTCGGCAAAGGCCGTAAAACACTCGGCAAAGGCTTTGCCGAGTGCACACCGTCGGCAAACGGTGTCGGCATAGGACCAACCGGCAAAGAGCTCTTTGCCGAGTGCAAACAGTCGGGCGCTCGGCAAAGACTTTGCCGTGTGTCAAACATGGGTACTCGGCAAAGAAAAGTATGATGCTAGGTTTTCTAATATTATATTCCCTAATTGAATAACTCCTGAAAAATCGATGTGCAACGATATGCTTTTCTGTTTCTTCTCAAAAAAAAAAAATTCCATGTTGAACTTCTACCCTAACTTCGTTCAAGTATAGGGATTCTCTACCCTTAACTTAATCTTAGTAAAGACTTTTCGTCATCTCAATGGATGCTGAACTTTCCTGTTCAATTTTCCACTAGGTTGTCTAATTTGATGCTCCCTGATTGAACAACTCTTAAAAAATTGAAGTGCAACGATATGTTCTGTTTCATCAAAAAAAAATGATATACCATGAATTTGATTTGTTCCATCGAACCGAGAGAGTCTCCCTGATCTTCTAGGAAATATAATCAATTTTGTGCTCCATGGCAACTGAGTTTTTGAAAATTAGTTGTATCCAACGGCGATGCCAACCACAAAAATTTGTTGCGGTCAATGGATGTAAAATTCTCAAATCTGGGTCAAAAATTCTCAAAAACAGTAAGGGATGTTTGCCAAAAATTGTCGGGCTGATGGTATTGTCCGATTTGGGTCCCAGATCTAGGATTTCCCCCGTAGCAACCCGAGAGAGAGGAGACGAGAACTGCACTGACGATGCCTTAGACATGGAAACGATGCACAAGATCGTCGCCGCCATTGTCCGTTATGACCTGAGGTCGGCTCGGTTTTCCCAAATAGTTGCGCCTCCCCATTCTCGCCGCCGACAGCAGCCGAAAGACCAACGAAGTCAGGTCGCGACGCAAACCCGCAACCGGCTAGATCTTCCACAAGCAGGGAAAGGGGGCCACCACCTCACCCCATCTCGACGCACCCAAGCCGAAGCCCTAGGCGTCCCCACCGGGCTCGCCAAGATACCCTAGGCACTGTGAGGGAGGACAAGTCACGACATCCCGCCGACACGAAGCCGGATGACAATGGAATCAATGTGTGGACCTCCCAAGTAGCTACATCTTCTTGCCGCCGTGTGTGTGTGTGTGTGTCTGGGGGGAGGGGGGAGGGGCGTAAGGGAGAGATGGCCCAGCCGCATCCGTTACGGGGCGGCGGTAGGTTGTGGTGGCGGACTAGGGTTCCCCACGTAAGAAGACCTAGATTGAAGGAAGAAGAAGCGTTCGAGTCATCTTGTTCCTCATATGTTTATTCATCTAATATTTGGGGAGAATTTTACTTTCCCGACCAGAGATGCGCACCGACTTTAAGCAACGAGTTTCAAGATTTTTAATCCCGATACGGATTTAGTTAAGAGGAAGTAGTTATTGATCTTACAAGAATGTTCTGAAATTCTTCGTTTTCCGTGTGATTAATGAAAATGCATACAGATCGATAATAAATTGGTGCTTTTTTGGCTTTTGAATTTTGGAAGCCAAAAGATTTGGATCATTGTTTATGGCTTCCAAAGTACAAAAGCCAAAAAAGCACCTATTTAGGTGCTTTTCTGGCTTAAAGCCAAATCCAAAAAGCCAAAATAAGCCCAAACAAAAGGGCCGGTAGTAGTACAACATCAACGTTGAGAACACATGCAAGGTGACAACTTAATTAGCAAACTTTGTAATAAACTGATTAGTACTAGCTAGTGCTACACAGTACTGCTACTAGCTAGCTAATCTACCGGCCGGTCGGCCGGTTACTCCGAATAGAAGATGGACTCGGATGGAGCGAAGACGGCCGCCCATGCTAGGGTGAGGTGCGGGACTAACACCACGGCGACGCACGCAGCTTGTACCACCATTGGATCGCCGGCTGGCAGAAACCTGTGGACGGCGTCGTCAAGGACGATGGATCCCATGGCGACGTTGAGGCCGACGGCGAGCAGCATTAGCCCGCGGAACAGGATCTCCATAACGAACACCATACCGGCCGCCGAGTTGATTGGAGAATCGATGTCTGGCTAGCTTATTGCTCAAACAAACGAGCACATATATGTGGTGTATATATATCTTTACTATTAAATTGGAATCGGACGTGATGGTTTAGGATGGTACGTCCTCCTCATCCCGCACCACAGCTGACTGTCCGGACTCGCTTCAAGTTAAGTATCCTATGTCCGGCTCCCGTACGTATACATGTCCAACACGATTTTGCTGTTGCGAGCAGATCGATTGATCGTTCAAAGGCTGGACACGGTTGAGGACAGCTGATGGGCTAGGAAGAGCTAGCACTGGTGAAGGCCCAAGCCACCGGATTGGACCGACATGAGAAGAACGAAGTAAAAATAAGTCAGAAGAGTAACTTGATATGCTATCTAGTGTCTTTTTTTTTTTTGCAATAAAAGATATGGCATTAAAAGAAACACCGAACCGTACAAAACACCTCCATAAAATCGAAAATTACAACGAGATCTTTGAGATGCTCTTCGTCTTCAACCTCCAGACCGTGTCGACGGCGCGCCGCCGCTGCCGCTCCTCCAAGAGCCAGCCTGACGTTGTTGGATGCGGACGGGAAGTCGCCGAACGGGTCAACAAGACCACATCTGTCCCGGAGCCGAAAAAAAAGGATGAACCGTCGATGAAGCTCCATGACGATCTGAAAACCGCCACCGCCAGAAGAAGTACTCGAAAACCACACCAATCCCACGAGTTTCTCGACTTTGCCGTCGGGAGACATTATTGCAAGAAGCGCCGCCGCCACCAACTGAACGCCGCCCCAGCAAACCTGGACACTAAACCAGAAAAACGGAGCCCTCCCACCAACGAGGGCCGAGATCCACCGCGCCTCCATGGCCTGAAGGCCACATAGGCGGGGCAGACCTATGGCGGCCGCCGGCGGGAGGCGCGCACCAGATGCGATCGTAGCAGATGCGATCGCCTCTCTCTCCTCCTGGTTAGACGAAACGGTACGACTCTGCTATCGTGTCTTAACACATCGAAATAATGATATATTTCCTCTTTTGGTTGTTAACAAAAAAGACCACTGGCCAATAGGTTTACGATATAGCGCACGAATAAAATTCGAATAAATATTGCGTATTGGCCACGGCCGTGTATACATATTTTGCCTCCCGTCTCAGACATATTCTTGTTCTAGCACACAACAAACAACGTATTAACCCGGCGACCAATAGCCAAGATAAGTTCATCCTTTTGTTTTGGGGAAAAAATCAACTGTTTCTCAATTTATTTATAAAAGGACATGTCCTAATATTCCTGTTCAGTTAATTAAGACTGACACAACTGCATTCTAATTGGAAAAGTTAAATTCTAATTGAAACTGAAGATTGACGCGACGATTCCTTCCGATCTGATAAATCAGATGGTGCCTTTTATCCAACTCGGGGATTCACATTGCAAGAGATGGAATAACTCATCACGCATAAAACTATTGGCCGTGGAAGTATAGATACGGTGATGGCAGAGTAAAGACAATCAATTGCAAATATTTTAGAGGGTACAAGTCAAATAAGATGTGAAAATGATAGAGCTCTCGACGAAACAGTTTGACGTGAAACATGTTTTAGTTTGGAAGTATAAGAAAGACATGCTTATGTTGATATTTGCATATAGTAGAAATAAATTCTAATTTTTTTGCTAAATATATGTGTTGAACACTTGGTCTACCCGTAGCAACGCACGGGTATTGTGCTAGTACTAGTAATATTGCAACTCGGCCGGGTACAAACGCGCTTGCTAATCTCTACCACAACTCGGATACTTGCCATACTAGTAACTCGATTACAACTCCAATACGTACGTACTTACAAAAACCGCGTTGGACTGATGGATATATCACGTGCAGCTAGCTACTCCCTCCGTTCCATAATGTAAGCCTTTTTAGCATTTCTCTTTTCATCCGTATCTAGACATGTTTTAGTGCAAGATTCATTTGAACCTTACACTAAAACATGTCTAGATACGGATGGAAAGAGAAATGCTAAAAAGTCTTACATTATGGAACGGAGGTAGTAGCTAGCTAGGCAAGCACCCCGAGTACATGCTCTTGCTTTGGCACCATGGAGCCTTGGAGCCCGGTAGCATCCCAGATGAGTATACGGCTTGTGAGAGATGGTAGGATATAACGACTCACTATATATAAATCCATTTGTATCATTCTTGTCTCTATTTAAGTGTGATGTCAAACAAATCCAGTACTGGTTCACACATGGCAAGCAGTACAACGGTAACAACACAAGGAAATAACTAAATTCCCAACGTCCATTCTTCATGGGAGTTTCTAAACTAGTCATCCTATAACTAAACTATAAGCTCCAAATAATAATCCGGGTGGTATAGATGCTCCAAATAATAAGCCGGGTGTCTTATAGGAGAAGCTGGGGAGGGGGCTGCTTATTTTTTAAGCTGCCAAAAGAATTTACTTAAAAAACAGAGGATAATTACAATGATTTTTTAATATATGGGCTTCTCGTTTATTTATTTTTTTGGCTCCGGTGAGTCACACCGGACCAACAAGCACGTGAAAGTTTAGATATCCGCTTCATGTGTAAACAGTTTTTTGATTTAAGCTTGTCCGCTGGCTAATAAAATCAGCAGCTAGCTGCTATCTATGAAAATATTTTGAGTACACATACAAAATGAATCACGAAATAACCAAATAGTAACTTAACATGAAAGCACAAGGTAATAACAAAAATAATACACAATTGTTCCTGTACATTGCGTGCCTGCTGGCAACACACAACTTAACTTAGCTATAATTAATCTATCTTTACTATTAAATTGCAATCCGTGGTGATGGTTTCGTACGTCGTCGTCGGTTTTGCATATTAGTCCCGGAAACTTTTATATTGCACCTGTAGTCCTGCTGCAGCGACCGAAAACACGCAGTCTCCCCAAATAGCGACCCACAACGCGTGTCGCCGCCGCTGCCGCCGACCAGCTCCTGTCCCTAGCCTCGCGCCCCAGCCAGGCCCGCGCGCCTCCACGGCGAGCCACGCTGTCCGCAGCGACCTCCTCCCGAGCGCCGCGTCGACCGGTCACAGGCGACTCCCTCGCCTAAAAAGAGCACGCGCACGTCCTTGCTCTGCCGCTACCATCGTTGTTGGCCCTGGTCCGGGCAAGGAACCACTGCCTCTTGCTGCCGAGGACAGGTACAGAGTCCAGACCATCGCTGGCGCCACCAACAATCCTCTCGGCTGTCGCCAAGAACCGCTCTGTGACAGCAACAGAACATTACCAGGATTGGAACCGCCGTCCCTACCGCACGCGTCGGCTATCTGCCTCCGACCATGCCACCCAGGAATCGAGATATGACAAGAGAGGAGAATAACAGAATCCGGACATAATCGTCAACACTTGGTACTCAAAGTAGAAAAAACCTGTTCGCTCTGCCCGCTCCCGCGAGCGGCAGGGCGAACCCTAAATCGCGCCGCCGCCCCCTCCCCACCTCTCCCCCTCCTCCTCGCCGCCGCCGGAGGGCGTCTCCGGGCGAAGCTCCGGGGGCGGCGGCGGCGGCGGGGCCTTTTTTTCCCCCTCGCGTGGCGGTGGCAGCGCGGGCTGTCTGCAGTCGGCGGGGGCGCAGCGCTGGTCGTGGGGCGCGGCGGTGCGGCTGCTTCGTGGCGGCGGGGAGGCTGCGTGTGAGTGCGTGCTGGCGGCAGTGGCAGCGCTCCAGGGCGGCGTCGGTAGCGGGCGACGCGAGTTGGCGAGCCCTCTGGCGGTGGGATGATGGCGTGCGCGGCGGCGGGGCGCGCGACTTTCTGATGGCGTGCGGTCGCGAGGCAGGCACCTGGCGGAGGATGGGCAGGGCGGCTGTTCCTGGCCGCCTTGAGATCGGGCCGGGGCAGGGGCTCCGAGCCCCTTTTCGTGCCCATCTCAGCCCCAGATCCCACGACGCCGGCGGCCATGGGGTCCGCAGGTCGCCGATCTGGAAGGGGAACCTCATCCATGCCGGTCTTCAGGGACCCGTGGTGGTGCCTCCGGCGTTTCTTCAGTCACGGTGAGCTCAACTTGGATTCCGGGGCGGCGGTCCTGGACGGTTGTGAGCCTTTTTGGTTGGCGGGCGTGCCAGGGGCTCTGATGCTGGTTGGTTTCCACGGTCGTGAGGACGACGTGGTGCCGGCGAGCCGTGTGGCGTGGGGATTGGATGGCTGAGTGCCTTTGCCGGGGGAAACCCTTGTCCTTTGGACCTCGACGACGGCGTCCGTGGACGTCGCTCCCTTCCTAAAGGCCTCGTGTGGCGGTGCTCGGCGTGTCTATGTGCTCCGGGTGAAAACCCAAGATCTTCGGATCGGGCGGTAGCGGCACTTCGGCGTCGTAATCTTCTTGAAGATGTCGTCTTGGAGTTCCACGGAGAACGACTCTCCGGTGGTTGGGTGGTTCCACCCCATTCTCCTCGGAAAAGGTTGCTTCATGTTCTGCTATCTCGGTGCTCCTCGTCTGGCTGGTCCATGGTGTTGCTGCTCGGTTGTGAGACGTCGGCCGATTCCTGGTGGTGGCCGGCCTCTGGTGGCGTTGCCTGCGAAGGTGGAGCCTTCTTGACTGGTCGCTGTTGGCTCGCCCGCTAGGGTGTGCGCCGGCCCAACACGCAGCTTGTCTAGAGTTTGCTCCTCCCTAGCATAGTCTTCTGCAATAGTCGCCGGCGGTCTCGCGTTTCCGTTTGTAGCGCCTCCGATAGGCCATGTTCTTGTGTGAGTGTGCAGTGCTGCCTTGTAACCTGGGTTCAGCATCTTGTATGTGTTTCGCCGTTGTTGGCATTATTAATTTAACGCCAGGCCTTTTGGCCTTTTTTCTAAAAACAGAATCCGGCCATACAATTTTCTACCGCTGTTAGTATTCTTCTCTACTATCTGCTGCCTTGTGTACGAGGTTCTGATGGAAAAAAGAATAGTGAAAGTAGAAATCTAGCTAACATATATTTATGTGATTGTAGAAATTGTTGGATAGACACTGAAATTTGTTTGACCTGTATTAAATGAGATGTACACTTTGAAGATATAATGTGTTAGTTCTGCATTTGCATCATGCGAATTTCTGAACTGACATTTGTTTAATAATGGGAATTGTCTAACTTTAAATTAGTGAGTTCAATCTCTCATGACTCAATTTACAAATTCATGATTTCCATTCATATGAGGCTTCGTTTATGATTACATGTATGGATATTTCCATGCTCTACATGCTTCATTTTGATTATGTTCCAGAAGAATCGTGTTAAGGCATATAGACAGGGCCAATTAAGTGGGTGAGACGAGCGAATCCGTGCGAGAAATTGGAGTTCAATATCTTGCAGTGCAGAAGAAGAGCAGTGTTATGTTGAAATTATGGTTCAGTCTCTATCGAATAGGCGTCAAATGGTGATCTGCAACGGCGTCATGATGGCAAGGAATAATGATAGTCCAGTTTGCATTAACATGAGGTACAGACTTATCCCTCTTTTTACATTGTAAAATGTACTCTTAAGAACAAATGATCATGGTTGACACGCATAGAAAATTTCTCAATTATAACAAATTGAATAGCCTATAAATACTACTGTGATTAGATACACATGAGTGCAAGTCCTAAGCAGCGGTACCTTTATTTAGTATCATGAAGAATAGAGCGAAGCTATCATGTATCAACAATTCATCAGCTTATCCTCATGAAAAAGATAGTTGGGTAGACAATTTCTATGCAAATCTCATCCAATCTCAAGCATCTTTAATACAACATGTGAATTCGTAAAAAA
The DNA here is from genome assembly GCA_012064385.1 of Puccinellia tenuiflora. Classification (NCBI taxonomy): domain Eukaryota; kingdom Viridiplantae; phylum Streptophyta; class Magnoliopsida; order Poales; family Poaceae; genus Puccinellia; species Puccinellia tenuiflora. The sequence continues at coordinate 626,533 of QRDG01000319.1, forward strand.
ATCCCAATGATAGTTTCAAAAAATCATGTTTCAAATTAGTTTTGTTGTGCTACTATTTTGATTCCGTAGCGAAACACGGGCACGCGAGCTTGCGCCACCACCATGACCCCGACCCCCATGCCGCTGCCGCCGCCGCGCTCTGCTCCTCTGGCCGCCCCCATCTACGCGTCCCCTGCAGTCATCCGTTCGCACGCGCGTGTGCGCCGCCGCCATGACCCCGATCTTCTCCGTCCCTGTACTCCTCCAGCAGCCCCGACCGTCACCTTGCTGACCGGCCTCCAAATCGAGCAGAAGCTCTGGCCGGTGCCTCCCCGTATAGGCGTATGTATGGCCTTCCGTCCTTCAGAAACATCGGCAAGTACTACATGCTCTGGCACAGGCTTGGAAACAGAGGAGCCCGAGATCCGACCGCACCAGGTTGCATGTCCTAATGCTAGCAGGCCAGCCCGTGTGAAGATGGATCGGAAGAGCAGCACCGAACGTTTGTTGCTCCAGCCGAGATGGAGGAGTCGCGATGAGAAGCTAGCTGGATCGACGGAGTTCCAGGAAGCTGGACCATATCCGATCGAGCACGCCCTAATTAAGATAGAGCTCTCAAACGCAGTTGCCTACTGACATCTTTATGTGGATTTATTTATGAGTCAGCGGAAGAATCTTCGGCGTCATCTGAATGGTCCAAATAGTCTTCTTGCCCAATAAGCTCCTCCTCGGAATCGGTCTCCTCCTCTTGCTCAACACGTAATGGCCGGTATTGATATCTTTTAAGCTCCTTTAAAAGCTAAAACATACGTGCACGCAAAATAGATGGTCAATGGATGTATCGGCATGCGAATATATATAGCTAATAACGAAATAACCAGCCACTAGGTATTTGTATAAAAATAAAATAGGTTTGATCAGTTACGTGGTCCATAGCGCGACATCTCCTCAGAAAGGTGATGATTTCTTGGTCGACGTCCTCCTCCGTCTTCTCACGACCACTGTTAGACGATAGATTACGACGATCTCGGTTTCCTTGTATAGCTCCAACCGAACCGTCTTAGATTGTTCTAGAATACTTGTACTCCAAGTTGTAACCAGTATATATATGAGACAATGAGAAACGTCGAGGCGTGCAATTGCAGCCCGAGATCTTACATGGTATCAGATTCCAACCGATCCTCCTCCATCCTCTAAACCCTAGCCGCACCCTCCTCCAACCTCCAAACCCTAGCCGCACCCTCCTCTGAAACCCTAGCCCCCCTACTCCATCATGAACGCCGACGAGCTCAAGAAACTTGAAGCTGAACTCAAGGAGCGCGAGTCTATCCTCCAAACTCGCCAGGAAGAACTTGATCGGCGCATCGCCGATCACGGCAACCTCCCCGCCACCGATCCGCCGGCTCCAACCTCCAACGTCTTCACCCACGCCATCTCCATCAAGCTTCATGTCCCCATAACCCTAGATCTCCAAGCCTCCAACTACACAAGCTGGCGTGAACTCTTCCTCATCGCCCTAGGCCGCTATGGTCTCACCTCTCATGTTGTCGGCAATGCCGACGCCACCCCCTCCAACACCTCTCCAACATCCGATTGGGGCCACGACGACTACACCGTTCTCTCTTGGATTTACGGCTCCATCTCCACCGAGCTCCTCGGCATCGTCATGCGTCCCGGCTCCACAGCACGCGTCATCTGGGACGCCATCGAGAACCTCTTCCGCGACAACAAAAAGCATCGGGCTCTCCAACTAGAAGCGGAGTTCAGGAACACTCCACAAGGCGACATGTCAATCTCTGACTACTGCGCCAAGATCAAGGCCCTCGCCAACTCCCTTGTCGACGTCAGCAGATCAGTGATGAGACGCTGGTTCTCACTCTCCTCCGTGGCCTCAATGACAGCTTTGCACATCTTCGCTCTTTCTTGCCGTTTCAGGTGCCGTTCCCTTCGTTTCTCCAGACTCGCTCCGCCCTGATCCTTGAAGAATCCCAGAAGAAAACGGACGTCAAGAACGCCGCCTCCACCGCACTCTGGGCAAGCGGAAACAGCGTCCTTCCTCATGCTGGCGGCGAGCGCACCCCTCCATCTGGCTACGGGGGCGGCCGCGGCTCCACCACACCTGCCGGCTTCCAGACCTTTCCCAACCGCGGCGGTAGCAGTGGTCGTGGACGCGGCGGCGGACGCGGCGGACACGGTCGTGGACGCGACAATCCCTGGGAGTTCAACCCCTGGACCGGTGCACCAACACGGAGCAATATCCTGCAGCATCAGCAACAGCAACCATCGCCTTGGCAACCGCAGCCTTCGACACCGTGGCAGCCGCGGCCATGGCACACTCCTGCTCCTGGACTTCTTGGACCGCGACCTGCACCAGCTCCTCAAGCTTATCACGTGTACGGCACCAACACCAACCTACAGCAGCTGTCCCAGCAGCAGCCCTCTTCATCGAGCCCGATGATCGACCCGGCTCTCATTGCGGCCCTCAACAACATGCACCTCCCTGGAACACATGAGTGGTACATGGACTCCGGCGCCTCGTCCCATATGGCATCTGATCATGGTAACCTTCATTCTCTCAAACCCTCTTATCCCTCTTCTCAATCCGTCACCGTTGGTAACGGTGCCACACTCCCTATCTCTCATGTTGGCTCTTTTTCGCTCACCAGTACATCTCTTCCTCTTCACTTTCGTAACATCTTAATTGTTCCACAAATCATTAAAAATCTTGTTTCTGTTCGCCAATTCACCACTGACAACTCGTGTTCCATTGAATTTGATCCATCTGGTTTCTCTGTGAAGGACCTTCTCACCGGGACCGTGATTCTTCGATGCAATAGCTCCGGCCCGCTCTACCCACTCTACCTAGCCAGCCATGAAGCCCACGTTGCCTCTTCACCATCCTCCTCCGACATCTGGCATCGTCGACTTGGTCACCCCGGCTCGCACACCATGCAACGTCTTCTTCAGCTCCAACATATACCATTTAATAAAGCTAGTTCCACTTTATGTAATGCATGCCAATTGGGCAAACACATTAGATCTCCCTTTTTTCCTTCGCAAACTTTTACTACCAAACCTTTTGCTCGCATCCATTGTGATCTCTGGACATCCCCTATACCTAGCACTTCTGGTTATCGATATTACTTAATTATTGTGGATGATTTTACACATTATTTTTGGAGCTTCCCTCTTCGTCATAAATCTGATGTATATGCCACTTTTCTAGCCTTTCATGCCTATGCCGCAACTCAATTTAATCTTTCCATTCAAACTATTCAATGTGACAACGGGCGTGAATTTGATAATACAAAACTTGATGTTTTCTGTACTTCTCATGGCATTCTTTTTCGCTTCTCTTGTCCCTATACATCCCAACAAAATGGCAAGGCCGAACGTGCTATTCGCACTACTAATGATGTTATCCGAACCCTTCTGTTTCAAGCTTCCCTTCCATTGTCTTTCTGGGCCGAAGCACTGCATACTGCAACTTATCTCATCAATATTAGACCTACTAACAACAACCGCACATCCACCCCTTACTTCCTTCTCCATGGCCACCATCCTAGGTACGATGATCTTCGTGTGTTTGGATGTCTATGCTACCCTAACACTTCCTCAACATCCCCACATAAACTTGCTCCTAGAGCCTCCCGTTGTGTATTTCTTGGTTATCCTTCCCGTCATCGTGGCTATGGATGTTTGGATCTCGCAACTCGCCGCATTATCATATCTCGTCATGTTACTTTCGATGAATCCACTTTTCCATATGCTCCAGCCCCTCTCACGACACCACCTAGCTCCACCAACGATATCTTTGACCCTGTCATTCTTGAACCTCTCACCTCTCACCCTATGATTTTTCCACAACCTCAATCCACCACACAACCAACTCCGGCCGCGGCAGAACTTTCTCCTGTTTTTTCTGCCGCGGATCCTGCCGCGACAGAGCTTTCTCCTGTTTTTCCTGCCACGGATCCTGCCACGACAGAACTTTCACCTATTTTTCCTGCCGCGACAGATCCCATCACCACTACCGAACCACCATCTTCTCCTATTCATCGCACTCATCGTGTCACTGGCAAACTACCTGGACCTCCTACTCGTCTAAACCTCTCTGTCACCGCCACTTCACCAATTCCTCATAATTATCTCATTGCTCTTCGTGATCCTCTATGGCGTCAAGCTATGCAAGAGGAATATGACGCTCTCCTCACTAATGGCACATGGACTCTTGTTCCTCCCCCTCCAAATGCTAACATTGTAAGTGGCAAATGGATTTTTTGACATAAGTTTCACTCCGATGGTTCCCTTGCACGTCACAAGGCTCGCTGGGTCGTTCGGGGTTTTACTCAACAACCTGGCGTTGATTTCGACGAAACTTTCAGCCCCGTTGTCAAACATGCCACTATCCGCGTTGTCCTCTCTCTTGCACTCTCTCAAAGTTGGCCTATCCACCAGCTTGATGTCAAAAACGCTTTCCTACACGGTAATCTCGATGAAGAAGTGTATAGTCAACAACCCTCTGGATTCGTTGATGCTCGTTTTCCAACCCATGTTTGTCGTTTACAAAAATCTCTATATGGTCTCAAACAAGCTCCTCGGGCTTGGTTTCAACGGTTTTCCACTCATGCTCGTTCTCTCGGTTTTGTTGAATCTAAATCAGACACCTCCCTTTTTTTTCTCCATACCGGCTCCACCACTGCCTATCTTCTTCTGTACGTCGATGACATTATCCTTACCGCTTCCTCCACCAATCTTCTACATAAAATCATAGCTCAATTACATGCTGAATTTTCAATGAAAGACCTTGGTCCTCTTCATCATTTTCTTGGAATTTCTGTTTCTCGCACACCTTCATCTCTTCACCTATCTCAGCGTCAATACATCCTCAATGTTCTTAACCGTGCTGGCATGACAGATTGTAATCCTTCGTCTACACCTATTGATACCAAACCTAAACTTTCTTCTTCGGCTGGCTCAGCTTTCTCCGATCCTACACAATACCGTAGTCTTGCTGGAGCACTCCAATACATCACCTTAACTCGTCCTGAAATTTCTTATACTGTCAATCAAGTCTGCTTACACATGCATGATCCTCGTGAACCTCATTATTTTCTTCTCAAACGTATTCTTCGTTATCTCAAAGGTTCACTTGATCTTGGCCTCACTCTATATTCTTCTTCATCTCATAATCTTGTTGCCTATTCGGATGCTGATTGGGCCGGTTTCCCGGATACTCGTCGCTCTACGTCGGGGTTTTGCATATTTTTGGGGGACAATCTGATTTCTTGGTCTTCTCGTCGTCAACCCACTGTGTCACGAAGCAGCGCTGAGGCTGAATATCGTGCCGTTGCTACTGCCGTGGCTGAGACCTTCTGGTTACGCCACCTTCTATTGGAGCTTCATCGACCACTTGACAAGGCTACCGTTGTTTATTGTGATAACGTCTCGGCTGTCTACATGTCTGCCAACCCTGTTCAACATCGACGTACAAAGCATATTGAGCTGGACATACACTTCGTCAGAGAGAAGGTTGCACTCGGCGGTCTACGGGTTTTACATGTTCCTTCCAGCAATCAATTTGCAGATATATTTACTAAATGGCTGCCGACACCACTGTTTTTGGAGTTTCGATCCAGTCTTCACATTACCGATGGTTCATCCTCCAGTTCAGACTGCGGGGGCGTGTTAGACGATACGATCTCGGTTTCCTTGTATAGCTTCAACCGAACCGTCTTAGATTGTTCTAGAATACTTGTACTCCAAGTTGTAACCAGTATACATATGAGACAATGAGAAACGTCGAGGCGTGCAATTGCAGCCCGAGATCTTACAACCACGAATCAACATGGAGTTGATGCATCCTTCTGTTGCGCCTTTGCCTCCCAAGGAATCCGATGAGGTATCTTTTTCGTGTTCGTCCATGACCGGTTGCCGGACCGGTTGCCGGATCCGAGGAGGTAGTGCACCGAGATGAATAGTGCAGGCTCTGAGTTGCTCGTCGTCAGAGTCGGCAAAGGTCAACCCGCTAAAGTCAATCTTTGCCCACTCTTCCTCCAGCCATGCTTGCCTCTCGGCCCTTGGTTGTAGAAGTCCTCGTTCACCTCCACGTAGCCTTTGGTGCGGTACTCCTGTCTCCAATCAACTTCTTCGTTGATGTCCCTCTCGCTCTCGCTCTCAGTCTCTAGGCTGGTACCACTGCGCACGCAACACTTGAAGACCAAGTACCACATGAGGTCGTCATAGCCCAGCCTGATCTTGCCGTGCACGCGGAGGTGTCGGTCGATGAGGTCGTCGGAGGAGAGTGCCGCGGCCCAGTCGTGCGAGAGGTAGCGGCATTGGTGGAACTCCCTGGGCGGCAGACGTGCAAAGATCTCCACTAGCACTAGGTCGGAGAGCACGAACATATGTTGCAACGCCGTCGGATCTGGTGTGATCGATTCCATCGCCGACGATAAGACTTTGTTTTGGCTAGCTCGATGACCCGGAACGGCCCGTGATTTCATACATATATACGTCCGTCCTTCTTTCTTACGACTACAAACTCTCAACGCCACTTTTAATCTCTCGTGCGACGAAGATTCCATGGAGGCTTCCTCACGTTTTATATTCTTTCCTTAATCGGATCGGGATTATCTCATGTTTTGCAATTTGTTGCACAAGCAAACGAACCATATATAGATGCATACAGATCCTGGTAGGAATCCAATGAGGTCCTCGTGTTCGTTAGATCCATGGATTCCATTGAGATATAGCGTGACAATTACGCGGCTCGTTTCAGGCTTGGGCTGAGCCGCCCTTAGGCTTGTACAGTAGTTTTCAGCACGGCTCGCGAGCCCAGCGACAATAAATAACAGAGCAAAAATAGAACATGTACCCCATTCAAAGAGAGCTTTTCATATTAAATTAAGGATATATACATTCAAATTGACTCGTAAAAATGGACAATATATCAATTCAAACACGGACGAACCCCGATATGCCACGCTACACGAAACGGCTTTGTTGCCGAGCGCAGGATGTATGCTGAGCGAAATGAACGGCGTATAGCCACGTAAGCTGACCGTAATAACAAAACACTCGACATATAGGTTGTATGCCGAGCGTTATCCCTTGGCATACGCAAGTGCTCGGCATACATTAGGATCGGACTATGCTGAGCGTCAAAGACGGCAACACTGGAGGCCACACTGGTTGAAAACATGTGTACCCGCGTATGAAGTTTGGTGGAGACATGACGGTGCGGCATGTATGCCGAGCGCCATGTATATGCCACGCTCTTCATGCGCGGACAAGGGCATCGACCAGCATGCCTTCAAGAGGAGGGTTGATCACTCAGATTTTCTCATTCTTTTTGCAACAAGACAGGCCGATATTATATATTCTTGAACTGGACATATTATGCTAATGAGACAATCGGCATTGATCATCAAATAATTTCCGCATTGTATGTGGCTTATTTTCATATAAACATTATTTAACCTTGTTTGAATCTATTTTTAATATAATTATAATGTCCACCGCATTAAACATTCTTCTTCCGGTTTCAGCATTTAAATATTTAACTTTGTTTGAATCTATTTTTAATATAATTTCCGCATAGAATGTGTCTTATTTTCCGGTTTTAGCTTAACCATCTCAAAATCTCTATTTTAAGTTCCTAATGTTTCATTGACTCAAGTAGTTTTCTTTTCCATCTTTATTAATTTTTGGAGAATACTCTTCATTTTGAAGTTAGATTACATAAGTCTTTGTACTACGGTATTAGTAAACTATGGAATCCAGAATCCGACTATTTATTTTTGAATCATAATGGAACAAACGCAAGCAGAAAAAGCTCCCTGCTAAAATAAAAAAGTATAAAAATAAATAAATAAATAGGAAAATTTATATCACGAGAACCTATCGAGGTAGGCTAGCTTATTAAGCCATGGAACCAATTCTTGTGAACGTAATATTTATCTGCCCCTAATCTTGTTCAGCGTTATAGGGTGATGATGAGCTGGAAAAAATTCACTCGAGAGGCTTCATAAAGAACCATGCCAAATGCAAATACTCGCTAAACAATGAAAATGTAAATTAAACAAAAACTTTGATGCATAAATCGTGTATCCCATGGCTAATATAAATCATCAACTGTTGACGCTTGGATAAAGGAACGGGATTGAAATAAAATAATTATATCATTTATATATCAACCAAACAATAACTCAACAAGAAAGAAGCAGGATGCAATGACAAACTAGTTGTAAATATGTAGTAGAAATATGGTTCATCATCGGTACGTGCAAAACACACTATACAATATTGCTAACATAAATATATAGAGCATCATCAACAATTTAATATAAATAGCCTACAGCATATATAAATATCACATGTTGCTAGTTGGTTTAAGAGCCGGCCTTGGAATCCTTGATGTCAACCTGCCCGTCGTGGTCCGAGTCGACCAAGTCATCTTCTTGCCCAACGTCCTCGTCCATAGCCATATCTTGCCCTTGTTGAGGTTCGGGCCATGGCCACCGGTAGGTATCAAGCTCCCTTAAAAACTGCATCAAGCCATCAACATTCCATTGGAATATTGGATGATAAAAAATATATAAACACATGCGACCAGCGAATTATCTAGCCTGGATGTGCAAAAAAAGAATGAACCAATTAATGACGTACTTTTGTAAGAAAAAAGAATTACGTACTTGTGGCTGCGGGTCCATATCACACAATCTCCTGAGAAAAGCTATGATTTCCTGGTCGACCTCCTCTTCAGTCTTCTCACATCCATGAACCGCTTGATGTTGATGTGTCCTTCGTTTTGGCCTCCCAAATCATCCGAAGATACTTCTTCTTCTTCGTCGTCATCATCTTCTTCTTCCATAAAGGGTTGATGGATTCGGGGATGGAGTGCGCCGTACGGAACAGTGATGGCTTTAAGGTGCTCGTCATCGGGGTCAGCAAAGGTGATACCGCTGAAGTCTTTCTTTTCCCACAATTCAGCGGTCCACGCCTCAATCTCGGCCCTTCTAATGTAGTAATCTTTGTCCACTTCTACGTAGCCCCTGGTCCGGTACTCCTCTCTCCAATCCTCTTCTTCTTCTTCTTCTTCTTCTTCTTCTTCTTCTTCTTCTTCTTCTTCTTCTTCTTCTTCTTCTTCAACTTTTTCCGGAGTCTCCTCCCTTGTGTTGTCACTGCTCTCTTCCTCCTCGGAGATCTCGAACTCGTCCTCGATCTCTCTGTCGATGCAGCATTAGAGGATCAACTTCAGCATGACATCATGGTAGTCCAGCCGAATCTTGCCGCGTAGGCGGAGGTGGTGGTCGATGCGGTCGTCGTAGGAGAGCGTGGTGGCCCAGGTACGGGACAGGCAGAAAATAGGATATACTGCATTGATAATAGGATATACTGCATCACAATTCTTACCTTAATAGATGGTGTATAAATCCTGACATTCCCTCAATCCTTGAAACTGTCTTGATGATTATGCAGAAAATTAATGCTCCGCATGCAAGGAGATAGTCAAGAGAACTCTACAGGAATGGAAGAAGCAAAACTACCAGTCAGTTAAGAAATAACTAGTAGAATAGTCAACAACCATCTGCTACAAGAAAGTACCTGGAGAATCATGACAGCAGAAACAATCAAGATAGCCCACTCGACAAAATAAGCCACGTCATCATCAACAGAACCTTCCTCCGTTAGAACGAGTTTACGGACACCCCAGTAACCAATCCAGGCTCCAGCTAAGATGACGCCTATGAGAAGGAATATACCTAGCTGCAATAATGTATTTTACATGTTTTCACGTCATTAGAGCAGCGACAGAAATGATGCTCGAATATGCTGTTGAAACATTGATGATACCTATATGGTACAACTTAATGCAAAGGAATAAGAATCTAAGAACGTAAACAGCCACTTTCTAGGGAAGTTTAGTAGAACCAGGGCATACGACCGCAGGAACTCAAAAAGACAAGCATATGTAGTATATTTGGACTAATGTCAAATTATAACTGAGTATTTTAGTTTATATGCCATAGTAATGATATCAAGATAAAACAACGAAAACTTAAGCCTCAAGACACTACATCACATCCTAAAATTAGAGGCAGTTGAAAGTGCCTCTAATTATTCTAAAAGTGCCTCTAATTAGTTTTGGAGGCACTTTTAAATGTGTTGGATTTGGTTGTGTAGGGAATTGTATTTTGAGGCACTTTTTTATAGTGCCTCCATTTGTAATTGTCATCACTTTTGATAGTGCCTCCATTTGTAGTTGCCAACACTTACATTAGTGCCACCAATTGCAATTTGAGGCACTATCCAATAGTGCCTTTTATTTAAACTTGAGGCATTATTGGATAGTGCCACCAATTGCAATTTGAGGCACTATTGGATAGTGCCTCTAATTCAAATTAGAGGCACTATTGGATAGTGCCTCTAATTCAAATTTGAGGCACTATTAGATAGTGCCTCTAATTCAATAGTGCCTCTAATTGCAATTTAAGGCACTATCAGGCAGATAATTACACAATACTACAGGTAGATAAATGTACATATAAACGCATATATGGTTAAACAATCTTGCTGCACAGCATTACAACAACCATAACAACAATGTATACATAGAGCAAAAGCCGGCATCGTGACAGCTTCAGACTCACATTACAATTCATACAATTTTCAGGAATAGGTATCAAGTTGCACAACTCAACACAATGTATACACAGAGCAAAAGATGGCACAATGACGACTTCAGTTAATTGCACTTCCTATAGTACCTCACCCTTGAATAACAGGGAAGTAGCTCCATAACAGCATAGCAAGCTGCAAATGCATAACAAATATTGATATTAACACAACTGGCAAAAAACATAGATGCTAACTCGTATGATAATGCCACTAGTGCTCAAGTAGACTATGTGGAAAAAAGAAGTTCATGGTCGGGCACACCAATCGGTAGAATTCATAATGCATACACAGCCAGACAACATTTAAATCTGAATGATGACTACAACAGAGGCATACCATAAAACCGAGGTTATTAGGTGACGAGAAAAAATAAAGAAAAAGGGGTAATTACACTTACAATAATTGTTGCATGCGTGGTGAGTGCACGCACTCGGCTTGACGCCCTCGGCGGCAAGTTAAAATTGATGACCCCAACCTCCCGCATCTCCTTGAAGAATATAGGTAGAATTGAAAAGGCTCAGTTTCTAAGCAAAGAATTATGATTATACCGCTGTACTGGTCATGGAAACTGCTATCTTCAGAAACTTCTTTAGAAGCAAAGAATGATGCTTATACTGTTAATGCAGATTTATGAATAAAATAGATTTAAGTTATTAATTAATGAAAAATATGTAAGCAAGGCAACAAAAATATTACTGTAGTGTTAAATATCATATCAGGTGAACAAAACAATATTATCCATGTAATTTACAAGAGTCCAGATGATCGAAATTGAAAAATTACTTTTTTGTTGTGTGCTGGTGCTAGGTCTAGCAGGCATCGTTCTTCCACATCCATTACACTGCAAGTGTGCTGCTCCCGGACTGCATCTAGATCCAACAAATTCAGTACCTGCAATAGTCATATGTCGTTAAAAGAGAAACAAACTTCTTACGGATCTTGTAACATTGAATGCTTAATATAGAACTCAATTAATTATTCTGCTCTGGTCTCTTTCACAACTTCATGAATTAACCATTAATCCACTAAAACCTACCAGATCGGTATTGCCCTTTTCAAATAATAATGCAAGAACCAAACTGAGCATATATTTGATTGCAGCAACATGAGCATATATTAGATGTTTAATTCAATTTTTCTTGCGAACACATGCAGTATGTTTAGTTCCCTTTGTACGAGATAAAAAAAAAGAATTTTTGCCTTCTGCTCGATTGGCCATATCACTGGATCTTATAAAATGAATTCCTATATCTTGCTAGGATGAACACGGTCATAATTTTTGATCTCTTCAGTTTTTTCAAGAGTTGCATGTCTTCATGCCTGCCTTTAAATTCCATGAATTCACCAAGGACATTTTTATCCCCTCTGAGTTCCAACCTTCAAAAGGAAAGCGCAACTGTAAAAATTCGACCAGAGCTTCTACATATTGCACTAAACTGCAATATAGTACATACTAACAAGAATTCACTGGTTGCAATTAGCTTGATAAAGAATAATCTTAAGATTGCTTCTTAACAACCCAATTTCTCCAACTAAAATACAAATTGTATGAGATGTTTTCTCATCATATTGTTCATCATGGGGAACGAAAAGAGAAATAGGAACTTTAAAAGTAAAGTAAAAACAGTATGGTGGTGTATTTTACCTGTCCCACATAGGCGACGTGCTCAGAATAGAATGTAGATTTTGGAGTAACGAATCTTGGATGTCACTTTTGCTTCCATGAAATGCACCTTTAATCCATGTCGATACTCTACCTTTTGTGTCTGCCTTAAGATCTTTCCATTGATCATGCGAAATGACCTCCGGTTGAAGATTAATAGTGTACGAAGGCCTGATAAAGCACAACACAACTGAGCAACCATCTAAGGGCAGCAAAGCAAACAAAACATTGTCCCGTACAGAGAACTAACCTGCAGTTGGGATTTGGCAGTACAACCCTTCCGCTTACAACCCCGTTAGGCAGTGTTGCCCCCCTCTGCTCCAAGTATGATTGAACATTGGCAGCTATCCTATTGACTTCTAGAACCTATAAGAATAAAATTTGACAAATGAATTGACAAAAGGACAACTCGTACCATTATGATTATTGTTGACTAGTAATGTGCAGAAATCAAACAAGAAAAGGTAAACTTGTAATTCTGAAAAAAACTTGTGTGGAAACGCAAACAATACTACTATTATTAAGAACACAGTAACAACGAGAAACTACAAACCAGTAAGTTCAGGTTCATTGTCAGGAAAATATCCCTCATGAGTTAGAAACAACAAACTACTCAACCTAGGTGACCTGCTGTGATAGAAGATCGTTTTCTCACACAAAGCACAAGACTGCAGTAAGACAGCAGCTGCAAAACACTTGGTCATTTGGTGTCTTACTGCAACAGGCAGTTTACATTCACGCTAGCTCCCCAGTCCACACTGAATTCAATAATTAACAGGTACGTTCACTCCACTAACAGTTCTGTAGCACTTAAACAAAACGTAAAGCTCAAATTGCATACCGGATTTGGTATAGTCTCCTGCTTGCGCTTCTTAGTGTACCAGTTACCATCCTTATCGATCTCAACAAAACCAGACAGATTTTTTATTGCCACCACCATGACCTCCCTGTCCACCAAAAAATCTCAGACCCTTGCTTTTCCAGGTTGAACCAAGTGATAGTGCACACGTTGATAAAATTAGTTGAAGATGATATAATGGCTCGATTAAGTGATTCGTAAGATCTGTATATGCATATTTTAGCCAAGTATGATTGAGAACATTACATTACTGGTCGGTAGATTACAGTAAATTTGGTACTAAGCATAACAATCATAGGGGATACAGAGAGATACACGAATAGATAAGTCTCGACTGACGGAATAGGTTGTGAGGAATATCCGTAGTACAATTCATCGGAACGCGCATACACAGAAAGCAGAGTGCAGTGAAGGGAAGAGAGAGTGGGGGAGCATGGTGGTCGCGGGCTCACCTCTTGGTGACGAGAACATGGAGGAGCTGTAGCCGAGGCAGAGCATGGAGGAGCTGGAGTAGGCGTATCCTGGGAGGTGGTCGAATGATTCGTAGCAGCAGTGCATCACCAAGGTTGCGGTGACGGCAGTACCGCCATCCCGTCGGTGAAGGTTTGCTCGGCAGCATCACCAAGGTCTGCTTGTCCCGCTCGGGGACGGGGTTGGCCTGTTCTAGCAATTCGTCGAACAGTTGGTGTGCATCCACCGGGCTGAGCGTCCCGGCACGGACGCGCTCCGTGGCGGCGGCAAGGGCGGCGCGGGGATCCCAGCAGCGTGAGGGGCACGAGGTGGAGGTGGAAGAGAGGCGGCGGCGGAGGCGAAGGCAGGGCATCGGCGTGGTGGAGGTGGAAGAGAGGCGGGACATGAGGCACTGGGTTACGGACAGAGCGCCACCATCCTGCCGACGTCGGGGGTGAGGTAGACGGCACGGAGGCGAGGACGAGCAGAGCTCGAGAGGGAGGCGACATGGCGGTGGTGAGCGAGCAAGAGCAGCCGGAGGCGTCAATGCGTGCCCGCCGAGTCGGAGGCCTTGGCCATGGCGGCTAGGGTTAGGGTTCAGCAAGGAGGCACCCAAGGGGAGCTCGAGTTGATGGAGAGTGAGTGGGGAATCAGTGCAGCAAGCTCGGGCGGAGCCCTGCCGGCGACAGGAGGCGCGGGAGATGGCCGTTAGCGGCCGGAGTCGTGGGCGGCGACGGTGGCGGCCGCACGACTGTCAGAGAGGAGGGGAACGAGAGGAGCGAGCGAGGTCGCTCGGGTGGTTGACCTGATCAGCTTGGCTTGGTTCAATCATAAGAGTGGGCTCCTCCCGTTAGATTAGTTTTTTTACTGCCCTCGCTGAAGTGGCTGCAAACTGGATATCAACACGAAATATACAAAATAAAAATTCAGTTTCAGAAACCATGTAACATACTGCTCTCCGTGTGAAAATCGATTTTAAAAAGCCAAATATTGCGAAATCTCGACAGCTAGCTTCCTAAGTCCTTGCGTTTTTTTCCTGTGGATCATACATGCGTACATTATTTTTAGATACATGCGTACGTCTTACGTGTGCATCAACTGCTCTTAAGTTAGATAATTTTTCAATAGGGAAAAATAAATTTTCCAAACATCAGATGCAAAAAGCCAAGCCATTACCCAAATAGTAATAAACAATTCTTGTCCTTGACTTTACTTGAGAACAGTGACAAAGGCCTGGCAAAGCAAATCTAGACGCATTAGTGGGTTTTGTCTCTTCATAAACCAAAATGAGTCGGCACAACAAATCTAGAAACATTACTGGCTTTTGTCTATCTGACAGGCTACAAGGCCAGCTATGCAATGAAATATTCTTTATGCACACAAAAATCTTTTTGAGTTCTCACAAACATACAGCCTCCGTGGGTCTGGTCTCTAGAATGTTTTTTTGTTGAAAATAAAGAAATGTTGTCCTTTGCAATAAGCTGGCCCGTGAATTGAATGTTTTTGTGATATAAAAGTACCACCTACTATTGTAAACGGAACTGTAGTTCCTCGGGTGCACAAGAGCCGCCTCTAATCACAAAACTGTAGTCCGAGCGGGGAGCTTGTGGAGTTGCGGCGGAAGTGGAGATGGTGGCGGTACTTCTCGGTTACCTCGGGAGACTAACGGCGAGAAGCACTATTTAATATGATTTCAAATAGTTTTCAACCAAGATATCTTTTTCATTTAGAGGCACTATTCATTTAGAGCACATTTAAAAGTGCCTCAAATAGTAACCATTTGAGGCACTTTTGATTAGTGCCTCTAAATGATAGTTATTGGAGGCACTAATCAAAAGTGCCTCTAAATGATTACTATTTGAGGCATCTAAAAGTGCCTCAAATAGTAACCATTTGAGGCACTTTTGATTACTGCCTCTAAATGATAGTTATTGGAGGCACTAATCAAAAGTGCCTCTAAATGATTACTATTTGAGGCATCTAAAAGTGCCTAAAATAGAATTCATTTAGAGGCACTTTTGATTAGTGCCTCTAAATAAAAAAAATTGAGGCACTATTTGTAAACTGCCGGTAATTGGTAGATAATTTGAGGCATTAATTGTAAAAGTGCCTCAAAAAGTGAAGATTAGAGGTAGTTTTCAAATGTGCCTCTAAGAAAGTGCCTCCGTATTGAGGACGTGACATAGTGAGAATGCCAAGCCATGGGGCAATTTAGATTGTTGTGCCTTTGATAAGTTTATTTCCTTCCATGTGGCAGATGTAAATTCGGAACTACTCTGCGTACGACGTTTTTGTGTCTGATTTCTGTACGCACTCGACGTGGGCTAATCACATTCTCTTAATTCCTCTAGCGCTGGGGCCACCAAGGCCATCGATGTATGAGCGATGCATGTGCGATTGCACATCATATGGAAATCGTACGCAAAACATCGTACGTGTAGCATCACTCATGTAAATTTAGCGTGTGTTTGGTACATGGACTAAGAAGGGTGGGGTGGAATGGCCCATATTTTGTGGAGTGGGATGGTTCCTAATTCATTTTTGGTGTTTTGTTTGGTTGCGAGATGGATGGTCCAGTTTCAGTTCACAAGATGCTAATACCAACCGATTAACAGACCATTAATAGCTAGATTAAAAAAATGGGGAGACGCATGACGACGCCAGACCAGATGCACGCCGCGCCGCCGTCGTCCGAGATGCACGTCGCTGCCGCTGGTCGAGACGCGAGCGCCACCTCCGAGCAGGACGCGAGCGCCGCCGTCGACAGGGACGCCTGCGCCGCCGCCGAGCAGGACACGAGCGCCGCCGACCGGGAAGCGACCGAGACTGCGACCGAGACGCGAGCGCCGCCGCCGAGCAAGACGGGAGCGCTGCCGACCACGAATGGGGCATCCACATGCCGCTGCCACCGCGGGTCCTAAGCTCCCGCGTTGGAGCCGACCACGAGCGGGGCACGCGCATGCCGCCGGAGCCGACCATGAAACGGGCATCCGCTTGCCGCCGCAGCCGCCACAGGTCCTAAGCTCCAGGTGTCGGAGCCGAAAACGAGGGGCACGCGCATGCCGCCGCCGCGCCGGCGAGACCACGAACGGCGGCGGCGCATCTTGCGGTGACGGCGGTGGCCCAGTGCAATGAGTGAGAGATGAGAGAAAGATTAAGGAGGGGAAAGAGATTAGAAAAACGTGGACCAAACGGTTCGGCCGATTCGGAGGAAGCAAATGATACAGCTTTTTAGGGGAATATTCCCTCATGTGGGCCGAACCATCCATACAATGTACAACCAAACACATCTAAAAAGTGGACCATCCCACTCCACTCACCCTTATTCCATCAACCAAACGCACGCTTAGGTGGGACTTAAACATGCACAATGAACCATAAATGATATATCTAAATGGAGAACTTACATACAGGATTATGCATGTCTTCAGCAATTCCAATTTCCACAAGCATTGAACGCAGTAGTCCGGACAAATAGTGCAGAAAAAATGTCGTCATGCCAACCTGTTTTTTCACAATCATCATGAATGTATGATCCGAGAGTGTGACGTTGAAATCAGAGAAGAAAACATTCACACTAGTCAAATAAATACTCACAAGTGAAGAGTACGCGAAAATAGCAAGTGAACTCTTTCTACCGGTGGGTAAAAGTTTCATTCCCTGAAAGAAGATATACAAAAAAGAGTCGGGTGGTAAGAAATATAACTGATAACAACGAGGGATGTGACTGGCTAACCAAGTAGCAGAAACAACATATGTGCGACAACTAAGTATCACTTGTCGGACATTAGGCATCATAAACAGCACACAGAGAGCGAATACATTCAGGACAAATAAATGACTGGGGATCAGCCTTAAGCAGAATAGACAAGTAAACGACATAAAACAGACAGATAATGGGTACAAATGAGTATGCTACCAAACATGCTTGCAAAATTGTCCTAATTAAGGTCTTCACTGTATATAAGTTGTAGTAAAATAGGGCCAATATAAAGTAAGCACTCTGTCCTGATCAAATAGAGCATGTGAGAAAAACCATACACTTGTATAATACTACCTCGTTTTGGAACGGAGGTAATATCAAATAGAAGAATGGACATAATATATATCCACTGTGCTGAAGGATGGAGAGCACATTTTTTTTTGCGTGCTCGTAACCAAGTGATTTCGCTTTTCTGGCCGGACTGTTTTCACATCGATAACTATTCCCTTTTCGCAAAGAAATAATTCCCTTTTAGCACAAAAAATACTGGATTTTCTTACTTGTAATAAGAACAATTAAAAATAATTCCCTTTTTAGGCTAGTGATTTTTAGGTAACAATAAATAGGTGAGACATATAAAAATCCTTCCAACTAATATAATCTCACTTCCAACTAGTATATTTTATTGAACAAATAATATCTACCACTTTCTACCTGTACAAAAACTTGAGCAAATAAAAAACAAAACAAGAAAAAAAGATTGGATGTTTACTATCAGAAAATCTCACTTCCAAGTAGTGTAAACTTTTTTGTAGAAATATAAACTTCTCATTTCTTTGCGCCACCACCGTAGTCTACTCCATCCCGATCGCCGGCGTGCACCGGCCACCGGGAGAGCCGTTAGCTCTTGCGATCCTGTACGGGAAAGGCTAATTAGGTTTTTGGGAAGCGCTCCGCGCGACTGAAACAGTTCGTCATCACGGCTCGTCAAGCAGGACCTAAGGCGCATCGTCTACAACGTCGTCTTCTTCGGCCGGTCATCCCCAACATTGTCGTCAACAACATCGGCACTGCATCGGCTACAGCTGCTACCTCTACCACTGATCGGTACGTGTTGCGTGATCCGATCTCTTGGTTAAATATATATGTTATTAATTACCCTAATTAATATTAAATACACACCATTTAATTTATCTTGCATCGAAACTCTTTTTTTTGCCCTCCGATCTCCATCGGATACTTCTCTTTTAGTTCCGATACTCCTTTGGAACTCCTCCGATCTCCATTGGGTAATTCTCTCTTATTCCGATACTCCTTCGGATAACTCCCGGAATAATTCCGGAGTTCGTTTCTCATTTCTCTTTGGTACCAAAACTATTTCTTAGCGTCGTCTACCCTTAAGTGTGCCACCATACGGTTCGGGATCAATCCAGACATGATCGAGACCCATCTCCGATCAATGACCAACTGCAGGATCTGAAAACCCATGATGGCCCCTGTGCGTTCCGTGAAGTTGTTTATCACTTGAACCTTGTCGTTGTTCACCATTCCTTTTGTCACGCGATATCAAGTTTGTCCAAGATCGCCATCTCGTTCCCGACAAAACTTATTTACTCGTCTCCATGATATTACATCTCCGTGACCTGGTCACATGCTTGCAAGACTTTGATGTAATATCACCGAGTGGACCCAGTGATTTATGTCCGCCACGGGGATGGACAAATCCCGCTCTTGATGCATACGCCTCAATGTATTCCTTCAGGAAAACCTGGTAGACACCTTCATGATCACCCTGTTACGGTGTGACAGCTGATACAGTCAAAGCTTCCCTCCGAAACAGTGATTAAATATGATCTTACGGTCTAAGGACTTGGTTACTACTACGTTTCTTTTAAGTCATCGCAATATCGACGTTCGTTACAGATCTTATTGCGTTTAACATACTTTTGGTGGATGTCCATCATGTCATTTCCCAATGACACGAATCCATTGTCAATTGACATAAATGCCCATGATCAGGAAATCTTGATCATCAGTTGACCAATGGACTAGTCAACTAGAGACTACTAGGGACCTGCTTGCTTATATACCACACCCGTATTAATGTTTCCGCTTAATACAGTTATAGCATGGTATAAAACTTATTATGAACTTATATGAGTTATGCTAATAAAACTCCTTTATTATTTGCCTCTAGAGCATAACTCCTACAATTACCAATCAAATATTTGGTAA
The DNA here is from genome assembly GCA_012064385.1 of Puccinellia tenuiflora. Lineage (NCBI taxonomy): Eukaryota > Viridiplantae > Streptophyta > Magnoliopsida > Poales > Poaceae > Puccinellia > Puccinellia tenuiflora. The sequence continues at coordinate 646,105 of QRDG01000319.1, forward strand.
GTTATCCGGCAGAGAAAACTACACATTATTACCAAGACTGTCGCAACAGTGGAACATGGGATTCCCCTAGTGCGGCCAAAGTGGGCCCGCCACCCGTGGGCCCACCAAGAAGACGGACAAGGCAAGGAGTCATGTCCGGTAGGTGGGCCACCCCATCTGCCCCGCGGGCATCGGGCAAGTGCGACGTCGACTACCACGGCTGAAGGACCGGGTGACCTTCCGGGGTCACCTCCAACCCGGCGAACAACGTGGAGGACCCGGAGCCCCAACGCCCGGCAGGAGGCCAGGCATGCTCCCGGGTCTTCCTTCTGTACAGCTATGACGATAAGATTGCCAGCTCAGGCTGAAAGCTCCTAGAAGACTTGGGCGATAAGAAGGTGAAGGTGAAGTGCGGAGACATGGCCGGTGGGGGTGTCAGCCCCTGTCGATCCCGCTTTCCAAAAGTTGGACGACCACACCTAACCCCTGGGAGAAATACTTGGACAAGAAGAGGCCACGTCGCCTCGTAAAGACCATCGGGGGATTTTCCCGCCGGAAACCCCCCACGCTCCTCGCATGCCCCTGTTGGATCCCATTAGCCTATAAAAGGAGGACCAAGGCATGGATAAGGAGGAGGTTGGATCAAGCAGAGGACACGACAGATTAGCTAGGAGGATGGACTAAGATTAGAGACCTTTGATGTTGCAAAAGTTCACCCGATATGCTGCGAACGCACACGTCAAATGTTATGAAAGCACACGCAAGACGCTGGAAGATTTTCGGGGCATCTGCTACAAGTTAATGTTACCCCAATTTTCTGATGTTGCATATGTGCTTCAAAATTGTAACAAACTCGTATGCCTTTTGTTGCGGAATCACATGACAAATGTTGCAAAAAAATGATTTTTTAATATTTTAATGTACTTTTTCAAAATGTTTTGAACACATGATTTTTTGTTGTGTTCGTTTATTATTTTTGTTGAAATAGTTGATTTTTTTTGTTACAAATGAAATTGAAGAAAAATTTGTTGCTTAATCACTTTTTCAATCTTGTAAACAAATAATTTTTTGTTGTAATCGTTTTTGATTTTTGTTGATGTAGCTGATGATTTTTGTTGCAAATGAATCTATAGCAAAAAAAATTGTTGTTGAATCACTTTTTATTATTATTGTAAATACATTATTTTTTTCGTAATAGTTTATATTTTGTCTTTAAATTGTTGATGATTTTTGTTGCAAATCAACATGTAGGAAAAAAAATGTTGTTTAACCATTTTGTTGTACTAATATTTTTTCTCTAAATGTTGCTATAATTTGTTGTAATTGTATTTTTCTGCACGTTGTGAGAAAATTTCAACAACTGCAACTGTTTATATTCGTGGAAACAACTAAATTCCGAACATCCATTCTCGATGGGAGCGAGACAACCTACCATGAATGTTTCACGATGCTGGACATCAACTTTTGAGACTGCAACGTGCCAACTCGATCCCTAACGAAGTTCAACAATGATGATCACCAACTAGTACGTCAGTCGATGAATCTCCACCTGTTAGCGCGACGATATACATTACTCCTCCAAGACAGCCACTTAGCCCAAGCGGAGGTTTGCAGCTACCTCCACGACGGGTGGGTGGTTTGCCTGACCTTTGGGGGCTTCGTGCCCGAGCGCGCACGGGGGACTCCGTGGCATAGCTCGTGAGCTCCAAGTCAGTGGCGAGAGGGAGCCTCCTGCGGTGGAGGCCTGGGGGTAGGGTTGGCGGCATCCGGGTGCTTCGCTTGTCGGTCGGGCGGCTTCCGGGGGCGGCGCTCATCATCTCCCCCACGGGGGGCTTCGTGGCCAACCTCACGGCCTCCAGCTCAGCGGCGAGCTGCGCTCCCGCGCCGGCAGGAGATGTGCGTTGACCACGTCGGGGAGAAGAGCGATCCCCTCCTAGTTTTCCATTTTTGATATTGTTAGCTATTTAATGATTTCTTAATTGGGCTGACGTATGGATCCCGGTCCACATCAGCAAATTAGCCCTGACATATGAGTCCCACCTATAAGTTCCAGTGTCAATCCCTTTTCAGTTCGAGATTACAGTTTTTTGCGAAATATGAATAAAAAAATGTGGTAGATTTCTGTCTGAAAAACGTAAAGTGGTTCCATTCAGCAATTTTAAGTTAAAAAGTGGTAGTTTTATGGTAAAAACTCTCTGCGAGATGAGGTTGAACCCAGTCAATAGAAAATATTGTGTCCCGTGTCAGTTTCCGATGCCCGACAACGTGGTCGTTGGTCACGCCCTTTACTTTCCGACACCGACACCGTCATACCCTCTATGTTGTTTTTTATAACAACATGTATCTTTCTAAACTTTGCAATAAAATGGATGTGTACATCGTTTCGATGTAGAGGCCGGGGCTTCATTCCTCATTTTAGAAAAAAGCCAAAAATAATAAAAGTAGAAGAAGCAACAACAACACAAGGAGTTTGAAAAACAACCGACAATCTTGCTTATCAATTCAATGCCATATTATAGAAAAACAAACACATCCTACTCTCCCCCCCAATTATAATCAAATGTCTGAACATATTTTGATCCGCAGCAACTTGTTAAAAGTATAAATCTTGCCCGGAACGACCCATGTGGCTGACCATGCATGCTTCACGCTCAAGTGACCAGCTTCTGTGCTACAGGTATGTAATGCCACATGTGTCGCCACGCATATTCTTGCCATCCAAAGATTACCATAAGGGGCCAAACTGTAAATAAGGTTACCTTAGGCATCTCCGATCTTAGCATTACTGGCAATATTCCTAGTCTACCACATACCACTATAGTGAATCTGACGAGCTTCTCAGCCAATGATGGCATGTAGAGGATTTCTAATGAAGAAAAGACCACCATGACCATAATAGCAGTTCCAGCAATAACTGGGGTGATCATGATATATATAGCCAATACGAAGGCTGTTCCCAGAGATAATACTCCATTGAAAGATAACCATATGGATATATTGTAGTGCATGTAGCGCATGGGCAGTTCAACTGTAGGTGTTCCCGCAAACACAAGGCTTAGGACGGCTAACGACGAGCATATAAATGCCAATGCATTTGCCATCAAGAATCCTTGGAATAATTTTTCTGTGGAAAGAGTTGGTGTTCCTCCCTTGAGGTGGTCATCAGCTCTATAACCCCCAGGTAAGGCGAAAGCAGCACCAAAAGCCATTGTTGTAATTAATACTAAGCCAAGGCCGAGAAATTGCGTCGAGTTTGATATTACCGCATCAATCTCAGTGTGTGATTGGTCACTAGGTCCTTTTATCATGCTATCTCGCCGATAAATATCAAGCGAAGCATCAGCTGATATCAGAGCTTGTTGTATCAAAATTCGTGAGTGCTGCAGATCACAAGAAAAGCAAAATCAAGTTTCCTGTTATCTATGAATCTAGGAAATAATGTGTAGAACGAAAGGAATAGTAGTGAAGTATTTTACCAGAAGGCAGTACAACCCAGTGGGAGTACAGCTAACTGAAAGTTCTCGTGGGGTATGTTGCTTGTTGTTTGGTAGATTCAAGTCTACTTGTTTGTTTGCAAATAGACATGAGAAACTCCACCAATCCCCAACCTCCACAGCAAGGTATAATGCTGTGTTCCCTTCATTATCTTGCTTGTTCAGAATTGAAGAAAACACTGGTGTATGGCAGGCATACCGAACTATAGCATATCTTTTCTTCATGACAGCAACATGGAGAAAAGTTCTCCCATTGGCGTCACGTAAGCTGGTGCAACCTGGACACTTTATAACTAAGACGATGACAGATGAAAGTCTCCCCGCTGATGCAGCGACATGTATGGGGTATGACCCTTCTTCGTCTGGTTGATATGCGGAATATGTATCAGCTTCCAATATTTGCCGAGTAAGGTCCTTTGGTGTTTCCATGTTCAGAAAACTTGTAATACTGGTTCCATTTACCACTGGTACGGCATATTGGGGAAGCATACCTCGTGTGCCAGTTTCTAATGACACCGCAAAGTGTAGAGGTGTATTTCCATGTTGGTCTCGCTTTTTAGTAAGCTCCTTGTTCCAATTCAGTATTAATTCTGTCATATCTGCAATTTGTTCTTCTCTGTGTCAAACAACGCTATGCGCAAAATACAGGTACTGTAAAGGTACTTTTGGAAATATATTTGATCATTTACTACAACTCTTTTACTGTTGTCACTAGAAGAATGATTTGGATAAATAAATATAAAGAAGGAATTCCCATCCACTTAAGAGGCCGGGGATCTGAAATTGATGCGTTTGTGGAAGAAAATTCCAGACCCCTGAAAATATTCTTCAATTGTGGAAGCCAAGTAATTGGTATCGTATTCTCGGATTGATATTAATGTATTCCCTTTATTAAAAAAAAAGTGTGTGGAAAGCAAAGATGAATGGATGCCTTAACTAGTACTCCTACATTGTACGTACTGTTTTTGAGATGAGTATGAGTAAAGCAACAAGCTAAAGTGTCCAAATACTCCACGGTTTCCCAATGAATGGCATGTTTGCAAATAGCAGAGGTCTTGGTGACTTGGCTATTCATTTGCACTTTGTTGATTGTGTTCGGGACCACAATTTGGATTTTCTGGCTATTTCCGAGACGGGTAGACGTGAGTTTGCACAATCGCTTTTGAACCGACTTTCAGGCGGTATTGAGTTTGATTGGTATTCGCGTCACCCTCATGGTCGCTCTGGGGGCATATTACTAGGCATCAAGATAGAATCTACGGAAGTTTTGGATGTTACGGATGGTGATTTTCATATTAAAATGCACCTCCGTAATAAATCTGATAATTTCATTTGGAGTCTTGTTGCGGTGTATGGGCCGGCCCAAGAAGTGGCGAAGACTGCTTTTCTATGCGAAATGGTCAATTTGGCAAAAGATAATCCGCACCCCTTGATCATTGGGGGGCATTTCAACTTGCTACGTTTTCCGTTTGAGAAAAGCAAGGGTCGGTTTCACAACCGTTGGACTCTCTTGTTCAATGCAGTCATTGACAGCTTGGACTTACGAGAGGTGACAATGGTGGGGAGACAGTTCACTTGGGCTAATTCTCTCCCCGAACCTACATACGAAAAACTAGACCGGGTACTGATGGATACGGATTGGGAAGCTAAATTCCCACTGGTATCGGTACGGGCTCTAGAACGTATTGAGGGTTTGTCAGACCATGCTCCCATTCTTTTGACTTCTGGAACTCCTAGGCCATGGTGTAAGCCTCGGTTCAAATTTGAGCTTGGTTGGCTGCATCGCGAGGGATTTCATGATATGGTCAAAAGAATTTGGGAAAGACCGGTGATGGGTGATACACCTATCCAGCGTTGGAATAACAAGATACGTGCATTGCGCACGCACCTCGCTGGTTGGGCGCGTCATACTTCTGGTTTACTTAAAAAGGAGAAGGAACGACTTGCCTCGATCATTGATGCTCTAGAAGCATTAGCAGAAGTTCAGTTACTATCCGAGCATGAGATTGAGCTAAAAAGCCAATCTAATGCTCAGATAGCGAAACTACTGCGTGAGGAAGAGTTAAAATGGTACCAACGTTCCAAAGCACAGTTCATTCTCGAAGGGGACTCGAATACTCGTTATTTCCATAGTATTGCCAATGGCAGACACAGGAAAAAACGTATTTACTCCCTTACCCAGGATGAAGGAACGATTGAGGGCCAAGAACAACTCAAGTCGTACATTACAAATTATTATAAGGGTCTGTTCGGTGCTCCAGAGGAAGGGCACTTCACTCTGGACGAGGATCGAACAGAGGACATTCCCCAGGTTTCAGATGAGGAGAATAACCTACTCACTAGACTCTACTCTGAAGAGGAGGTGAGGTTGGCGGTTTTTCAAATGAAACATAATTCTGCTCCTGGATCTGATGGTTTTCCAGCTGAGTTCTATCAGAATTTTTGGGATGTTATCAAGTCCGATCTACTTCAACTGTTTGCCTGTCTGCACCGCGGACAGCTAGAGTTATTTCGTCTCAATTTTGGGGAGATTATTTTATTACCTAAGGTTAACGAGGCAGAGAGGATTCAACAATTTAGACCCATATGCCTCCTTAACGTTAGTTTTAAAATCTTTACCAAAGTGGCTACGATTCGACTTAACAGTGTGGCCGATCATGTAGTGCGACCGTCTCAGACGGCTTTCATGCAAGGACGCAACATCCTTGATGGCGTTGCGATCCTCCATGAGACGGTTCACGAGCTACATAGGAAAAGACTGAATGGGGTAATACTCAAAATTGATTTTGAGAAAGCTTATGATAAAGTCAAATGGTCTTTTATTCAGCAAACACTTCGGATGAAAGGCTTTTCTCCGGAGTGGTGCGCGTTAATCAATAGCTTTGTTTCTGGAGGAAGTGTTGCCATCAAAGTCAACGATGACACTGGCAAATACTTTCAAACGAAAAAAGGTCTAAGACTGGATGATCCATTATCGCCAATACTATTTAATATAGTGGCTGATATGTTGGCTATCTTGATCGAACGCGCTAAATCCGAGGGTCAAATTGAAGGAGTGATTCCACATCTTGTTGATGGTGGTCTATCAATTCTTCAATATGCTGACGATACTATTCTTTTTATGGAACATGACATCGAAAAAGCTCGAAACCTAAAGCTTATTTTGGCTGCTTTTGAGCAACTTTCGGGTCTAAAGATAAACTTTCATAAAAGTGAACTGTTTTGCTTTGGCGATGCTCGTGATGATGCTGCCTTGTATGCTGAACTTTTCGGCTGTGAGCAAGGTCATTTTCCTATCAACTATTTGGGTATTCCGATTCATTTTCGGAAACTTACAAATGCTGAATGGAAAAAGGTGGAGGAAAGACTGCAATTACGTTTAAATAGCTGGAAAGGCAAACTCCTATCTCTAGGAGGAAGATTGGTTCTCATAAACTCGGTACTAACCAACATGGTACTGTATATGATTTCATTCTTCCAATTACCCAAAGGAATTTTGAAAAGACTGGATTATTTCCGATCTAGATTCTTTTGGCAAGGGGATGGTGAGAAGAAGAAATATCGATTGGCTAAATGGAGTGTGGTCTGTAGTCCTAAAGACCAAGGAGGGCTCGGTATTCATGACCTTGAGGTCAAGAATAGGGCCTTGCTTGGTAAATGGCTTTTCAAACTTCTATTTGAGGATGGAGTTTGGCAGACCCTCCTTAGAAGGAAATATGTGGGGGATCAAGCTGTCTCTCAGGTTATTTGGAAACCTGGTGATTCACACTTCTGGGCTAGCCTCATGGCTACAAAGAAGTATTTTTTTTTCACATGGATCTTTCTCAATTAGGGATGGATCGGAAATTCGGTTCTGAGAGGATAAATGGTTGGGCCAGTCTTCCCTCAAAGAACAATATCCGGCTCTTTACTCGATTGTTCGTCACAAAAGCGATACGCTCGCGAAGGTGCTGGGATCCTCCCCACCAGATGTGTCGTTCAGAAGAAGTTTACTTGGTACAAGGCAGGCATCCTGGCATGCCTTGCTTCTCCGTCTGGATTCTGTCCAACTATCGGAAGGGCCAGATAGATTTCAATGGAATCTTATGAAGAATGGTAAATTCTCAGTTGATTCTATGTATAGAGCTTTAATTCTTCCCGATGTGCCAGTCGATACTAAAGAAAGTAATAAAATTTGGAAGATGAAGATCCCGCTTAAAACTAAAGTTTTTGCGTGGTATCTTCGTCGGGGTGTAATTCTTACAAAGGATAACCTTGCTAAGCGTAATTGGCAGGGAAGCAAAAAATGTGAGTTCTGTCAAAATGACGAATCCATTTCACATTTATTCTTCCATTGCGAGTTTGCTAGGTCTATATGGTCAGCTGTCCAGATAGGTTCTACCTTACATCCACCGCGCTCTGTTGCTAACCTTTTTGGCAACTGGTTGAATGGTGTGGATCTTAGGTTTAAACTTTTCTGTAGGATGGGCGCGATTGCCGTTATTTGGTCGCTGTGGCTATGTAGAAATGACAAGGTTTTTAATAATAAAATTGCTTCTATTATGCAGGTTATTTACCGGTGCACTGCGACGCTCCGTTCCTGGTCGACCCTGCAGCGGGTGGAGCATCGAGACTTGTTTGTGGAGGTGGCGTCGAGGCTGGAGGTTGCGGCCAGGGAGTTACTATCCCGACATGGGTGGCAACATAGACTCCGGATTGACCTTCCTGCGCTTTAGGCGGTTTTACAATTTCTCATCATGATATGTATTGCGCCTTTTTCTTTCATGTTGTGATCTGTTGCCGAGCGACTTTGGGGCTGTGTGCATCTTAGCTATGCAGAGGCCGGGTGTAATGCTTAAACCTTTTAAGTAATAAAATCCCTTTATCAAAAAAAATGAGTAAAATAGTAGCAGTCTCCCTCTTCGTGATGCAGTTCTTATATTCTAAAATGAGTTGGTTTTGTCATCAAGATGGAACTTTCTCAGTAATATAAAGTTGAAAAGAATGATGTAGCTCATCTGACATGCTAAGCTAATACAATTATTGTACATTTTAAAGTTGTGCATGGTCATTTTTGGTAGTAATAGTAGTTATGTATGGGTGGGTTGCTCAATGTTGGAGTAAGGAATTGTACGGACACAATCAGAACAATGTGGTAACACATGGCATCGGGAGAGCCTTTATGCTTGACTTGGGTTGCAAGGCACTACGTATTTGCATCCAGCAACACGCAATGAATGGCCAAAAACGAGTAGTATGAGTCCGGTATGGTCCTACTGATTAATGACAATACGAAATATGCGCGTAGCAAAACATTGTTACTAAGGAAAAATAACGGCTTTACTAATCGTGTTGCTGCCTTATCCCCTCGCTCTGCTACAGTAGAGAGGGGCGGAAAAGCGGCGTCTCGGAGTTCCCGTTCTTGCCGGCGTCTCCGCTGCTCCCCTCCGCCTCCGGTCGCCGTTGAGGCACCGTGAGGTGGGGGGGAGCTCCGGGTTGCGTCCGTGCTTGTAGATAGGTGTTAGGTGTGAGTGCCTGCCGGCGTCTTCGAAGACGGAGGAGATGGCGTCGGTGCGTGGCGTGTGGTCCTTCCCCTCCTTGCTCCGTTCTGGCGGCTTCGTCGCCGGGGAGGTCGTGAAGGCGTTCTGTTGGGTGAGCTCTTCCTTCTCTGGTTCTCTGGCCGGCCGAGGTGGCGGGGGAGAAGGAGTTGGTCGTGCTCGACCCGTTTTTGTTGGTGCTGGTGGAGGTGGTTGTCTTCGACGGTTTTGCTCCGGCCGGCCTTGGTGGCGAGGGGAGCGGCGTCGGGAGGCGGGCAGGTGCTCGTGGTGGCTGGCCTGGGTGCCGCCGTGTCGGATGGGAGTTGGGCGGTGCTGGGGAGACGGCGTTGTGGCCGTGCGCGTTCATGCGTCAAGGATCCGTCGAGCAGCTGCGGCGGCGGACGACTGTTTCGGTCATCTACAAAGTGTGGCGGCGCTCTCTCTCCGGTGGCAAGAGGTACGGCGACGACGGCGACGCCTAGGTTTCTTGGGAGCCGGCGATGGATCCGATTGAAGTCTTTCCAGGGTGCTCAGGGTGCTTTGTGCAAATTTCGGGGTCCTTCTGTATTTTTCGTTTCTTTGTTGGACTTGGCTGTAATTTGTACTGAGTATTCTGAATATATGTGTCGGATCCTTTCCTCAAAAAAAAAAAATATATATATAACGGCTTCGGCAAATATTAAAAAAACTTGCAATCATAAATGGAAATTTTGGCATGTAAAGTTGCAACAAGATGCGCTATGCTCACGCCTCATTATAAGATGGCAAAAGCACACATCGGCCAATGGTGGCACTAGTGCAAACTTGATTATCCTGCGTGGTACCTAGAGCCGGTTTACGCACAAAAAATATATAACCAACAGTGAAAAAATTAATCTCTCGGACGAATAAAAATAGAAATCCGGCTCTAATAATAGTAGAGACGGTCTTTCCCCGCCTCCGCCGCCCCGCGTCCTCCTAGTCCGCCTCCGCACCCCGCACCGCCTCCGCCGCAAGTGGACGAAGCCACCCGCCGCTGCTGCTTGTGGACGAAGCCACCTGCTGCCGCCAAGCCGCCTCCTCGAGCGCCGCCGCCAAGCTGCCTCCTCCAGTGTCGCCTGGGTCCTCGAGCGTCGTGCCTCCGCCGCCTAGCACCACCGCCCGGCAGTGTCTCCCGCGGAGGACCATACCAGCCTCCTCCTTGCGCCGGAAACCAACGCCGGAGACGAGCACTGCATCGGAGACGACCACGATTTTGATTTGGACTTGATTGCTTTTTTTATTTTTTGTTCAAGGTCCTTTCTGTAATAATCTGGACCTATATGTAATTTCAGTTCCTGGAGCATGGTCCAGTTCATACAGGGTACCAAACAGCGTCTCGTCCCAACCCGGTCCACATTATACAGGCCACCAAACACACGAAAATATCTGAGCCCAACCCGGCCCAACTCAGCATGTCTCTGTGGGGAAAGCTAAGCCAAGGTCATACAACCTACCAAACACACCAAATGTATTTGCATCCAGCAACACGCCATGAATGGCCAGCAAAAACAAGTATCAGTCTGGTATGGTCCTACTGATTAACGACAATATGAAATATGCACGTAGCAAAACATCGTTAACTAAGGAAAGAATGGCTTCGGCAAAAATTTATTTGAACAACTCGCAATCATAATGGAAAATTTGGCATGTAAAGTTGCATGGAAAATTTGGCATGGAAAATTTATTATAAGACTGCATGCAGAAGCACACAACCACCAATGGTTGTGTGTCTGAGGTTTCAGAATAATATTTATGTGTTCCGACCGTGCACAGCATGCTTATAATAACGATACACAATTCGATTGCATGCTCCCTGAGGTACGCCTGTATCCCGTATTACAGTTTTCATCATTTATGTCGCTTATTCTCTATTCAAACTCTCTATTTGCTTTCTTTCAATATAATTTTGTTTTCTCACAAACACTCTCGACACTCAGGGCCATTTGATCAGCTCTTTATGGTTTGATACTCTTACTTCCAAAACAGTTAAAACTACCTGTTGACACATCTTCCCATACATATATGTAAATTTTTGGAATTCACTCATTGACCGCATTGTGCGATGTGCGGATCAATGAGAGAAGGAGGGACTGATAAATTCCATTGACCCGCGTTGTCGTCGAGCTCCACTATGCGCCTCGATCCTCTCGTCTCATCAAGCTCAATGCCTTCAGTATTTTTCGAAGGAGTGAGCAATGGGTTAAGTGGGATGCTAGGAGAGAGATGGAGTGAGCCGTGGATGGTTGGCGAGATGAGAGAAGGAGGAGGACAGCGCGGTGCGCCACAGGTAGTGTATCATAGCTGTGATGTACATACTAAATGCGCCATGGGTAGTGTATCATAGCCGTGACGTACATACTAGAAGCGCCACTGGTAAGTAATTCTGAATTTTAAAAAAAAAATGTCGGCTAGCTCAGTCCAGATCCCGGCCCATTCCGTTCGGCCGAGACGGTGTTGCTGGTCTTAGAGCAACTCCAGCTGTTGGCCCCCCAGGCCGAATTGCCGGCGTTCTTTTGGGCCTCCTGGGGGGGGGGGGGGGGGGGGGGGGGGCGCCGGCGTGAAAAACGGCCTGGGGGCGGGCCGATTCCCAGCCGCGGCCCCCAGGCCGATCGATAGAATTATTTAGCGAAAAATTTGTTCGACGAAATTACGCAAAATTTGTTCAAACATAAAAAATTTGTTCGACGAAATTACGCAAAATTTGTTCAAACATAGACGATATTTGTTCAAACTTAACGATATTTGTTCGAACAAGATTACAAAAAAAAAACACGGCGGCAGCGTCTACATGCCGAAGTGGCGGTAGAACCGCGTGTCGTCCCCGCGGTCGGAGGAGGAGTCGTCGGAGTCGCCACTGGTCGGAGGAGCAGGAGCACTGCACCCAGCGCCGTCGCCGCCGGTGCCCGGCTCCTCCTTCGACGTCAGCAGGCGGGAGGTGCCGGTGCCGTCCTCGTCGCTGTCGTCCAGCACGATGTAATCCGGCCCGGCGGTGGCGGCGGCGCGACGACGGCAGCGGCGCTCGTAGCGCGCGAGGAGCTCCTTCTCCTCGGCATCGATGCGCCGTTGGCGCTCCTCCTCCTCCCGCGCGTGCTTGCGGGCTGACCACTTCAGCGCGTAGTCCACCGGCGCCGGAGGGACGTCGTTGAGGCTGGCCGCCATGGCGGCCCGCATGGCCTCCTCCTCGTCGTAGGCCTCCTCCTTCACGACGGCCTTCTTCTTGAAGGCCTTCTTGAGGGCGCGGCCGCCGCCGGTGCCGGGCTCCATCTTCGGCGTCACCAGGCGGGAGGAGCTCCCGCTCCCGCCGTTGCCGGGCTCCCTGATGACGACGCCGCGGGACGCCGGCTCCTCCTTGACGCGGGCGAACAGCGTCGAGGAGCGGGCGGCGTCGGAAGAGGAGGACGACGAGAAGGCCATCCTCCTCGGCGTCCATCCTTGCCGCGCCGCCGACGGGCCCTGAAGTCGCGGCTCGTTGCCGTCCTCGATGTAATCGAGGACGTACGCCAGCGAGCGGCCGGGCATTCCCCACCACCGCTTCCGGCCGTCGCTGTTGTTGCGCTTGGGCGCGTCCGCCGCCGGGCCGGGGTAGTCGTTGAGCTGGCGCTGGCGGCGGTCGGAGAAGAACGTGTTCCACGTCACGTTATTCTCCGGATCCCAGACGGGATCCGCCTGCTCCTCCTCCGTCAGCCGCTCGCGGGCGGCGTAGATCTCCGCCAGCCGCTCGTCGCCGGTGGGGGTGGGGGGACCGGGAGCCCCATCTGGCTGAGCCGCCAGGTTCCGGGGAGCTTCATGCCGGGCGGGCATGGGTAGCCTGCCTCGTGCAGCAGGCGCGCCTCCCGGTCCTGGAGCCAGTTCCGGCCGAAGTCGTTGGCCGCCGCGCCGCTAGCTGGATCCATTCCGGTGTGTGTGTGCGTGTGTGTGTGTGTGTGTGTGTGTGTGTGTGTGTGTTTTCGTGCTCGGCGAGGATGTGTTCGTGCTTGTTCGTGCTCGGCGGGGGTGTGCTCGCTGAGAGGAGGGGCAGTGAATAAATACCGGCCGGCGGGGAGAGGGCGGGGCAGTAACTGCGGCGCGCCGTAACTCCGCCGCGTGGCCGATTTGACTCGACGGCGGTTCGCCTGACCGGCGGCAGAGCAGTAATGCGACGCGGAAGGCGAGGCGATGAGGACGACGAAGCGGTGTGCCGCTGACAGGGCGGGCCCGCCGGAGCTTCGCGCGGTTTCCCTCGGTTCCGCGCCGTTTCGCGCCATTTTCCCTTTCGCCGGCGTCCCCAGGCCGAACCCGGCGCGCTGGGTTCGGCCTGGGACGCCGGATAAAAATTGGGCCAAATCCGGCGAAAAAAGAGGCCTTGGGGGCGCTGGGAGGGCGACTACGGAAAAAAGGGCCGCCGGCGTAAAAAAGAGGGTCCTGGGGGGGCTCTCGGGGGGACGGCTGGAGTTGCTCTTACTCCAGGATTCCTCGAGTCGCCCATGGGCTGACTACGTCTACATCCCCGCGCCGTGGCCGTTCCGCACTAGCACCGCCGCTGCCGACCTGGGGCGGTCGCCTCAGCTTGCCCCAGTGTTCGGTCCACCACTGGTTGTAGATGATAATCAGTTACATGTGGTTGTGGTAGATGCTACAAATGTCTATGCTGATCGAAAACAAGGCAGCTCGGCGGGACAGTTTGTGTCTCTTCTATCAACAATAGCCTTGCGACCCGTCTAGCACAATTTTCATTCAAGGTACCTATTGTATATAAATGTCTTGAAGTTCCATTAGAAATCCTTAATTATTTTGATTACACACCGAATAGCCGCATATCACATGCATGGAAGAGTTGCAGAAAGCACCCCTGTGTATCTATTTGGACTACCGATAGTGCCAAGATGAACTGCAATAGCACATTATGATATGGACATGAATCCTTTTATTTTCTGTAACATTAACTTAGTTCATTTAGTAACGATGATGTCTAATATACTCCATTGTACTAAGTGAACCAAGTTAATGTTGAAAAGACAATCTACTATTGATCTAACTTTGACATATGGTACTATTGTACTGTCGAAAAGACAATCTACTAGATATGACTTTATTCAACATCGATCGGGACTACACGACATGAAAAGGCGCGTCTTTTCATAGCTTCATGTTAAACTCAAATATCATGCGGGCGTGGCAAAGCGCGTCTTTTCTATCTCGGACCGAGTCTGGACCGAGCTAGCTAGCTCGCAGCTAGCTTCACCTTCTAATATATCAAAGAAGAGAGACCAATTCCACTGGATCAGATCGCATATGAAGTTGCCAGAAGAAAACAGTACAAACTTAACAGTCAAACAAATGTACATAATCCTGTTCGGAGGAACAACTACAAACTCGACTTTCTCTGTTTATAAATACTTTCCATAATACAAATAACAAGTTCATAAAAGTACAGGGGAATAAAGTTTGACAGTACAAGGGGGGAAATCTAACGTAACAGAGAATTCGAGACATGTCAGGAAAACCCGCTGTTCACCCTCAATAAATCGAGAATGGTCTACGGGACAAAAAACCTGACACGCTGCAAACTCCGATGTACAAAAGGAAACCAGTGAGAGCTAGATGCCAAATTACAAAACAATACAGAGGAACAAATGTATACACACGTAATATAAGCAGAGATAGTACCGTCACACATCATTCAGCTGCATCTGCCGCAGGTACACCTCCACGATCTCGTGGAACTCCATTAATGGTGACGCGATCATAGAAATTTATTTTATACTTTCTCAAGGTAGGGTCAAAGAAATCGATGTTCCCATGAATGGCAGCTTTAACGCCTTGACCAACTATGCAGTTAAGAAAACCAATCTGATTCACCTCTTTCAGATAACCCATCCCAGAAATATTGTTCACTTTATTGGAGTTCCAGTACATCTTCTTGAGCTTAGGACCCGCTCCTTCCTCAAAACTTATGTCAGTGATGTTTGTGTGCTCTAAGAGAAGATTTTTCAGATTTTGGAACTCCTCTTTTCGGATATGCAGGTTGGTTTCGTTGTCTTCTGTAGCATATTTGACGAACCGAAGCCGAAGACCGCACAAACTGGCGAGCTTGGCGAGCCCTTGTAGGTCACCCGTCTTCAAGAAAGTGTCCTGCAGAGTTACCTTTACAAGTCTACTAAGCTTGAGAATCCAAGACGGCAACCCATCTCGGAAGCCACTCAGTTTTATACTCTCAAGCAACCTTGGAAGTGTGATCCTGCCCATGCCGTCGTCAGTGTCGTGGTCATCTTCAGCTGGTTGTTTGAACTGGATTGATAGAGAACGAAGACTTTTGTCCAACTTCCCAATTTCATGAAGTAAACTTCGAAGTTGTGGTGTTCTCCCACGAACAACAACACCCAACTTCCTCAGCTTTTGTAGCCGCTCAAAGTTTCTTATCAATTGGTTGAAGTCATTAATCAATCTGTCAGAGTCGGAGGAGACTTCCACATGGGACAGTATCTGCATTGCGGTCATCTGACCAGTCTCATGGGGCATGTGCACCGCCGAGAACGATTCGTTGAACTCCAAATCATTACCAGCCACTATTGGTTGGAACGATTCAATACTCCCCGAAAGCATATGTTTAAGGTTCCGGAGAAAGACGACTTTTGGTGGGAGTACTTTTACCTGTTGATTAGTACAAATAAAACTGTTAGTTTCTACCAAATCAGCTGTACATATGAATTCAAAGTATTTTGTTTTGCGGGAATATGAACTCAAATTTAATTGGATAAAATGAATGTGACAAGCTAGCCTGCCATGCATATTCTCAAAGCGAAAGAACTTTTTTTAATTATTGTGATGCATAGAAATTGGCAGTGTTATGCATATGCTCATAATAAGAGTAAGCATCGCATCTTGAACAATGTACCTTCGATGCCTACAGAAGTAGCTACTTTTGTTTGTTATTGTGAACAAAAGATTAGTACAAAGATAAAATTCTAATTATTTTGTTGCTGCTTCCCCATTAACACGGAATTCGAATGAAGACATTTTTGGGAAGCTTTTGCAAGCCAGCTAGAATATGTGCTCGGGCACTTGCATATCAACTGATCTCAATGAAGATAATGCCGGCAATCTCGTTCGAAGAGATTATAGTTTGAAGGGGGGTCTGAAGGACTCGTGGGAGCTAGATGTGTGTGCATGTTCTATTGATGATTGTGCATTTTGGTTGTGACGACCGGGACAGGTTGGACGTGTGTGAATGGTCCGATGTTGTATCGGAACCTATGTGTGTCTCATGTTTTTGCTTGTCAAATGTTGTCTGCCATGTAAAAATTCCTATCCCTGGTGGTCCATCAATTGGGGTTAATCGGTGGTCAGTGCCCTCGTCAAGCTTTGATATGGATTGTGATCCAGTGATATTGGTACCAGGTCCTCTAGAAATTATGTATGGACCTATATGTAAAATGTGTTACTTTGTTTGTGTATGGACCAAATTAAGTGTTGTGCCATCCGGTATGAAATTTAAGTATCATAAGTCTTGTGATATTTGTACTGTAATGCAGTTTTCGCTGAAAAGTAGGAAAATTCGAAGACGTGGTATCAAGTTTGTCCTCCCGGGTCGCTCGCGCAAGGGCGGCTCCGGAGGGCCCCGCGAAACCCTAGAAGGCGCCACCCGATCCCATTTCCGGCCGCTGCCGCCACCGGTGTCGGCGGTGGTGGCCACGCCTTTGGCCGACCAAGGACGGCGGGCGGGGTTGGCGTGCCCCGACTGCTCCCTTCGCACATGGGGTTGTGTCCAGAGCGACGCGGCAGGCCGGCGAAGCGGCAGCGCTCGCCGGTGCGAGGCAACGAGGCGCGGATTAAGCAGTGGTGGCGCTCGTGTGGCGGTGCTCGCCGGAGGCGGCGGTGCGTCCGTGCACTCAGGGCGGTGGTGCGACAAAGTCTTTGGGGCGACCCAATCTGCGCGTGGGTCCAATCTGGGGCCAACCCTAGGCTCGATCTGGGCCATTGGGGGGGGGGTCTGAAGGACTCGTGGGAGCTAGATGCGTGTGCATGTTCTATTGATGATTGTGCATTTTGGTTGTGACGACCGGGACAGGTTGGACGTGTGTGAATGGTCCGATGTTGTATCGGAACCTATGTGTGTCTCATGTTTTTGCTTGTCAAATGTTGTCTGCCATGTAAAAATTCCTATCCCTGGTGGTCCATCAATTGGGGTTAATCGGTGGTCAGTGCCCTCGTCAAGCTTTGATATGGATTGTGATCCAGTGGTATTGGTACCAAGTCCTCTAGTTATTATGTATGGACAATTGGACATATGTAAATTATGTTACTGTGTTTGTGTATGGAGCAAATTAAGTGTTGCGCCATCCGGTATGAAATTTAAGTATCATAAGTCTTGTGATATTTGTACTGTAATGCAGTTTTCGCTGAAAAGTAGGAAAATTCGAAGACGTGGTATCAAGTTTGTCCTCCCGGGTCGCTCGCGCAAGGGCGGCTCCGGAGGGCCCCGCGAAACCCTAGAAGGCGCCACCCGATCCCATTTCCGGCCGCTGCCGCCACCGGTGTCGGCGGTGGTGGCCACGCCTCTGGCCGACCAAGGACGGCGGGCGGGGTTGGCGTGCCCCGACTGCTCCCTTCGCACATGGGGTTGTGTCCAGAGCGACGCGGCAGGCCGGCGAAGCGGCAGCGCTCGCCGGTGCGAGGCAACGAGGCGCGGATTAAGCAGTGGTGGCGCTCGTGTGGCGGTGCTCGCCGGAGGCGGCGGTGCGTCCGTGCACTCAGGGCGGTGGTGCGACAAAGTCTTTGGGGCGACCCAATCTGCGCGTGGGTCCAATCTGGGGCCAACCCTAGGCTCGATCTGGGCCATTGGGATCGGTCCATCCGTTCTGATCGCCGGAAGTCGGCCGGCGGTGTGGGGACTTCTGGCTCGGCCTGAATAAAGGTTGCGGTCCTTGGATCCCTCTCACGCCAAGACGACGTAGGTCTGCTTGATGCCTGTCTCCATTGATCTGGCCAGAGTTTCGAGTTTCGAAAGGCTCCGCTGGCAAACTCCATTGTGCAATCAAGCATGGAGATTGCCGGATCGAGTGGGATTCGGTCGCGCGCAACCATGTTTTTTCTAACCGTTTGGTTTCAGAGGTAGCGTTACGAAGCTCTGCAGTCATTTGCCATCATGGACATGTCTTTTGTTCCATGGTTAAGTCAGTGTGTGAAGAATGGCATGGAAGCCGAGGTTTGAAGACTAGTAATGGTGGTTTGAGTCCTGGTGGTAATGAGGGATTGGCTTGGTGATTGATAACTTGGAGCAGCGGCAACGACAAGTGGGGGCGATCTCAAAAGAGAAGTTCATAGTCTAAACTTTCAGGGTGAAAGCCCAAGGTCTTACCTGCCTGGCAATGGCCTTGTTGAAGGCATTGTTTTTTATGAGTGCGAACTTTCTTCAGGGTGAAAACCTACGATCTTTGATTAGAGCGACGACAACGCTTAAGCACTGTTCACTTCTTGGAGGCGTCGCTTTTGGAGAAGCTGGATTTCTGGTACTATTTTGGTGGTGTTAGGTCAGCTGCTACAAGGAATAGATTGTAGCTGGACTTTTCTTTTATCTAATTCTTCTTCTTTTTTCTTGACTGTGTGCATCCGTGTGGCCGCTAGGGCAACACGTTGTTGTAGAGGCTGGGTCTAATTGATATTTCCGTGATATTAATATATGCTTCTTATCGAAAAAATGCAGTTTTCGCTAGCCCAACTTCTGTTTGATAGAACACATTTGGCGTGGGGCAGCGTTGAGGGGAGGTACTCGTTAGATTGTTTGGCTAAATTGTATTGGAGTCAGCCTCGTTGGTGACAAATAATACCATTGTCGATTACATGTTGGTGACTAAAAAAAAGAGGAAACATATACAACAAAAGGATAACGGTAGCCATCCCATTGACTACTTCATTTCAAAGACGCAGAAATTTTATATGATTGTACGCGGGTAACCAAGATACCAGAAGCATAGTGAACACATGAAACAAATATGTAGTAGTTGGGCTCAGTTTGCAGAATCCAATCCAACGGTGCAAGACACTACCGTTATTGGTCTGGTCCGTTGCCTCCATCTGTTCCCATGGGGGAAAACGACGTCGACGGCAATGGTGTCTTATCTATAAATTTGGAAACCCGCATACGGAATAGAATACAACGACTGACCGCGAATCTTGGCGCCTTTGAAGGGACAAGACACGAGTGCATTTGTCCTCGGGGACCGAAGTGAATTTTCGAGGCCATGGACAATATTCTACAAACTATATATTCACATATACTAGTTTGTGTTCCTGATACCAAAATTAGACATATTTTGTTACCAAAAATTAATATGACATATAAATTTATAAAGAACCCCAACACTTTACAATATTTAGATGCTTTTATGACGATGATGCCTGAGTGACCAAGTTTGCACTCACCTGTCAAGTTTAAATATCTAGATGCTCGGTTTGTAAGATAATTTACATATTTGCAACCACCTGTGAAGTTGATGTACTAAATACCATTTCTTCTTCTACTACTATGATCCAACTTAAAGAAATGGGTAGTTAGTACTAATGATTAGATGGCATGGCTTTCTAAATACACACCATTAAGATATTAGGAATCTACCATTGAAATATGCTATAGTAAGATCATCTCCTCCAGCAAGCTTCTTGCCCAAATTCACTACTCACAACGTACCATATATGCATAAGTAAACTGGAGGAAATAGATTAACATAGGGCCGAATTGGTGATTCGAAATGAATAGTAGTAAACACGAATATTGAGTTTTGCGCGTTATGAAGTAATCAACTAAATCACAAGTTCACATTTATATCCAGAACGGTAGGCGAGTAGTAGTACCTTGGTTTGGCGGATATCAAGTGTCTCCAGGTTCTGCATCTTGTCGATGTCTGCCGGCAGCTCGGTGACATCTGATCCCCTGAGGTTTAGATACCTGAGCTCAGATACCTCGCATACATTCTTCATAAGATGCTTATTTCGTAAGCCTGTAACGTTAGCCAGATCAAGCAATTTTAGCAACCCATTCCGCTCAAACCTAGGAAGTGATTCCAGTAGGGCTACAATGGGATCCGGGGGAGCGTATTCGGCTGCCGCGGGGACTCCACCTTTGCAACTGCAGATGATGCTTTGCAAGAATTCGGAGCAGGAGTCTCGGCGCCTCGGTACTTTGGGGGCCCACTGTATTCCCGCTCCAATGGAGACAAAGAGACCCATATAGCGAGGTAGGTAGAGACCCTCAAAGTCTTGGGCTATCGCAGCTTGCATGTTGATTTCATGGACAGCAGGTGGAACCATAATAATCTTGACCTTGCCAGCCACGCCAGATTCAACGCATTGGAGTAATCCTTCATCAACAAGAGCTCCGAAGCAGCGGTCGGCTGCATCCAGCGCGCTCAGCCCAGCCCTCCTAGTGATCAAGCCCTCGGCGACCCATCTCCTCACCAAACATGTCCTCCTCATTCTGCAACCTGGAGGGAAGATAGACAGATAAAGCAGGCATCTCTTGGAGTCGTTTGGCAGGTCATTGTAGCTGAAGAGTAGCAGTTCGGAAGCATCATGCGGTGAGGCATCCGGGTACTTCCGTGAAATATATGTTGAGATCCTTTTGAGGCTGTGAGAAAGGGTCTGGAGTTTCTCCAAGGCCCTGTTTGGATTAACGTGCAGGATATGAAACAACATCTCCAAACAATTGGGACCCTTGAGAAGCTTGTGAATAATATTCGTCAACACCTGTGCCTTCTCTGTGCTTGTTTTCTCCACTAGGGCAATAGCTCTAGTCACCTGAATCTTCAAGGGATTGGTAAAATCAAAGGATCCAGATCCCAAGAACCGATCATCGATCCCACGCACTGTCACTATGATTACACTCCTAGCAAGCCAGGCAGTACGCAATATTGAATAACAGTCGTCTGTCCAATTATTTTCGCCTTCTGTCTTACTTGTTTCCACTACAATCAAGAACTTTTTACCCTTCAAGCGGAGATACTTTTCGCTCCCCGTTGCAGGGGCATCAGGCTGGACCCCGTCCTGACTGTCGAGAAGAGAGAGTAGTTGGTCCCCTACCATTTCCTCCATGCCTCTATCATACAAACTATGGAAAGGGATCCATAGCTTGCCGTCGAAGTGGGTGGCGGCGGAACTATTTTGGAACACTTCGGTCCTGATAATATTTATGCCAGTGTCACTCAATCCAGCAACCGGAATGATACGGCGACATGACACGTCCATGTCCTTTTCCTCTTTCAGCTGTCTGACGATGTTGTTCTTGTCCTCCTCCGTCATGTCATGTTTTCTGGGACCCTCTCCTAGCAACGCCTCGAAGCAACGCCTCCAAGCATACTGCTCCTCCGATTCATCTTCCCGGCCAAGACGAGACCGCACATCATGGACCTTGCGATCCTTCTTGGACGGCACCTCGACGCCATACCTCTGACGCCTCTCACCAACCTGATGTGCGCGGGACTTGAGCTCTTGAATCTTGGTCGCGATCTTGTGTCGCTCGGATATTGTCCACAATGAGTGGGGGATGCGGCGCAGGGAACCTAGGAGTCCTCCGCCGCGGGGGGTCGTGCCTTCCCACCGCAGGTACCGGTCGACCCACCGCTCTGACTCCACGGCCACGTCCCTCACCTGTTTCATCCATGCCCGGACCTGACATTTTTCGATTTCTGCCTTAGTACTACTATTATTGCAACTGAAGGAACTAGTTTGCGGGGAGAAGAGAAATCGCACGGCCCGTACCTGATGGTCGTCCTCCTCACTGGCCTCGTCGACGTGGAGGAGGAAGCCGTTCATGCTCTCCATCTCGTCACTGATGAACTGCACATCGCCGCGGACTTCGCCAAGAAGCCGCGCTTCATCTTTGATAAGCGAGGCTAGGGTGCCGAGCAGCGAGTCCACGGCACCCTGCGCGGAGCCGAAGCCGTCCATCCCGGCCACACCACCACTCCAGGAGAACGGCGGCAATGGGAGGGCAACCTGATTATAGCGTGGAGTTCTCGTTCTGGGGAGCGAACTCTACACACGACCCATTTCAAGTCTAGGTACGGAGGCCTGTAACGAATGCACGGAGCTACTGTATTTTATTCACAGCATGACTTCTCCCGTTTCGAACTAACAAATCAATTAATTAGAAGTCTAACCACCAAGATAGATTCTAGCCTCTAGGTACCACTACCCGCCAAAAAAAAAATTGGTTCCAAACTTTGAAGGAATTAAGTACACATTTAGACAATATAATCGGCCAATTTCGACAAACTTCATTTAAACCATGCATGATATTTTTTCCGGAAAGAGGAATTACCCGGTCTGCATCTAAGAGATGCATATATACAGACCGATTTATTTCATGTATTCGACAAAACTAGCGAACTACCTTACAATAATCATACCGCCGAACAAGGTGACAAAGCACCATCTTATGCACAGGTCATAGCCATCGCCAGCTCACGGGCTAAATCCAGAGATAGAGCCGTGTGCACGTGCTCCAGAAATCTTCCACGAACCCATCTTCAGGGTGTAGATCGAATCCAGACATTTGCCAGGGCTTTCATTGACGACGGTGACGAACCACCACACTGCCCATGTCCATCATCATGCGTCAGTCGCCAAGACTCGTCGTCCTCGATACGGTAGATACAACACCGCTCCACCACTAAAACTATCCACTGGTCCCTCGGTCCGATGCACCCCTCCCGTTCCCTGCCGCTGGTGCCACGCCAGTCCGCTCCTGCCAATGCGCTTCACCGGAGCTAATACGAATCACGGGAGCATCCGCCGCCACCGGCCACTGTGAGGGACTATGCCCAGGCGGTTCCGGCGAGTGATGGCGGAGGAGAGAGAGAGAGAGAGAGAGAGAGAGAGAGAGAGAGAGAGAGGCGGAGGGGAGCCGAGCATGGGCAGGGGCGGACCCAAGCACAGCTGAGTGGGGGCAGTGGCCCCCATTCAGTTTTAAAAATTTCAGTGTATTTCATTCATATTTCGAGGAAAAATTTCACAAAAATTAAAATTTCTGCTAGAATTGCCCCGGTTCATCTAAAATGCCCCCACTGAAGTTTTGGTCTGGGTCCGCCCCTGAGCATGGGGCGGCAGCGGCGCCACCTGGGTCGCCTGCGTGGGACAACGGGGGGCTAGGGCTAGGAGTCGGCCACTAAAATGCAAGTTGATGTGAACCCGGTGATGCTTACCAGGTCTCTTTAATCTGCCACCGTCCCAGAACTAGACATTTTTATTTATTAATATGTCTAGTGCTTCTTATATGATGAGCCTGATTACGATATCTCAACTGTCAAGTTTTTTTTTTTTTTTTTTTTTTTTTTTTTTTTTTTTTTGAAAGATATGTCAACTGTCAAGTTACAATTTTGAGACGTGGTCACTGGTAGGTACACCAATCGAAAAATAAACTGGGACAGAGTGACAACTTTATCATTTGCACACAATTATTTCATGAGATTTGCCGAACAAAAGTGTATCTAGATTTTCATGGTTCTTAGTTTATGATAAATTGAAGATATTTTAGTCTGCATAAGTTTTTCTGACAATTCAAAAAGATAATTTTACCTATGTTAGAGAATGTAAAATTGAAGAGTTTTTCTAACGATCATACTTTCCATGAAATTGTTGTTTCGTTACATAAAAACTAGTATACGGTAGAAGGATCAATTACATTTTTCGATAAAGGAAGCTTTATTACTTAAAAAGTTTAAGTATTACACCCGGCCTCTACATAATTAAGATGCACACAGCCGCCACAAGTCCAGCAGTACGACAAAAAAATAAAAGGCGAGTTACATATCAGTATGAGAAATTGTAAAAACACCTATGGTGTTAGAGGGCCGATCCGCAAATTTTGCTGTCATCCATGTTAGGATAAAAAGTCCCTCGCTACATCCTCCAGTCTTGTACAGACCTTCGTAAACTGGTTGCGATGCTCCACACGTTGCAACGGTGACCACAAACGGAGAGTAACAGTACTCCCCTGTAGATAACCTGCACGAGAGACGAATTGTTACCATTAAAAACATTGCCATTTCTACACAGTCAAAGCGACCATATAACAGCTAGCGCTCCCACCCTAATAAGTCATTTAAACCTATAATCCACACCATTCAACCAATTGCCAGAAATATTTGCAAGGCTTCGTGGTGGGTACAAGGTATACCCCATCTGGATGATTGACCATATAGAATTAGCAATTTTACACTCGAAGAATAAGTGCTTAATAGTCTCGTCTTTATGACAGAAGACACACTTTTTGCTTCCACACCAGCTGCGTTTCGTAAGGTTATCTTTGGTTAGAACTACTCCTCGACGAAGATACCACGCAAAAACTTTGATTTTTTTGTGGAATCTTCATCTTCCAATTTTTTTGATTATTATCAACTGGCAAACCTGATTGGATTAGTACTTCGTACATGGAGTCCACTGAGAATTTACCATTATTGTCTAAATTCCACCGAAACTCATCAGCCCCTTACGTCAGATTGACTAAAGCCAGACGTTGTAGCAACTCATTCCAAGATGCTAACTGGGGACCAACGAGATCTCGTCGGAATGTCACATTTGGTGGAGAAGTCTCCAACACCTTAGCGGGTGTATCGCTTTTGTGACGTCCAAGGACAATATGTACAAGGTTGGATATTGCTCTCGGAGTGAGATAGAACCTAGCCACATATCATCCCAGAACCTTTTCTCTGATCCATCCTTAATGGAAAAAAGGACCATATGGAAAGAACAATTTCTTCATTGCCATAAGTCCAGTGATACGTCTTTGACGTATCTATAATTTTTTATGTTCCATGCTTGATTATATAGCATTGCCACATATTTTTATAATGTTTTTATATCATGTTGGCACGATTTATGGAACTAACCTATTAACAAGATGCCCAGTGACAGTTCCTGTTTTCTGCTGTCTTTTTGTTTCAGAAAAGTTGTTCTGGAATGTTTCTCGGATTGCGCATAAAATTTACGGGAATTATTTCCAATATGAAACAAGGACGGAGCCCGAAGGACAGTGATGTCTACTACACGCTTATATTCTTGTAGACTTGTTGGGCCTCCAAGCGCAGAGATTTGTAGGACAACGGCAAACTTCCCTTAAGTGAGTAACCCAAGGTTTATCGAATCCACGGGAGGAAGAGGTTGAACGTATCCTCTCTCGAGCAATCCTGCAATTAAGATACAAGAAGTCTCTTGTGTTCCCAACACACCTAATACAATTGTCAGTTGTATAGCTACACTAGTTCGGCGAAGAGATGGTAAAATAAAGTGATATGGATGGTGAAAGGTGATTTTGTAATTCCGTAATAAAAATGGCAGCAAACAAATAAGTGACAAAAGTGACTAAAAACGGTGTATCAATGCTTGGAAACAAGGCCTAGGCTTCATACTTTCACTAGTCACTACTCTCAACATCATTAATATAATTAAACACATGGTAGTTCCCACAAAAACACATGCATGGTAGACGTTACTCGAAGATCATTCTTTCGTGGATCAAATAGGATGAGAATTGCGTAGGGCTACAAAAAGCACACCTTAAAGTTCGTATACCACATCTATGGATACTTCATGCTGTCACTATCCGCATTCAAAGATATTACTAACAAATACCACAACCTATTTTTTGAATAGTCTCTTTCTTCAATAACACAAGCATCAAGAACCTCATGATCTATTCAATCTAACAATAATAAAGAACAAACTCATGATGAAGATCCTTCCAAGCTTTTATCATTAGAGTCACACACGGCACCCACACTGTCACCGAGATACCGTGATCACAACGGTGGCTCCTGAACTTATACTAGATGACACCACTTGACCAAAATCATATCAATTACACATAGTGAAACATCATGTATTCAACTATACTAAGAAAGCTCATGATCACAACGAAGATCACATCATGGGAGAGAGAGATAACCACATAGCTACTTGTATAAGTCTCAGCCCTGGCGAGGGATTACTCCCTCCTCATCGCGGGAAGCATCGGTGTTGACGAAGATGGCTTCGGCGGTCGATCCCCGTCCCGGTAGGGTGCCGGAACAGGAGCTTCTGAACCCCCGAAACTTGTCGGCGATTGCGGCGGAGCTCTGTATCGTATTTGAGAAAATCCTTCGGGGGTTAGTGTTTTTTCGTCGGGGATGATTTATAGGCCAAAGGGCGTCGCGAGGGGGTGATGCATATAAAATGCATACATGAACTTTGCATTATAATTCTCATATTTCAATCATATTTGCATCATATAAGGGTTATATCATGATTTTATAATGATTTGGGAATATTTCACAGTTTTCCCTATTTTTCTGGAATTAACCATGCACTGGCAGAAAACCCTATTTTCTATATTTGATGTTTCAAGGGACCCAAACGACGTCGAAATGAACTGAAAATTTACGAGCATCAGTTTAGGAAGGAAGAAGACTTGGGAGCGAAGGAAGCAAACGAGCGGAGGCCTGAGGCCCAAAAGGGGTGGCCCACGCGGCAAGATTCCTTGGCCGCATGGGGCCCACCTTCTGGAGCCTCGTGGCTCCGTTGCCGTCGATTTTTTCGTCCACGACTCCGTCTTGACCTAAAACCGACTATAAAAATAGCCCCCCGACGTAGATCGCGAGAAGGCGGCCGTAAATAGAGAAACACCAAAACAGAGACCTAGACCTACAGATCGGAGGGGGAAACCTCCAGCGGAGCGCAGCCGGCGTGGTCTCCATCTCCCCCAACAACGTCTCCACCATCTCCATGATGAAGAGGGAGTAGTCCACCCCTGGACTATGGGTTTGTGGAAGTAACTTATGTATCTCTCCTCTCTCTTGAGCTTCACTAATTAGCGCCGTATGAGCTGCCGAACATGATTACGGTCATCTATGTAATTCCTATGTTGTGGATCTCTCTATAAGTTAATATATCTTTGAAGATTGCAATTGTTTTGTTTCAATTATGAAAGTAGATGCATATTATGTACCCCGTTCTTGTCTACTTGTTTTGATCAAGCTTGTTTATGAGAGCATGTGTCGGGGAATGTGTGCATTAGTTGGAGTAATGAGGGGGTGGCTAGTGCGGTGAAAGTGAGAGAAGTTCCGCGATCCACTTGGGTATTCTAACTTTACTTTGTTACCTCACTAGGGATAAACTAAAATACCATGCTACCAGAGATGTGGGTTGACCATTGCCACTTCTCATGACTAGATCTAGCATGTTCTTATTTTCACTTTATGTCATAAAGATTAAAGGTATGCTCTGATTTATCTTAATACTAAGGTGTTATGATTTAGTTCGCATCTTAGTGGAGTATAAGAGAGATTAATAACCAAAAGATCTCTATGTTAGGACGTGATGCCCATATAATTAGTAACTTGTCATAAAAACTTTATGTTGCAATCTTATATGTCAATTCCTATGTTCCATTGTCCACCACAACATTAAAGAGAGAGTGCATTGTGAAACCATGAGTCCCGGTCCATTTTTAATCATAAGAAACAACTTTCCAACCACTTTTAAGCATCATCTACATTCAGCCATTTTAAAATCAGAAAATACAAAAAACACTTTTACTTCTTG
>QRDG01000319.1:680785-1061260 GCA_012064385.1 Puccinellia tenuiflora
TTGGCGAGTTCGTGCTCGACAGGTGTTCGACACTAAGAAAAACAGAGCGTTCGGGCGCTGGGAACTGCCTGTGTCTCCTTCTTCCTCCTCTGTCCGTGAGTTGAGAGCGAGAGAGCTAGGCTAGGTTCCAACAATTGGTATCAGAGCCCATCGGGGCCAGGGCGCGATGTGACGCCGTGTGGGCGGCGAGCGTCGGGTGCTGCGTGGTGGCGCAGCGGCCGCGGCGGCGCGGCGAGTAGGCCGCGGAGGCACGGCTCGGCGGCGTGGAGATGCAGCGCGGATGCGGAGGCTGTAGCGGCGCGGTGCGACAGCCGAGGAGCGGCGACCGTGGAGGCGCAGCTGCGCGTACGAGCGCGCGGTTGACTTCAGGAGGAGGCGTGTGTCGCCGTGGTGCTCGAGTCCGTGCTCGAGTTCGGCTACATCCTTCCGGCGATCGCCGGGCCTCCCCTAGGCATGGCTTAGGGGAGATTGTTGGCACTAAGCCATGTTAGGGCGTGGCCGGTGCATGTATCGCGTGCGTGCGTTGAGTAGATTCTGTTAGAGTGTTGGCGATTGAGGGGGGAGGACGGTGACCACATCCAGCACGCTGCTCCGGACGAGTCGATCGCGTTGGTGCGCGTCGAGGGGAGGGCCGGTGCGTGCGGGAGTGGGCTGTGGGTGCGTGAGTGCGTGTGTGTGTGCGTGCTCGGTGCGCAGGCGTGTGCGTCGTGGGTGCGATGCCGGGGCGCCTATAAAGCCCACCTCCCTGTACTTCAGTTATATTATCGAGTTGGTGCTCGAGGAAGAAGAAGGCGTAGTTGCGCCTGGAAAAAGCTCCTGTGTCCCCAGTCCTGTTCATCATCCTCTTCCTCCCTTCCGTGAGCTGCGAGTGGGAGAGCTAGGGCTAGGGTTGGAGCTGACAATTGGTATCATAGCCCATCGGGGCCAGGGCGCGATGTGACGCCGTGTGGGCGGCGAGCGTCGGGTGCTGCGTGGTGGCGCAGTGGCCGCGGCGGCGCGGCGAGTAGGCCGCGGAGGCACAGCTCGGCGGCGTGGAGATGCAGCGCGGATGCGGAGGCTGTAGCGGCGCGGTGCGACAGCCGAGGAGCGGCGACCGTGGAGGCGCAGCTGCGCGTACGAGCGCGCGGTTGACTTCAGGAGGAGGCGTGTGTCGCCGTGGTGCTCGAGTCCGTGCTCGAGTTCGGCTACATCCTTCCGGCGTTTGTCGTTGGAGGCTGCTCGGCGTGTGTCGCCGGAGTCGGAGAAGACGGCAACCGTGGAGGCACGACGGAGACTGGCGTGTGTGCGCCAGGTCGAGTCCGGCGGAGGCGCGGCGACGGAGCGGTGGCGGCTACGCCGGCGACAACCCGACTCTCCCCTAGGTCATGGCTTAGGGGGAGTTTGTTAGCAAATAAGCCATGGCGTCCATGGCGTGCACGGTGGACTGGCGTCAGCGCGCCGAGGTCGAGTCCGTGCACGGCATGGTGCGCGTCGTGGCGTGTAGGTGTGCGTGCGTGCGTGCGTGCGTTGCGTGAGTTTGTTGGGCTGTTAGCGACAATGGCGGGAGGTCCACTGACCAGCTGCTGTGCCGGCCGGGCCGTTCGCGTCATGGGCGCGTCGGGAGCGGCGACGGGAGCGTGCTGGAGTGGGTGCGTGGTAGTGGGTGCGTGTGCGCGTGTGTGCGCGTCGGGAGCGCGGCCGTGGTGTCGTGGGCGCGAGCCACGGCTATAAAGCCCACCCCTGTACTCCATTGTTGCTTGGCGAGTTCGTGCTCGACAGGTGTTCGACACTAAGAAAAACAGAGCGTTCGGGCGCTGGGAACTGCCTGTGTCTCCTTCTTCCTCCTCTGTCCGTGAGTTGAGAGCGAGAGAGCTAGGCTAGGTTCCAACAGGGAGTGACCCCTCCCAGGAGCAAGGACGACGCCGGCGAGCGGTCGATTTGGACGACGACGACCTCGGAAGGATCGTCGACGGCTCCTCCACTAAGAAGGTTCGCCAGTTCCGCGCAGCTGCCATGGCATGCCGCCTGCAGCAGCTCGGGATGCATGGTGTGGGTGTGCCGCCGGTGTTTCTCTGTATTCACCCAGCAAGTGCATGGTCATTTTTGGTAGCTCAATCAGAACAATGTGGTAACACATGCATCGGGAGAGCCTTTATGCTTGACTTCGGTTGCAAGGCACTGTATTTGCATCCAGCAACACGCAATGATCGATGGCCAGCAAAACAAGTACTCCATCCGGTCCGGTGTATAGGTCTTACGCGTATCCTTAGATGATCAATTTGGCGAAATTACCATGAGTTGTATAACACACAAAAGATATACCGTTAGAAAATATAGCATCTAAAGTTTCAAATGGTATATTCTCTATTATGTTTAACTTGTATTACTTTGGTCAAATTGACGATCTAAGAACACGCGCAGGACTTATACATGTTGAAACAAAAAGAGGAATCAGAAAGGCGCCTCAAAAATTGGGAGGAGATCCATGAGAAAAATGTCTAAGGAGTATTGCCAGGCATAGGGCGGTGCTCGAGGAAGATCTCCCCCGGAAGAAGGCTGTCTATGCAAGGAGTGTGATGTCTTAGTTCGAGGCAAAGCTGTGACATGTGAAGTAGGAGTTCATTACCGACTTCGGTAACATAATAGTTGACCTATGGATACGAAGGGTATTTCGAAAACAGTTACAACAAACTTCTGCATTTGCATACATCAATGGGTGGATGCGATTTTACTCGGAAACTTTTATTCATGTTGTTATGTTCACACTCAATAGAAAAAATGGATTTACATTTGCATCATATTTTGTTTCAAAAATGATGAAACCTGTCGACACATCTTCCCATACATATATGTCAATTTTTGGAATTCACCCATGGACCGCAATGCGCGGATAGATGAGAGAAGGTGGGGCCGATAGATGCCATTGACAACGAGAGAGGACAGTGTCCTATGTTTCTGTCGAGTTCCATTTCGTGCCCCTCAATGTCTGCGTCCAAACGGGCACTAATAGACATTTTCACCACTTTTAGTTGTCTAATCTTGACCGGTACTGCCCAGATAGACGAGTTCAACAAAATATATCCTCTCACAACTCTCTTTTGGACAAGAAGATATTTGATGGAAAACCAAGTTCATGTTGAAATCTTGATTATTTGATGATGAAATTTATCGAATTGAATCGGAGTAGTAGTATCGTTGAGCCCGTTTTGGTTTTGATCGAATTGAGCCCGGGCCCGGGCCAAACCCACCGAACCGAACCGTGGGGCTAAATCTAAAAACAAAAACAAAAACAAAAAAGTGTTGAGCATCCGGTCGGCGGCGGCGGCGGCGGCGGCGGCCACTGCAATCCCGGCTCTATTCCGGCGGCCATCCATCCTATCCTCCCCAAACCGCGACCAGAAGCGGCGGAACTATGCGCGGCGGGCGCTCCGGCGGGGGCGGGTACCGGAACCCGTGCCTGACGATGCACCAGCCGTGGGCGTCGCTGCTGGTG
This sequence comes from Puccinellia tenuiflora, assembly GCA_012064385.1. Classification (NCBI taxonomy): domain Eukaryota; kingdom Viridiplantae; phylum Streptophyta; class Magnoliopsida; order Poales; family Poaceae; genus Puccinellia; species Puccinellia tenuiflora. Next base: position 684,258 of record QRDG01000319.1, read on the forward strand.
CACGGCATCAAGCGAGTGGAGGGTCGCTCCTGGCCGTCCCCGGTCACCAGCCGCCTCTGGATCCACGCCGCCTCCAAGGTCCCCGACCCGGACACCGTCGCCACCATGGAGGCCTTCTACCGGGAGATCCACGCCGTCGACGGGGTCACCAGCATCGACTTTCCCAAGCACTACCCGGTCTCCCGCCTCCTCGGTGAGCTCCCCTTCCTCCCCCTACCCATCGTCTTCCTTAGTCAGATAGCCAGCGCCTGCTCCCAAATTTGTCACAATCCCCATGAACACACGCATGCAAATCAACTCTTTTTCCTGCTTAGAGAAAATCCCAATGCAGAATCTTGGTCACTGTCGCATACTGAAGCTCTGCCATTTACGGTGGACTTATATAACTCTAACATAACTAGTGTTTGTACAACGAATCATGCAACTGCATTTTTCACTCGTCATGAGAAGCAGACATTCAATATGACATCTCTACACCTGTTGCGTGATGCCGTATTTTTCTCTACATTCTATGTTTCTACCGGATATCTAACAATTGTGAATCAGTAACTACTTAAGTTGCTACCGAGTTATGTTTTGCGTGGACTAAGAATTTTAATACCTGCACTTCGGTAAAACTGTAATGCATCGTGTCCCCCTTTCGTGATGTGTGCGCTCGTGTGAACTTCTCTTGCCATGGTCTTTGTGCAGTAATAACTTCTTCGAACATCGATTGCTCTAGGAAGATGTATATGCATCTCGATAGTTCCTGAAAAATTCTATCTTTCTTTTCCAAGTTAATCTCACGCCATTACCGATTTCCGTCTTGCTGCGACAGGGTGCGTGGAGGTGGTAGGCTGCGTCAGGTCCGAAGAGCTGGTCTGCTGGGAGGATGTGCCTGAATCAGTAATGCCATTTCCTGTCCTGTCCATGGCCTGAAATTGTCTTGTCATGCCACTCAAAGATTACTGATATGTGGTTCTTCAATTGATGCAGGTCAGGCTTGAAGGCTTGACTGACTTTTGCTGGCTCTGCGAGAATCCGCAGGTGTGTAAAATCTCCTGAAAACCATGCCTACGGTGGTCAAGTGTATCGGCCGTGATTAGCGAGCATGTAGCAGTTGTCTTTGGCCAGCTTGTCAATCAATGCTGATCATTGCACTACACATACTACCTGATAACTGAGATGCGTGTCAATTTTCTGCGCTTGACAATTTTCTGTACACTGATTTCTGCAGAAGTTGGTGGTTCCATTCGAGATGCGTGGTTACCAGGGTGTTTACAACTTAGAAAGAAGGGTCAGTAGCTTTTTATGGTTAATCTAATCAATGCATCCTTCTTTTGTCCTCATAACCTTTTGAGCTTATTCTGTGTCGTGTCGCATCGCAGATCTACGAGGGAGCAGTCAGGGGTCTTTCACCAGTTCAAGGTCCGCTGCCTGTCAAGTTCCCGCTTCCAGACCCCAGAAACCCCTTCTCTCTCAAACCAGGAGCTCTAAAGTTTGACTCTTCAAAGTCCACAGTAGTCAATACTCCAAGTGTCTCTGCAGCGGTAGCCAGGGCTCGAGCTGCTGCCACTCAGTATTCATGGAAGGACCATAATGCTGCTGCTGCTGCCACTAGTAGTGAGATTCAGACAAGAAATAAATCAAGGGAAAACCATGTGGATGTCAGTTCTGGGAGTGGTAGTCTGCCATCCGTTGTCCAGGACAGTCCACCCAATTCGACCCACCAGGATCCATCTCCCATTGTTCAGAACAGACCATCCTATTCACAAAACCAGAATCCGCGCTCCGTTGTTGTGAACAGTCCATCCTATCCGCAAAACCAGAATCCTGTATCCACTATCCAGAACATTCCATTCTATTCACAGAACCAAAATCCTGTGTCCATTGTCGGTAGCATTCCAATCTATTTGCAAAGCCAGAATCCTCCGCCCATTGTCCATACCATTCCATCATATCCACAAAACCAAATTCCTGTGTCCATTGTCGGTAGCATTCCAATCTATTTGCAAGGCCAGAATCATCCTACCATTGTCCTTAACATTCCACTCTACTCGCAAAACCAGAATCCACCGGACAATGTACAGAGCAGTCCATTCTATTCGCATAATCGGAATCTGCCGTCCATTGTGCAGAACAACCCATCCTATTCGCATAGCCACAACCCATCGCCCAGTGTCCATGAGCCGTCCATCCGATTTGGAAAACCATAATCTATCGCTCGCTGTCCAGAACAGTCCATCAGTTTTGCAAAACCAGAACACCGAGCCTCGGAGAAGTCCCTGACTGCAAAGTGGAGCTCCCAACAGGGTGAGTGCTCGTTATTTATTTATTTATTCACGAGAATTTCGTACATCAAGATCACTACAAAGTATATACTGGGCCGTTGACTAAATTGGACACATCAGTCATTGTAGAAAAGCCAAAAGCCGAAGTAAGATCATTAGGTCATAGTTGATACATGATAGTGATCCAAATGTATCGTGTGAGGAATATGACAATTAGGTTTCTGGAAGTCGATGGGCTCAAAGGTAGCGTTGACTGATGGAAGTGAGAACCAGCAAAGTTGGTGCATTCCCATCAGCATAATGTTTTGATCTTCCCAGCACCTTCGAAAGTAACATTTAGATGAGAAACTAAGGGTTGTCTCGCTAGCTTGTTGCAGCAGCAGAGGGAGCTGAAGCAGTCGAGCTTGCGCGACGCCGGGGAGCGATGGGTTCCCAAAAGCCGACCTGAACAATCACCTGGCTTGTTCACCGCCTGTCCGTTGACGGGGCCACGTTGACGGGGCCACTGAAGAGGATGACGATCGGGTAAACCTCCATACCGATTCGGTTCTGTGCGGGGAAACTCGGGAAGCCGTCCAGAATCTGGTCGAGAGCAGTTTCCCGCTATAGGAAGAGAAAGGGATTCGAGGTGGAAATAAGCCCAGCAGCTACCGGAGACTTCTTTTGGGCTTGTGCTGCCCACAACCTCGAATTCATCCGGAAAGCTCAAAAGATGCCAGCCATTATCTATCACATTACGTGATAGTCCCGTTGACCCACCAAATTAACATTTGGATTCAATTTGACGCAATATTTTTTTAAACGAGCAGGATCACGGAGCTTGGGAGCACCAAATCTCCAATCTGAAGCTCGCCACTACTTAACAACTCAATTATGCAAGCCAGCTGTTTGGTGGGGTAAGGCTGCTAGGATTGATCAATGATCAAAATTATGCAGCTGAGATTCCGCTCCCGTCAGTACAACATCAAGCATACTCCCTTCGTCCGCATAAGAGTGTACGTCTAGGCTCCAGCGTTTTTCCGCAAAAGACTGTTTTGCATTCATCCCCTTGGTCTCCGCCTCGTGCTAACCCATGCGACCACTCTGTGTGGCCTCGTAAACAATTCTGGTGGCCTGTGCATTTACTTCCAACATGAATCGAAGCGGCACCAAGGGCTTATTTGAGGGAGGCCGGAAGGGCTTTTCTCCAAAATCCTTAATCTGTCTTAGAATATCCAGACGTACGTTCTCTTACGGACGGAGGGAGTGGACTATTTATTGATAACAACCACTAATCAACGGTCTCTGTAATTTTCATGCAAATTCGAAGTACCAAGAGCCACATATCCAAGATTCCGAACTGGACCCTTAGATCTTGGACTATATGAACACCTTGTTTTTAATCTCATTTACGTGTGGTTAATATATCTAAGGAACAAGATAATTCAGCATAGGCCACTGATAACGTGACTGCTATTGCAAATGCCAAGTTTAACAAAGAAATTTTGCCGATCTTAATGTCATCAGCAACAATTTTGCATCTTTAATTTCGTTGACAGCTCGCGATAAAACAATTGGGACAGTAGGTAGGTAGTAACCAGTACTGGTTACTTCCTCCATCACAGTTTACACGGCGCGCTTCCAAAACTATGCATTTTCAGAGTAGTAAAGAATTAAGGTGCGTGACATTAACTGCTGGTTTAATTAGTGGAGGTGAGAAACCAAAAAACTTCCCGCAGGCTCCTCTTCTTCCTATTCCTCCACCTATGCATGCAAGCCTGGCTCCTCCATTACAGGCCCGGCGAGTAACCAGGAAGTAATTACCCAAAAAAATACAGCGCCGTTGGAGTAGTGGGTCTAATTAATGATGCTATTTTTTGGTGGCTTCCAAACAATTGCCGCACCAATTAGTGATGGCCTAGGTCCCAGAGTTATGACATGTGCGCCTGTGATGGAGGGAGTATATTATATGGGGTTGTTAGTTGTTAGGCTGCTTACAGTGCATAGTAACATAGAGTAGTAACATGCTGATGTTACTAGCCTATATTACTACCTCCACAGTGGGGAGTAACATATATGTGGTGTCATATTTATTAGGCTATATACTCATTTTGTCTTGATATGTGTGATGTTACAGTAACTAGCTAAGTTACCCCAAACACTTCTCTCCTCATTAACTACATGCCACATAAGCAAAGTTGTCTTGAAATGTGTGATGTTACTATCTAAGTTACTCCCATTGTGACCAGCCTTAAGCATCTTAGACCGTGATCGCTTGACAATAGAATAACTGATCAATCGGAGAATACTATGCGACATCGTTGAGTGATTAATTCATCTCAAGTCCACGGTAGTTGGGTTTGCCATTTAAATTACTGTGTGTGGTGAAACCTCGTATAGGTTTGTTTATTCGTCACTTGAGGTGCCTAGACTTCAAATGGGTTGGTTGTGTATAGAGTTTGCATTAATTAGGATCACCAAGTTCTGAACCTAGCTAGTCTAGCTAGACTTGGAGTACTATCTTCAACCTAGCTAGTCTGCATTAATTAGGATCACCAAGTTCTGAACACCACTCCATGCTAAAACTACCAGGGTGTCCTCCATCTCAGGCAATTGTCGACACTCTCGAAGACTGGTGGTGTGGCCGGGATGGACGGCATCGGTTCCGCGCAGGGCGCCGTGGACTCGCTCCTCGGCACCCTAGCCTCGCTCATCAAGGATGAAGCGCAGCTTCTTGGCAATGTCCGCGACGATGTGCAGTTCATCAGTGATGAGATGGAGAGCATGAACGGCTTCCTCCTCCATGTCGACGAGGCCACTGAAGAGGACGACCATCAGGTACGGTCCGTGCTTTTTTTTCCTCCTCCCCGCAAACGGGTTACTTAATTTGCAATGATAATACTAAGGCAGAAATCGAAAAAATATCAGGTCCGCGCATGGATGAAGCAGGTGAAGGACGTGGCCGTGGAGTCAGAGCGGTGGGTCGACCGGTACCTGCGGTGGGAAGGTACGACCCCCCGCGGCGGAGGACTCCTAGGTTCCGTGCGCCGCATCCCCCACTCTTTGTGGACAATATCCGAACGACACAAGATCGCGACCAAGATTCAGGAGCTCAAGTCCCGCGCACATCAGGTTGGTGAGAGGCGTCAGAGGTATGGCGTCGAGGTGCCGTCCAAGAAGGATCGCAAGGTCCAGGATGCCCGGTCGCGTCTTGGCCGGGAAGATGAAATGGAGGAGCAGTATGCTTGGAGGCGTTGCTTGGAGGCTTTGCTAGGAGAGGGTCCCGAAAAGCATGACATGACGGAGGAGGACAAGAACAACATCGTCAGACAGTTGCTGAAAGAGGAACAAGACATGTACGTAAATATCATTCCGGTTGCTGGGTTGAGTGACACTGGCGTAAATATTCTCAAGACCCAAGTGTTCCAAAGTAGTTCCGTCGAGAATCACTTCGACGGCATGCTGCTATGGACCCCTGTCCCTAGAAGTATATTGGATGGTGGCATGGAGGAACTGATAGGGGACAAACTGCTCTCTATTCTCTATAGTCGCTACCCGTACCGGGTCCAGCCTAATGCCCCTGCCACGGGGGATGAAAAGTACCTCCCCTTGAAGGGTAAAAAGTTCTTGATTGTGTTGGAAACTGGTAAAAGCTTTGGGAAAGAACACCGATCGTACTGGACAGACGACTGTTATCAAATATTGCGTACTGCCTGGCTTGCTAGGAGTGTAATCATAGTGCTGGTGGATGGGATCGCAGAACGGTTCCTGGGATCTGAATCCTTCAATTTTACAAATCCCTTGAATATTCAGGTGAATAGAGCTATTGCCCTGGTAGAGAGGACAAGAACAGAGAAGCAGGCACAGGTGTTGACGAATATTATTCACAAGCTTCTCGAGGATACCAAATGCTTGAAGATGTTGTTTCATATCCTGCACCTTAATCCTAACAGGGCCTTGGAGAAACTCCAGTTCCTTTCTCACGGCCTCAAAATGGTCTCAAGATCTATTTTGTGGATGTACCCGGATGTCTCACCGGATAATGCTTCCCAACTACTACTCTTCAGCTACAGAGACCTGCCAAACGACTCCAAGAGATGCCTGCTTTATATGTCTATCTTCCCTCCAGGTTTCAGGATCAGAAGGACATGTTTGGTGAGGAGATGGGTCGCCGAGGGTCTGATCACTAGGAGGGCTGGGCTGAGCGCGCTGGATGCAGCCGACCGCTGCTTTGGAGCTCTTGTCGATGAAGGATTACTCCAATGCGTTGAACCTGGCCTGGCTGGCAAGGTCAAGTTTGTTATGGTTTCACCTGCTCTCCATGAAATCAACATGCAAGCTGCGATAGCCCAAGACTTTGAGGGTCTGCACCTACCTCGCTATATGGGTATCTTTGTCTCCATTGGAGCCGGAATACAGTGGGCCCCAAAAGTACAGAGGCGCCGAGACTCATTCTTGCAAAGCATCATCCGGATCTGCACTTGCAAAGGCGGAGTCCCAGCGGCAGCACAATATCCAGATCCCATCGTAACCCTACTGGAATCACTTCCTAGATTTGAGCGGAATGGGTTGCTAAAATTGCTTGATCTGGCTAACGTTACAGGCTTACGAAATAAGCATCTTATGAAGAATATATGCGAGGTATCTGAGCTCAGGTATCTAAACCTCAGGGGATCAGATGTCACCGAGCTGCCGGAAGACATCCACAAGATGCAGAACCTGGAGACACTTGATATCCGCCAAACCAAGGTACTACTACCCGCTACTACCGTTCATGTGAACTTGTGATTTCGTTTGATTACTTCATAACGCACAAAACACAATATTCACTGTTTACTACTATTCACTTTTTTTAAAATATGTCGGCGGCCACTCTTGAAAAGGTCGTCGGCGTGCACCCGTCGGTTGACGCCATCTGCCCCGGCGTTCGGGTTGACGGGGGACGCCACGTGGAAGCTATGTATGCCGACGGCCAAAGCAATGCTGACGGCAGCCCTCGACGTATCGAAAACAATAGAGGCTTGTATGCCGACGACTTTCGTTTGTCGACGAATTTTCCGAGGTGGTCGGCATACAAAAGTCCGTCGGCAGCATAGCGGATTCCTATAGTGTGGCTTGCAAAAGCTTCCCAAAAATGCCTCGCTACTAATTTCGTGTTAATGGGGAAGCAGCAACAAATTAACTAGAATTTTATCTTTGTACTAATCTTTTGTTTGCAATAACAAACAAAAGTAGCTACTTCTGTAAGCATCAAAGGTACATTGTTCAAGATGTGATGCTTACTCTTATGATGAGCATATCTGTATATGCATACCATTGCCAATTTCTATGCATCACTATAATTTAAAAAAAGTTGTTTCTCGTTGAGAATATGCATGGAGGGCTAGCTTGTCACGTTCATTTTGTCCAATTAACTTTGGATTCATATTCCTGCAAAAACAAATACTTTGAATTTGTTTGTACAGCTGATTTGGCAGAAACTAACAGTTTTATTTGTACTAATCAACAGGTAAAAGTACTCCCATCAAAAGTCGTCTTTCTCCGGAACCTTAAGCATATGCTTTCAGGGAGTATTGAATCGTTTCAACCAACAGTGGCTGGTAATGATTTGGAGTTCAACGAATTGTTCTCGGCGGTGGGCATGCCCCATGAAATTGGTAACATGACAGCATTGCAGATAATGTCCCATGTGGAAGTCTCCTCCGGCTCTGACAGATTGATCAATGACTTCAACCAATTGATAAGAAAATTTGAGCGGTTACAGAAGCTGAGGAAGTTGGGTGTTGTTGTTCGTGGGAGAACACCACACCTTCGAAGTTTACTTCAAGAAATTGGGAAGTTGGACAAAAGTCTTCGGTCTCTATCAATCCAGTTCAAACAACCAGCCGAAGATAACCACGACACTGTCGACGGCATGGGCATGATCACACTTCCGAGGTTGCTTGAGAGCTTAAAACTGAGTGGCTTCCGAGATGGGTTGCCATCTTGGGTTCTGAAGCTTAGTAAGCTTGTAAAGGTAACTCTGCAGGACACTTTCTTGAAGATGGGCGACCTACGGGGCCTCGCCAAGCTCGACAGTTTGTGCGGTCTTCGTCTTCGGTTCGTCAAATATTCTAGAGAAGACAACGAAGCCTACCTGCATATTCGGAAAGAAGAGTTTAAAAATCTTAAAAATCTTCTCTTAGAGCACACAAACATCACGGACATAAGTTTTGACGAAGGAGCGGCTCCTAAGCTCAAGAAGATGTACTGGAAATCCAATAAAGTGAATAGTATTTCTGGGGTGGGTTATCTGAAAGAAGTGACTGAGATTGGTTTTCTTGACTGCATAGTCGATCATAGCGTTACAACTGCCATTCGTGGGACCATTTTCACGGGAAGGTATATAACAAATTTCTATGATTGGGTCACCCGTGATGGAGTTCCACAAGATCGTGGAATGGTACCTGACGAAAGATGAATGATGTGTGTCGGTACTTTCTCTGTTTATATTATGTGTGTTCATTTGTTCCTGTGCATCAGTTGATGCAAAGGCTGGGGTCATGTCCCCATTTCAAGAAATTTTTGATTTTCTGTAATATGTTCAGTAGTGTGGCATCTGGCTCAGACTGGTTTCCTTTGGTACATCTGAGTTTGCAGCGTGTCAGGTTTTTTGTCCCGTAGACCATTCTCGATTTATCGAGGGTGAACAGCGGGTTTTCCTGACATGTCTCGAATTCTCAGTTACACTTCATTTTTCGCTCTTGTACTATTACAAACTTGTTGTTCCCACTTACTGTTATGAAATTGTTATTTCTATTATGGAAAGTATTTATAAGAGAAGGTCGATTTCGTAGTTGTTCGTCCTAACAGGATTGTGTACATTTGTTTGACTGTTAAGTTTGTACTCTGTTTTCTTCAGGCAATTTCATAGGCGATCTGATCAAGTGGAATTTGGTCTCTCCTCTTTGTTATATTAGAAGGTAAAGCTGGCCGCAAGCTAGCTCGGTCCAGATTCACTCCGAGATAGAAAAAATCTCGACATTTTTAGGATCGAGCCTAGCTCGGCTCGTTGCTCCGGCGAGTTGAGAATTAGGGCTAGGCCCGAATTTTGGGTCAGCTTGGTGCGGCTCGGCGAGCAGGTGACCTAAACGACAGTAGGTCCCTGATTTTCTCTCAGATTCCCGGTTTGTTCGAACCTTCCCCGGTTTGTCCGCTGGTTTTTCCTAGCCGCCCTTATGCTTGTTGTTTTCAGCCCGGCTCGCGAGCCCAACGGCAGTAAATACTACATTAATATAAAAAAGCCTACCACCAACGTAAGGAAATGGCTTACCGCTGGTGCATCCGTGTACGCCAGCACAGCTACGCCAGTGGTATCATCTGCCGCGGGCGCACCAATGTACGCCAATGGTAAGGCAGGCTACTGCTGGCATACAAAACTGCCACTCGCCACCGGTAGATCAAGCTACCGCTGGTGCATCCACGCATGGCAGCAGCCCTAAAAGTTGTACGCCATTAAAACAAAAATAAAATGCTGATGTGCATCGAACTAGCTAGATAAAATGATTTTCACATACCGAATATTGATGTACGGAACTAGAACAAAAAAAGTACCGAACAAGAGGTGACGACGCCATTCATGAACAAAGTATCGAAATATAGATAGCTTGTCTTATTACTAGTTATTAGTAACTAGCTATCTCTAATCTAGATGAGTAAATGACGTAAAACCACCATAATTGGAGCCGAGGCGACACATAACCACCATCTTTGTGTCGATTGTCACATAACCACCACTATTGGAGCTGGTGCGTGATGCGGAGCACTATTTCTGAGGTTTACACTGTCTAAACCATTTCTGACAGATTGGGCCCATCTGTCTGGTCTACATGGAAAATGTGGACGGTCGGGAGCTGACGGAATCTAGAGGCTGTTCAACCATCTGTCTGGTCTACGTGTAGATCTCGCGGGTAGTAGATGGCAGGCATAGCTGACTCGCTCACTCTCTGTCTGTAGCTTGTCTCTTATCAAATGCCAACTGGAGGTGGCAGCGGCGGGGACGTCAATGCTCGCCATAGAGGCGGTGATGGCAATTTGGTATGAATGTGGTCGTTCGCCGGGGCGTCAATTTGGATGTCGACGACTCCCCCGAGCCGATGGTCGCTATCCCTGCTTCCCGCGGTCCTCTGGCGGAGTCACATGGAGTTTGCGAGTAGCACTATGTGATCAGGGGTGGTGCTAGTGAGCCTTGTGATATGCACGAATACACATCTTGTGTATCATATTTGGCTTGCTAGATCCATTCCTGAAATGTGTGTCCAACCTAAGTATGAGGAACAAATCCAAGTCACTTTTGTTTACTTTGGTCTTTTTTCGATAACGCCGATGATTAAAATGTTGTGGCACTGTGTGATTCAGGGGTGGTGCGGGTGAGCCTTGTGATACACAAAAACATAAGTCTTGTGCACGCTATTTGGTTCGCTCACACCATCTCTTTAATGTGTGTCCAACCTAAGTATGAGGCAACCATTTAACTATTATTTTTGGACATGTGAACTCTTACTTTTTATTGGCTAATATCATGTTACATATTATCTGTCTTGTATACATATGACGAAGTGGTATGTGTTGTACGAGGGTAGGGTTCCAGTAGTGTACGACGAGTGGGACGACTGTCCGAAACAAGTGAACAAGTTTAATGGTAACAACTACAAAGGGTACAAAAATAAACAGGAGACGGAAGCCAGGTACATGAACCACACGTGCTAGCGCTCTCGACACTCTCTTGTTCGGGATCAAAGATTACTTGCATGTATTGGTACATGAAGCAGAAGACCATTTGATCATCTCTCTATGGTTTGATACTCTTACTTTGAAAACAGTTACAACAACCTTCTGCGCTTACACACATCAATGAGTGGATGCGATTTTACTCGAAAACTTTAAATCATGTTGTTAAGTTCACACTCATTAGAAAAAAAGAATTTCATTTGTTTGACCGCAACACCACGCAATCGCTCAACAAAGTTGTCGGTAATATTTATTTACATAATTACATTTTCATCATTTTTTTCAAAAGAAGGATGAAACATGTCGACACATCTTCCCATACATATATGTCAATATTTGGAATTCACTCAATGACCGCATTGTGTGGATAGATGAGAGAACCATAGATGCCATTGACCTGCATTGTCGTCGAGCTCCACTATGCGCCTCCTCTCATCTCATCCAGCTCAATGACTTCTTTATTTTTCGAAAGAGTGGGCAATGGGTTAAGTGGGATGCGGGGAGAGATGTGTTGAGCCATTGGATGGTTGGAGAGATGAGAGAAGCCCAGACGGTGCCGGCGGCGGCGGCCTTCCCCTACCCATGAGCGCGGAGGCTTGCGCGGGGCAGAGCCGGCCGGCGGCGATGCTCCGATGGCCACGGGCGAGGTCCGGGCGACAGTCTGGCTTGCAGCTGGAGAAGCTGGCGGCGGTTAGGAGCGGGCGGCCGGTCGTGGAGAGGACGGTGGTGCAGGTTCCATGGCGGTGCGGTCTGCAGCCCAGATCTGGGCCCTTCCGGGCCCTATCTGGGTTGAGCGGGCCCTTTCCGTTGGTCTGCCCGGGTGCATCCTCGATCTAGCGGGCGCACGGGGTAGCTTGATGGGGGGCAACTGGCGGGGATGGAGGGTGTAGGGGCGGCGTGGCCTTGCAGGTGATTGGCGGCGGCGGACATGGCGCTGCAGCGCGACGAGCAGGGCCAGTCAGGCGGACGGGCCCTACTTGCTGCGTCCGGTCGGCGGCTGCCTACGGCGGTGGAGGATGGCGGATCTCCTCCTATTGACCGCTGCAGGGTCGGAGGCTAGATTTGGACTTGTGGGCCCAGATCTGGCCATCGATGGCTGGGGAGTGCGACCGACGGGCGGCACGAGGTGCCGCCTGTCTACTGCACTTCTGCCGATCACGCGAGTTTGGCTTGTCGTCGTCTTATCCCATCCGACCCATCGGTCTCGTGATGAGCTGTCTATCGAACCCTGCTCTCGAGCTTGTGGATGCAGGGGCGGCGGCCCTGGAAGGCGGACTGCGCGGGCGTCTCTACGGCGAGCGACATGGCGGTGATGATGGCCTTTCTATTTGGCCGTTTCGATGGCGAGGAGCGGGTGGCGGGGGGTCCTAGTGTTGGCGGCGCTTCGGCAAAGCCAGCTCTCAGTTCGCGTTCGGAAGGCCTGGTTCGAGGACAATGATGGTCCGAGGGACCGGCGGGGTGCAAAGGTTTTTCCGGGTGAAAGCTCAACGTTTTGACTATTGGGAATATGCCCTAGAGGCAATAATAAAATGGTTTATTAAGCATATTCACGTTTATGATAATAGTTTATTATCCATGCTATAATTGTATTAAATGGAAACATAATACATGTGTGGAATATAAACACCCGGAGTCCCTAGTAAGCCTCTGCAGGACTAGTTCGTTGATCAAGAGATAGTTAGAGTTTCCTAACTATGGACTTGTTATAGTCACTTGATAATGGAGTCATATCATTAGGAGTAATGGTGTGATGGACATGACCCAAATAAAGAGTTGCAATTAATCGTGTCACAAAAGTTTTGTTGTCAACACTTTTAATATGCCAAATATAGTTTCCTTAGACCATGAGATTATATCACTCCCGTTCACCGGAAGAATACTTTGTGGACATCAAACGTCACTTTGTAACTGGGTGATTATAAAGGTGGCTTTCAGGTATCTCCGATGGTGGGTTGTTGGGTGATATGAATCGAGAGTGGAATTTGTCCCTCCATGTGACGGAGAAGATATCTCCAGGCCTTCTCGGTAATATAGCATCAAAAAGTCTGCAGACATGTGATTAGGTTGTAATCACCGGGATCCTATATTATGGACGAGTAAAGAGAGCTTACCGGTAACGAGATTAAACTAGACATGGGGATGTCAACGATTATATCTCGGGTAAGTAAAATATCGTGAGACAAAGGGAATCATATATGAGATTAATTGAATCTCCGTCATCGTGGTTCAATCGAGAAAAGGTTTTCGTTGAGTGTATAGGAATTAATATGGACATCCCGGTCCCGCTATTAATTATTGATATGATCATGTCTATGCATTCTCGAACCCGTAGGGTCACACACTTAACGTTCCGATGAAATTAGGTTTTGCGATGAATTAAATGATGAAGTGAACGAATGGTGATTCGGAGTCTCGGATGGGATCCCGACGTCACGAGAGGTTCCGGAGGAGTCCGGAGAATAAGATTCATATATGGAAAGTGGTTTACGGAGGTTTCGGAAAAGTTCCGGAAATTATTTACAGGGTACCGGAAGGTTCCGGAATGTTCTAGAAGGGTCTAGAAGTGGGACCACATATTTTGTATGGGGCCCACATGGTGCAAAGGGGTGCTGCCACCACTTGGTGGGGCGCACCACCTAGGCCCATATGGGTGGTGCGGCATAGGAAGGAGGGGAGTCCCACTCCTAGTTGGACTAGGAGGTGGGCTCTCCACCCCTTTAGGAAGGGGGCCCAAGGAGGAGTTCTAGAAGGACTCCAACTTGGGGGGCAAGCAAGGAGGGGCCGGCCGGCCCCCTGCCCAAGCCCTAGCCGACCTCCTATATAAAGGAGGGGAGGGGGGCGCACCATACAACCCTTGGAGGCTGCCCCCTAGCCGCACCCCCCTCTCTCCCTCTAAACCCTAGCCGCACCCCTTACCCCGAAGGGCTGCCGCCATCTCTCCTCCACACCTAGCCGCACCCCCTAGCCCTAGGGGCTGCGCCACCTTGCTCCTCTCCCTCTCCTCTTGCTTGGCTTGGCGAAGCCCTGCTCGCGGAGATCGTCATCATCACCGGCACTACCGTCGTGCTGCTGAGATCATCAAGGCCACGTCTTCTCGCTTGCGGGATCAAGGAGTCGACGTCTTCATCGAGCTGTACGTGTGGATGCCGCGGAGGTGCTGCCCGTTGCTGCACTTCACCGGATTGGATCTCGAGGATAACACATCTCCTCGCGACTAGACGAGTCTAGTTGCGGGGATCGACTAACCAACCCCTGCACCGACAAAACGCGTTTGTTGATCTTCGAGGGTAAGAGATTGGATCTCATCTTCGCTATCTTCATCTCATAGATCTAGATCCTTGGGGTTTATTCCGCTTGCTGCGTAGAAAATTTTTTGTTTTCCATGCTGCGACCCCATCAGTGGTATCAGAGCCTAGATCTATTCGTAGGTGTTGATGCGATTAGAACACAAGGAGTTGTGGGCGTTGATATTTTATGTTGCTACCTTCTCGCGTGCACTTTGCATCTTTGCGGTATTATGAGATTGAAGCGGCCCGGACCAACCTTACTCGTCCACGCACGAGAGACCGGTTCCACGACTGACATGCAACTTGTTTTGCATAAGTGGCTGGCGGGTGTCTGTTTCTCTTGCTTTAGTGAGGATGCAATTTTCAATGGAAGGCCTTTCAAAAGGATGAGTAAATAAGCAACTATTATATCACCGTTGTGGTTTTTGCGTAGATTAGAACGGTTCTATCTCGTTGACCCAAGCCACGTAAAATTTGCATAAACAAAGTAGAGGCGTCTAACTTGTTTTTGCAGAGGGGGTCAAGTGATGTGATATGGCCAATGTGATTTGTGATAATGTATGCAATGATCATGTTTGTAATATTTCGCGACTTGCATGTCGACGAGTACGGCAACCGGCAGGAGCCATATGGTTGTCTTTTATTTTATGTGACCTGCGTGTCAATGAATCACCATGTATTTGCTTTACTTTATTGCTAAGAGTAGCATTAGTTGTAGTTGCAATAGTTGGTGGACAACCATGGTGATGGCACCAAGATGATGGAGATCATGCCGGAGATGGAGATCTTGCCGGTGCTTTGAAGATGGAGATCTAAGAGCATATGAAGAAAGGCCATATCATATCACAATTATGAATTGCATGTGATGTTAATCCCTTTTATGCACCTTATTGTTATGCTTAGATTTGATCGCGACGGTAGCATGATAAGGTGATCTCTCATGTTAATATCAAGATAATTAAGTGTTCTCCCCTAGTATGCACCGTTGCGAAAGTTCGTCGTTTCGAAGCATCACGTGATGATCGGGTGTGATAGATTCAACGTTCACATACAACGGGTGCAAGCCAGTTTGCACATGCGGAAATACTACGGTTGTCTTGATGAGCCTAGCATGTACAGACATGGCCTCGGGAACACAGGAACCGAAAGGTTAAACACGAGTCATATGAATGATATGATCAACACTGAGTTGTTCACCATTGAAGCTACATCATCTCACGTGATGATCGGTGGTGGTGTAGTGGATTTGGATCATGTGTCACTAATCAACCAGAGAGATGTTGAGTTTAGTGGGAGTTCATTAATTTGATTAAGTTGAACTAAAATTATCATAAACCAGTGTCCTAAAGATGTCTTTGCAAAATCCTTGTAGATCATGGGAGACTACAGTAGTATGTTTCTTGCTGAGGAGCTGTGTCTCGATGGGTCCAACTTTGCTGAGTGGTACATGCGTCTGAGAGAAGCCCTATACGCCAATGATGAGCTCTACGTGATAGATGAAGCTTTAGAAAAACGCCCTGATGTTACTGTTGACTATGAAGGGTATATGGAGTGGTACGATCAAAAGACCACCTACTTGAGAGTCGAGTGGCTGATATGCACCTTCATGGATTCTAACCTTGGTAGACAATTTGGAAACTTGAGCGCAATGGAGATTGTCGATGAGCTGAAACAAAGGTTCATAGCACAAGTTAGAGTTGCAAGGTTTGAATGCCTGGATGAATTTCTTTCAACTAAGATGGAAGAAAACACTTGCTTGGAACAGCACCTAAGTAAGATGCACCGGCTGTATTATACTATGGTGGATGTTTGGAACCATGAAATAACTGACGAGATCGCAATAGATGGGGTGCTGCGCTCGCTTCCCCCCAGCTATAAGGATTATGTGAGGAACTATATCATGGGAAGGGATTCGATCACTTTCTGTGAGTTTATTTCCCAGCTGCGTCAAGTTAAAGTGGAACCCATAGCAGGAGAAGTAGTCAACGCAGAAGGTATATTTTGATATACTAGTTATAAATGTTTAAATGTCCCATTTACACTTATGGTGAGCTAAGTATTTGATACTTGTGCTGTTTTATGAAAACAGGGCCTGCCGTTTGAGAAGTGCATGGAGGGACTGAGTGGATTTCGCGGGAAGATGGCAATCAAGGAGTTGATGCTGGCGTCATTTCACTTCTACATTTATCGTTTTAAATTAGAGGATTTGAATGAGTTTTGTAATCGAATTAAGTGTGATCTTAAATTAGTGTGTCTCGGTTTGTGAGACGGTCATTCATGTTAAAGACAAGTGGTTGTTATGTTTTCATGAGTAATCCTTTTTGGAGATCACGTTTCGATTATGAGATTATTGTCCTTTGCTAGATTTAAACGATAATTAGTTAAACACTTATAAAATAAAGACATGCTAAAATATCCAATACTTAATGATGAGATTTGTTTTAATTATACTGTTAGTGCTGAAGAGCATCTTGATGCGCATCACTAAGTAGTGTGATTAAAAATGCCATTTTCTGAAAATGCCATGAGTTGCTGAAAATAAACACAAGTGTTGGTCGTATTTTTCAGTGAATAAAAGACATCATTATTTTATCATGGATGAGTGAATAGGAGTATTTATTCATGTCATGATAAGATCATGGAAGTAAAGGATATTAAGTTAACAAGATAATTGAGTCTTTTCGATTTGATCAAAAGAGACAAAATATTTGAGTTATTGTTTAGTATGGAGACTTGTGACAAGTGTTATCACAAATTACAATGTTTAGAGATTGTTCAAAAGTGTTTTGATAAACCTAAAGTATTGTAGTCACATTATATTTGATATTATGTGGTCATAAAGAAGGGTCTTTGGTTTTAAGGTTTCATTTGTATCATTTAGATTTATTTTTGATAACACTCTGTTTAAATAAAGGATCTATTTAATGATTTGCATTTCGCATATGAGTTATGTGAAATAGTGGTTTCAATAATTATGAGATAATTAAAAGCCAAAGCAAATGAAGTTTTGTAGAATATTCATATGAGATTATGAATAGAGATTCCACAATGTGAGACTAAAAGGGACAAACCAATGTGTTTGGTTGTGTTATGTATTTTAGTGGTTTTATCGTGAAATGGTTTCATGGATAAAAGAATTGTTGGAATGAATTTAGAAAGATTAAACCTTTCATGTTTATGTATCAAGTGGCACATGTGTAAAGTGCTATATTGGTTAAAACTTGACACATAAAAGGTTTTAATGATGGTGATCATTGATTTTTGGTTTAGCTTGTCTAAAGAGAAGTAGGGTTCAAGAATATGAATTTTGTCAAAAGTTGCAAAATAATATTCATGATTTACTTGTCATGTTTGGGAAACAAGACATACCTACAAAAACTACAAAAGAAGAAATAGAAACTTTAAATACGAAAGTGACTAAGAGTCATTCTACTTTAAGTTTAAATCATAAAGTAATCGTTACTTGATTTTGTGAAAAGTATGTTTCACATATTTATTTTGCAAAAGAGTTTGCGTGGAATAAATAAAACTTAGAGCTAGCAAGGTGCTGGCGTTTCGTATATGAGTTCTCGAATCTTAAGAGTTAAGAGTTTTGGAGGAGTCCAAAGTGTCGAGAAAGTGCATAAGGAACTGAGTGAGATCTAATTAAGATATGTGGTGACATATATTAAGTTAGAGCAGAAATTAATTTCCATAATCGAAATATGTGGTGACATATGTTTGAGTGGGAGCTAGTTAATCATGGTCAAATATAAAGATAACATATTTCTGAGTGGGAGCCAAAGTGGCTTCACAATTTAATATGTGTATGAGGTATATTTGAGTGGGAGTTTACAACATAGTGTTTGAGTGAAATGGAGATTTCATAAAAGTTGTAAACGTTGTTATGGACCAATGCATAACTTATGAAGTTAGTTTGAACGTCAAATATTCATGTAGATGAATGTATCTATGGAGGATAGATAAGTTTGATAAACATTAAAGTCAGATGTTTCAACCTAAATAGTTTTGAAGGAGTTCAAAATGAAACAAGAGAAGAATGGTTCATCTCATTGTGATATATAGGTGAAGCATTGAGTTAGAGAACTCAGTACAAAATTGATGGTTGAAAGATATGTTGGAGTTCGATATGAATTGTTCATAGGTCTCAACATATAAGAACCATATGTTTGTATATGACGATATGTGACCCAAGTTCTTAATTGTAAGAACATGTTGAATGAGGAGTCATTTTTCATGAGATTGAGATAAATTTAGAAAATGGTGGACTTGGTTGAAGTCATAAAGCCAGACTAAATTAGGGATCTCTTAATATCGGAGTAACACAGCGAAAGCATGATCGGAAATATCAAAGTGACAAGGCTCACTGTTGATTTGTTAAGTCAACAACATATAGGAGTATATGATTAATTCAAGGATTGAAATAAGATATAATATTTTGGTTTGAGAAAGTTGTTTCAAGATTGAGTGAGTTCCAGATGCATATGTTGTGGGAAAGTCCATTTGACTGAACATACATATAGGCATAAAAGGATATGAATATCTCACTCTATAACCAAACATATTATATATACATTTTATCATGGGATGATAGGAAGTTTATCATGAGATGATAAAGTAATGTCAAATTAGGTGACAGTTACAAATTTTTGCAAAGGACATAAAGAGCTGTAAAGTACAGAGTATGGACAGAACCTCTTCCACAAGCAAACATGATCAGCACTGAGACTTCATGAGTGAGACTCCATGGGTGTTGGATCGAGGAAATGTAAACTAGATTATTGACTCTAGTGCAAGTGGGAGACTGTTGGGAATATGCCCTAGAGGCAATAATAAAATGGTTTATTAAGCATATTCACGTTTATGATAATAGTTTATTATCCATGCTATAATTGTATTAAATGGAAACATAATACATGTGTGGAATATAAACACCCGGACTCCCTAGTAAGCCTCTGCAGGACTAGTTCGTTGATCAAGAGATAGTTAGAGTTTCCTAACTATGGACTTGTTATAGTCACTTGATAACGGAGTCATATCATTAGGAGTAATGGTGTGATGGACATGACCCAAATAAAGAGTTGCAATTAATCGTGTCACAAAAGTTTTGTTGTCAACACTTTTAATATGCCAAATATAGTTTCCTTAGACCATGAGATTATATCACTCCCGTTCACCGGAGGAATACTTTGTGGACATCAAACGTCACTTCGTAACTGGGTGATTATAAAGGTGGCTTTCAGGTATCTCCGATGGTGGGTTGTTGGGTGATATGAATCGAGAGTGGAATTTGTCCCTCCATGTGACAGAGAAGATATCTCCAGGCCTTCTCGGTAATATAGCATCAAAAAGTCTGCAGACATGTGATTAGGTTGTAATCATCGGGATCCTATATTATGGACGAGTAAAGAGAACTTACCGGTAACGAGATTAAACTAGACATGGGGATGTCAACGATTATATCTCGGGTAAGTAAAATATCGTGAGACAAAGGGAATCGTATATGAGATTAATTGAATCTCCGGCATCGTGGTTCAATCGAGAAAAGGTTTTCGTTGAGTGTATAGGAATTAATATGGACATCCCGGTCCCGCTATTAATTATTGATATGATCATGTCTATGCATTCTCGAACCCGTAGGGTCACACACTTAACGTTCCGATGAAATTAGGTTTTGCGATGAATTAAATGATGAAGTGAACGAATGGTGATTCGGAGTCTCGGATGGGATCCCGGACGTCACGAGAGGTTCCGGAGGAGTCCGGAGAATAAGATTCATATATGGAAAGTGGTTTCCGGAGGTTTCGGAAAAGTTCCGGAAATTATTTACAGGGTACCGGAAGGTTCCGGAATGTTCTAGAAGGGTCTAGAAGTGGGACCGCATATTTTGTATGGGGCCCACATGGTGCAAAGGGGTGCTGCCACCACTTGGTGGGGCGCACCACCTAGGCCCATATGGGTGGTGCGGCATAGGAAGGAGGGGAGTCCCACTCCTAGTTGGACTAGGAGGTGGGCTCTCCACCCCTTTAGGAAAGGGGGCCCAAGGAGGAGTTCTAGAAGGACTCCAACTTGGGGGGCAAGCAAGGAGGGGCCGGCCGGCCCCCTGCCCAAGCCCTAGCCGACCTCCTATATAAAGGAGGGGAGGGGGGGCGCACCATACAACCCTTGGAGGCTGCCCCCTAGCCGCACCCCCCTCTCTCCCTCTAAACCCTAGCCGCACCCCTTACCCCGAAGGGCTGCCGCCATCTCTCCTCCACACCTAGCCGCACCCCCTAGCCCTAGGGGCTGCGCCACCTTGCTCCTCTCCCTCTCCTCTTGCTTGGCTTGGCGAAGCCCTGCTCGCGGAGATCGTCATCATCACCGGCACTACCGTCGTGCTGCTGAGATCATCAAGGCCACGTCTTCTCGCTTGCGGGATCAAGGAGTCGACGTCTTCATCGAGCTGTACGTGTGGACGCCGCGGAGGTGCTGCCCGTTGCTGCACTTCACCGGATTGGATCTCGAGGATAACACATCTCCTCACGACTAGACGAGTCTAGTTGCGGGGATCGACTAACCAACCCCTGCACCGACAAAACGCGTTTGTTGATCTTCGAGGGTAAGAGATTGGATCTCATCTTCGCTATCTTCATCTCATAGATCTAGATCCTTGGGGTTTATTCCGCTTGCTGCGTAGAAAATTTTTTGTTTTCCATGCTGCGACCCCATCATTGACGCCAATGATGATGACTGATACGTCTCAAACGTATCTATAATTTTTTAGTGATCCATGCTAGTTTTGTGATGTTGTCACATGTTTTTCCTGTCATTTATATCATTTTTATGCATTTTGTCAGACTAACCTATTGACAAGATGCCCAGTGCCAGTTCCCTGTTTTTGCTGTCTTTTTGTTTCAGAAATTTACTTCTAAAAATATTCTCGGAACGCGCTGGAATTTTTGAGGATTTTTTATTTGCCACGACGAAGTACCAGACCGAAGGAGAGCCGGAGGGGAGGTCCACAGGGCAGGGACGCCCCCCTGCCGCGGCCCTAGGTAGACCTGCGGGTGGGCCCCGCCCCTGCCCGTGGGACCTCACCTCGTGGCCCTCCGACGCCTATAAATTGCCTTTTACCCTAAAAACGTCGAGGCGGCCATTATTTTCCAGAAACTCGACCCCGACGCGCCGTCACCGAAAACCCTAGTTCGGGGTCCAATCTGAAGCTGATCCCGGCACTCTGCCGGAGGGGAGATCGATCCCGGAGGGCTCTTCATCGCCATGCCTTCCTCCGGGATGATTTGTGAGTAGTCTCACCTTGGACTACGGGTCCATGGCAGTAGCTAGTTGGTAGTCTCTCTCTCTCTTGTGCTTCATGCCTTATGATCTTGTGAGCTTCCTAACATGATCAAGATCGACTATTATAATGCTATGTGATGTGTTTGCTGGGATCCGATGGATTATGAAGTTATGTTCAGATTGTGCATGATTCTTATATGTTAATTTATGTTCTTGCATGCTCTCCGATGTGCGTAGTTACTTTGGCCAAGTGATTGTGTGTATCTCCAAGAGAGGGTATTTATGCTAGATAGTGGGTTCATGCCCCCTTTTGTTCCTGGGCACAGGTGACAGAAACGTCTAAGGGCGAGGGTGTGTTGTTGCTACTAAGGATAAAACAGCGGTGCTAGTGTCTCTTTTGATATTAGAATTGCTTACATCATGCGCTTTACTTAATGCAATTGTCTGTTGCTTGCAACTTAATACCGTTGGGTGACAGGCTGGATAGCGATCCCACGGTGGACTTTTTAGACAAAGATGCACTCAACGGTCTTTGTTCCTTGTCGTGATGCCTCCATAAATATTATCATGTTCCTTTTGTCATAGCTAAATTGGGTTTGTGTCATGATCTTGTCAATTGCCTAGCTGTAATTCATTCACCCATCACATGCATGTTTTATTTACTTGAGAGACTCCACTAGTGAACCCATGGCCCCCGGTCCATCTTTTTACATTGTTTACAACCTCATTTACTTGCTTTTAATCATCATTACTCCTCTGGTCACTTTTGCATTTATTCTATTTCATCATACAATTAACCGCTTTGTGTTCTGCGAGACCGGAGAGATTGACAACCTCTCCACCGTTGGGGGCAAAGTATTTTGGTTGAGTGTGTGTAGGTCCATGTCTGTTGAAGGTTAAGCGCCAGAGATCTTCAACATTCACCTCGTTGTTGATTTCAAAGTCCTACTGGTTCGATAAACCTCGGTTCTATAATTGAGGGAAAACTGCCACTAGCTACAATTCCGTCTTCGCTTGGGGCACCACCCAACTTTCATTATATCAATATTAACCATCAAGCAGTTTTTCTGGCGCCGTTGCCGGGGACTTTGGATCTGCAGCAAGAGGAGTCTCACACTCTCAATCTCTTTACTTTGTTTTTGTCTTTCTTGCTTTATTTCTCGTTTAGCTTATTTTCTTGTTTCAAAATTTTAAAACCCAAAAAATTAGTGTAGTCTTTAATTCTGTCTTGTTATTTTATCTTATCATTATGTCTTCCACTGAAAATACTAAGTTGTGTGACTTTACTAGCACTAATAACAATGATTTCATATGCTCTCCAATTGCTCCACCCGCTACTAAAGCGGAATTTTATGAAATTAAACATGCCTTGCTAAATCTTGTTATGAAAGAGCAATTTTCTGGTGCTAGTACGGATGATGCTGCCTATCATTTAAATAACTTTGTTGAGTTATGTGATATGCAAAAGTATAAAGAGGTAGAAAGTGACATCATAAAACTGAAGCTTTTCCCTTTCTCTTTGAGAGGGAGAGCAAAAAAATGGTTATTGTCTTTGCCTAGAAATAGCATTGATTCTTGGATTAAATACAAAGATGCTTTTATTGGAAAATATTATCCACCTACTAAAATCATACAACTAAGGAGTAACATTGTGAACTTTAGACAATTTGATAATGAACGTGTTTCTCAAGCTTGGGAGTCTGTAAAGATTGAATTTTTCGAGGCACTTCTGTTGCTCAAATCGGAAAACTCAAAACTAATGAAAGATAGATAAAAGTACCAGGCTTGCTGTCAAAAATTATCAGAGAAAGATAAAATTCTGGTGATTTTTGGAATTTCGTGCAACAGGCCCACAGAGTCCATTTCTGGACAGCAAAACAACACCTCGCACTTTCCATGTATTAGAGGCTAAACTTGGCACAAAAAACCAAAAGAAAAAGATATAATGAAGTTGCTACAGAGGCAAAACCTCCATGACTCAAGAAAAACAAAAACAAACTGAAAGTAAAAGATGGGTTGCCTCCCAACAAGCGCTTTTCTTTTAAGCCTTTTAGCTAGGCATGATAATTTTAATGATGCTCTCATAAGAATAAGAGTTGGAACGCAAAAGAGAGCATCATGAAGCAAATATCAAACACATTTAAGTCTAACTCTCTTTCTATGCATAGGCATCTCACAAGAAAATAAATTATTGGAGCATAAAGCATTAAGCATAGGAAGGCAAAGCAAGTGCAACATTAAAACCTTCAACATAAAGAGGGGAAACTTCATAAGATGAAAATTTATATAACCACACTTCCCTCTCTCATAATAACTTTCAATAGAATCATAAGAAAACTCAATAACATAACCATCACATAAAGCATTTTTCTCATGATTCACATGCATAAAAGTATTATTATTACTCTCCACATAAGTAAAATCTTTATTATTAGTAGCATTGAGAGTAGGACTATCATATAGAACTTGGACATGATAGACTAATTGTATATTAGAAAGATGATGTTCAGTAGGAGAGTAATAATTATGACATGTCTCGCAAGGATGATTAAAATCATTCTTTATGGCATAGTTATCATCACAATAATCATCAAAAACTGGAGGCATAATATCATCATAAGCAAGGGGATAGTCACCTTTCCAAGCATATATTTTTGTAAACAAATCATCATGACTTTCAATACCAAAAGGATTTTCAAACCCATCATCTCCAAGCTTGGGGTTTTCCACATTATGATTAGAAGAAACATGAATATTCCCAACAGTATAACAATTATCAATATCATCATTTTCAAAATTGGTGCCAAAAAGATTTTCAAGATCATAAGTAGTATTATTATCCCAATCATGATCATCACAATAAGTAACAGGCATAACATAATATTCTTCAATAGTGCCTATAGATTTAACATCAAGATAATAATGAATACAATTAAGCGGATCATCTTCAATAATTTTTTATTCATGCTCATTAGGAACAACCATGATGGGAGAAATATGCTAAGGGGATGATACCGTTTCCTCTTCCTTTTTACTCCTCCCTCTCTTCTTCTTCTTCTTCTTCTTCTTCTTCTTCACCACCACCTTAGGAGGGAGTGGTTGGAAAGGAAGCTTCTCCACATAATCTGATTCATTATTAGAAAAGACAGGAGAAACTTGGGAGAATCTCTCCCTTTCATTATTGGCAACATAAGAAACATATGTCCTTTTATACTTTGGTGAAGCGATATTCTTTCTAATTTTTGCAATGTAAGCATTGTCACGGCAATTCACAACACAATAATGATAAGCTCCCTTAAGAATGCTATTCATCCCAAAAGTACTCCCATCTAACCAAGAAGTTTTTTCTAATAACTCTTCACACCCCCAAAAATAAATTAAGTTCATCATAAAGACTAGAGGTGATCATGTTATCACAAAACTGCTAATAGTTCTATCATTAAAGTACGAGCATTGGAAATTAAAATGACCTTCTTCTTTGCAAAGTTCACACTCAAAAGGATAGAGATCATTTAATTCTCTAGCAAATTTATATAAATCCTTAATCCATTTGCTAGTTCTTTCATGCTTATGTTGCTTACAATATTTATCTTCTTCAACCCGAGTGCTTTCACAAGGTCTATGCACTCCACAAAAATTAACATGCTTATATGGAACATTATTTGTAGAGATTGGATCATGTCTATTGCAATCATCATTAACAATTTTATTTTGTTTGCAAATGTCTTTGAAAGGTTCATGATGCTTAGACCATTTCTCTTTAGGAATATTAATATGAGAAGCAAAAGACTTATAGATATCAACAACTATATGAGAGTCAAGTCCAAACTTAGCACTAAGCTTATTAAAACTAACAGTTTCAACAAAATACTTAATGCAATCATACTCATAATTTATACCTGACTCTTTACCTTTGTCGATCTCCCAATCTTCAATGTTGTGTTGAATCTTTTTAATAAGATCCCATTTAGCATCAATCTTCTTACTTGTAAAAGAACCCATAGAAGAAGCATCAAGTATTTCCTTGTCATGACGAGATAGCCTTGCATAAAAATTGTTAACAATAATATCCTTGGAAAGATCATGGTTAGGACATTTAAGCATTAATGATTTCAATCTCCCCCAAGCTTGAGCAATGCTCTCTCCGTCACGTGGCCAAAAATTGTAGATATAATTTCTATCTTGATGAATTTCATGAAGAGGATAAAATTTAGAATAAAAGAGAGACATAAGCTCCTTCCAATCCAACAAGTGAGAATTGTCTAGCAGCCTATACCACTCCAATGCTTTCTCCTTAAGTGATAAGGAAAATAATTTCCTCATGATTACCTCTCTTGATACACCTGCAATCTCAAACAAATCACATAATTCCTTAATATAAAGCAGATGATTACTAGGATGGACGGCTCCATCTCCTGCATAGCGATTAGTCATAACAAGATCAATTATTCCCATCGGTATTTCGAAAGAAATACATTCAGTAGGTGTAGTAACCTTATCCACCATGGGAGTGGTGGAGACGTCACTCTCAAAAAACAAATTTAAATGACAACGTTCCATAAGCCGAACTAGTAAAAATAAAAACAAGAAACAAAAATATTTAATCGCAAGATCTAAAGAAGATACCTTCAAGCGCTCACCTCCCCGGTAACGGCGCCAGAAAAGAGCTTAGTTGCCGGAGGATGTGAGTGCCGTTTACCTTACCTCCCCGGCAACGGCGCCAGAAAAGAGCTTGATGTCTACTACACGCTTCTATTCTTGTAGACTTGTTGGGCCTCCAAGCGCAGAGGTTTGTAGGACAGCGGCAATTTTCCCTTAAGTGAGTAACCCAAGGTTTATCGAACTCAGGGAGGTAGAGGTCAAAGATATCCCTCTCAAGCAACCCTGCAATTAAGATACAAGAAGTCTCTTGTGTCCCCAACACACCTAATACAATTGTCAGTTGTATAGGTGCAGTAGTTCGGCGAAGAGATATTAAAATATGGGTAATATGGATGGTAAAACAAGGTTTTGTAATTCTGTAATAAAAATGGCAGCAAGCAAACAAGTGACAAAAGTGACTAAAAACGGTGTATCAATGCTTGGAAACAAGGCTTAGGCTTCATACTTTCACTAGTGACTACTCTCAACATCATTAACATGATTAAACAGATGATAGTTCCTACAAAAACACATGCATAGTAGACGTTACTCGGAGATCATTCTTTTATGGACACATGCATAGTATTCCACATCTATGGACACTTCATGTTGTCACTATCCGCATCCAAAGATAGTACTAACAAACACCACAACCTATTTCTTGAATAGTCTCTTTCTTCAATAACACAAGCATCAAGAAACCTCATGATCTATTCAATCCAACAATAATAAAGAACAAACTCATGACAAAGATCCTTCCAATCTCTTATCCATAGAGTCACACACGGCACCCACACTGTCACCGAGATACCGTGATCACAACGGTGACTCCGGAAATTGTACTAAATAATATCACTTGAGCAACATCATATCCATTACGCAAAGGTAAACATCATGTATTCAACTATATCAACAAAGCTTATGATCACAACAAAGATCATATCATGGGAGAGAGAGATACCCACATAGCTACTTGTACAAGCCTCAGCCCCGGTGGAGACTACTCACGCATGGCCATGGTGAGTACGAGCTTGATGGAGAGGTGCAGCCCGGAGGGGAGATGGCGGTCGGCGGCGGCCCGGAGAGGGGCCACGCCGGCGGCAGCCCTTGGAGGCGGCGGCGGCGGCTGCCCTTGGGGGGGGGGGGGCTTGGCCCTCTCTTCAAGCTTGGAGATGGTGCTGGTATGGAGGAGGTTCTCCTGTTCTAGACGGCTGCCTATGAGGAGAAAAATTCGTGGTCCTTGATGACCTAGGTTTCCTCTCTTTATATAGATTCCCGAATTCACGTCATCAGATTTTTGGGCTTCAGTAAAAATAGGGATACCTCGGCCGTCCGGTCTCGGATTGGGCCGAATTTTATATCTAGATCGATTGGCGTAAAATTCCCCACAACTTTCGCGAACAAGCTCTTTTGATTTGACATCGTCTTAGGGTCGGTACGAGGCCATCTTCGAAAATAGTTCTCAGACAGATTTCAGGAAAGTCCAATTCGACTCAAACAAGGTTTCCTTTTTGCACTCTTGTCAATTTCCAAGTAATTCATACACATCAAAGTGTAAAACAAGAACATTGTGCACTTTTACCACTATTAATAGGTTAGTCCAATAAATCCATAAAATGACATAAAACATTCTGATACCAATTTGTAGAGCCCCGACCTCGGAATTATACAGAGATACTATGTAACCCACAGGCCATGCTACACAATCGAAGGTTACTGGGGTTACCACTCCCAGGCCAAAACCTTTGGCAGGCGTGCTCGAAATGGATCATCGGCCACGTAACACCTCGATCATGCCATGAACACTGGCATAACTATCAATGCATAATAGAGAGATCAAGACTGCGGAACAACTGACACATTACAGTCTCTACGACACAAAGAGATCATAGTTAAACTCATATTATTGAGAAAGATAGCAAATGACACATCAGAGCTCACAGACCCAACATTACATCAAGCGGAAGCAAATATAGTTGTCTAAACAACAAGATCCAAATTATGGCCTAAGAGGCCTACAATAACATATCCCAGCCAGCCTGTTCCGTGACGTCCCAAGCTATCACCTGGGAACCCCAGAATACTCGTCGATGTCAACATAGAACCCACCTTCCTGTTCGGTGACATCCTACTCTAAAACAAGTAATAATCAACAAAGCAAGGCTGAGTACGACGTACTCGCAAAAATTAGTAGGGCGATATAGGCCCGATGCTGATTGGCTTCAAGGCTGTATACTAGTTGTTTTGCATAAAGCTAGTTTTCCTTCCGAAGACTAAGACTCATGGCATCGACTACTCAGAAGGTTTTTCACAAGGGGATAAGATAGTAAAACTTCTTTATTCGGTTCACCTTGAACCAATAGTAACCAGAAACACCACTCATCTCCACCAAGGCACTCCCTCGAATCCCCCTCGAGGAAATGAACCTTTTAACACATGTTGCCAAATTTTAAATAAGTTCAGGTTTTTCTATGATCTTACTTATCTCCCCAAGATTTGTCCATAACCGTGGACACGGCTTTTCGAAAAGATTAAACCCTGCAGGGGTGTACTGTTTTTAGCCATTGGTACCGTCCGGCTCGCCTGATTAGCTCTCTTTCGGGGAAAGCCGGCAAGTGGGCGCGGTTAAACCTTTACCTCGCATGAGACTATCCAAGGGTCATCGTGATGACAGGACAAGTTTACCCAGCCTATTTCAGCCCCTGCCCCCATCGCCACATCCTAAACACCACCATCCTCAACAAGCCTTTTTCCACCATCCAACTCATACGCAAATGGAAAGCTCAAACTAGAGGACCCTTGGATACGCCCGCACAAGTTATTCGGTTAGTAAGGAGCCCATACCCCCACCGATGGAAGCACGCTCGGTTCTTGGTTCAAGCGATACGCACTCGCACCTAGGCGGCAAGAATGAGGCAAAACACCATCAACCCCGATGGCAGCTCATCCAAGCCTTTTAGCATTTTAATTAAGTACCAAGTTTCCACCTTGTCCGAACATTCCATCAACTTTACAATTATGGAAATAATCATCCGGACAACTAAGCATTCGACTAAGCATGGCTAAGCATATATTTAGCAGATATAAATTAACTCAGGCCAACACATCAAACCTATGGATCATAGGAGGGAAACCGGTAATGGTTTAGGGATCATGCAATTCATAGGATACTCTAACATTGACCAAAAGTTGACATTGGAATCGAATGCAATATTATGGTGGATAAAATACTTGGGTAGGATGAGATATGCCAAGAAGGTTAGGTTAGCTCTTGCCTTTTTTTGGCAATGCACAGAAAATATATAGCTTTGGGGAAGCAGGTGATTGACTTGTCGATCCATACTCCAGTGTCGTCCATCGGTGTCGTCGGTCTTCACATCGGACTCGTCTCGATCTCGAATCACGTTCTATCGAGAGGATACAAAACTCCGGAAAGAAGGAACAATCAACACATATATAAGTGAAATGCGCATACACATGATGACATGATAAATTATGCATTGGAAAGGTCTTGGGCATGACCCACAAGTTAAATGGAACACCTAAAATAAATATCGTAATTAACGGGTTAAAACTCCATATTTAACTTAGTAATTTAAGCATTTACCCAAAATGTACAGTACTAAAATATGAGTTCTACATGCATAAAAATGACATTATTAGATAGGTATTGTTCTCCTGATCATTTTGGTACTTCGTTTGAAAAAAATCGATTAACGATGAAGAAATGGTGAATTAAATGGTTATTCAAATTAAATAATTTTAACCATTTCAAAAATGACATCATGGGAAAAGTTGTTGTCATGCTGTGAACTTAACATAGATAGATAGCATTTGAACTGCTGATCACTTTTATGTTTATTCACAATTTTTGAGTAATTATTTCTCAAGTTATGATTTTTCCAAGATTGTTATTAATTCTGCCATTTTAGTAATTTTAAATAAACAGCAGTATAAACTATTTAGTTGATCATAGAAATTATACTAATAGATAGATATGATTTTTATGAACATTTTGACATATCATTTGTAATTTTTTGAGTTATAAAACAAAAAATATTGAATTTACAAATTCATCTCAATTTCTGCCATTCTAGTTATTTCAATTTAACAGCAAATTAGAAAATTCATTTTAACATGTAAATATCACTAATAGATAGATATTAATTCCCTGAACAATTTGGTACCTTGGTTGTAATTTTTGGAGCAATATTCAAATTGTTATGAATTTTCAAAGTTGGACTTTAATTCTGCCATTTTATTAAATTGAATTAATAAGCAATAAAATTTATTTCCTTGGACATGAAATTGGTGTTATCAGATAAAGTTTATTTTGTTGAATATTTTTATACCTTATTTGAATTTTTCTAAGTAGTACTTGAATTGATATGCATTTTACAGGTTTTAAAGATTTTCTGTTTAAAATAAAAAACACAGAAAAATCTGAAACCCTTTTTTCACCGGGCCTATCTTAGCCCTAGAGGCTGACGGTTGGGGGCCCAGGGACACGTCAGCATCCATGTCAGCTGGACGGTCCCGCGGCCGGTTTGACCCCGGAGGAAGCCAAGACCGGCGCCCGCGACGGTGGTGACCACCGGTCGGCGACGCGCACCGATCTGGCGGCAGAGGGCGCTAGGGGACGCGTTAATAGGCGCTCTCGACGCGCCGCTCGATAGAGAGCCGAGAACGGCAGCGCCACTACCATCCGGTCACCAGAGTGACGCGCACGACGGTGACCGGCGGCGGTTATGGTGAGCTACGGCGGCGCCTCGGTGAACCAGGGCGAGAGGAGGGAGGAGAGAAGGTCCATCAGGACCATTAGCTCACCCTGAGCGCTGCGGAGGGGTCGAGGAAGGACGGGGAGGCTGGACGGCGGCGAGCGCGTGCATGGAGGCGGCGGCCGGAGGCGGAAGGGAACGGCCCGGCAAGGTCGATTGCGGCGACCCCGGGCCGATTCCTTCGGCGTGGAGGTGCAGCACGGCGAGGCGGTGAAGATGGCATCGTCCATTTGCTCCGGGGCGGCCTCGGTCATCGGCGATTTGAAGGGGGACGGCGGCGGACGGCGGCAAGAGCTCGGGTAGGTCTAGGTTTAGGGCTTCCGCGGGGAGAGAGAGCAAGAACAGGGGAGTGAGGAGAGAGGGAACTCAGCGCGTCGGGGGGCCCTCCTTATCCACCAGGGACCAGGCCGCGCGGCATGGCGCCAGTGGCGGTGCGGTGGCGATGGGCGGCACTGGGTCGCTACAGGGAAGAGGGAGGAGAGAGAGCTAACAGGGGGGTCCACACGCCAGATTTTTAAACTTTTCCTTTTCTTTTTCCACTTTTTATGTTTCTTTAAAACCAGTAGCACTTTAGGGATTTTATTGAGGCCCTTAAACTATTTCAGAAATTATGAAAATATTTGAGTAGGCTCCCCTTATCATGTAGAGGCTCCACAAAAATTGGTGTTGCAAAATAAAAGGTTTTGCACAACATTTGTTCATAGGGTTTACAAATGACATTTTTGATCANTTTCCTGTCCTGTCCATGGCCTGAAATTGTCTTGTCATGCCACTCAAAGATTACTGATATGTGGTTCTTCAATTGATGCAGGTCAGGCTTGAAGGCTTGACTGACTTTTGCTGGCTCTGCGAGAATCCGCAGGTGTGTAAAATCTCCTGAAAACCATGCCTACGGTGGTCAAGTGTATCGGCCGTGATTAGCGAGCATGTAGCAGTTGTCTTTGGCCAGCTTGTCAATCAATGCTGATCATTGCACTACACATACTACCTGATAACTGAGATGCGTGTCAATTTTCTGCGCTTGACAATTTTCTGTACACTGATTTCTGCAGAAGTTGGTGGTTCCATTCGAGATGCGTGGTTACCAGGGTGTTTACAACTTAGAAAGAAGGGTCAGTAGCTTTTTATGGTTAATCTAATCAATGCATCCTTCTTTTGTCCTCATAACCTTTTGAGCTTATTCTGTGTCGTGTCGCATCGCAGATCTACGAGGGAGCAGTCAGGGGTCTTTCACCAGTTCAAGGTCCGTTGCCCGTCAAGTTCCCGCTTCCAGACCCCAGAAACCCCTTCTCTCTCAAACCAGGAGCTCTAAAGTTTGACTCTTCAAAGTCCATAGTAGTCAATACTCCAAGTGTCTCTGCAGCGATAGCCGGGGCTCAAGCTGCTGCCACTCAGTACTCACGGAAGGACCATAATGCTGCTTCTGCTGCCACTAGTACTGAGATTCAGACAAGAAATAAATCAAGGGAAAACCATGTGGATGTCTGTTCTGGGAGTGGTAGTCTGCCATCTGTTGTCCAGGACAGTCCACCCAATTCGACCCACCAGGATCCATCTCCCATTGTTCAGAACAGTCCATCATGTTCAGAAAACCAGAATACACCCTCTGTTGTCGTGAACAGTCCATCCTATCCGCAAAACCAGAATCCTCTATCCACTGTCCAGAACATTCCATCCTATTCACAGAACCAAAATCCTGTGTCCATTGTCGGTAGCATTCCAATCTATTTGCAAAACCAGAATCCTCCACCCATTATCCATACCATTCCATCCTATCCACACAACCAATTTCCTGTGTCCATTGTCGGTAGCATTCCAATCTATTTGCAAGGCCAGAACTCTCCGTCCATTGTCCGCAACATTCCACCCTACTCGCAAAACCAGAATCCACCGGACAATGTACAGAGCAGTCCATTCTATTCGCAAAATCAGAATCTGCCGTCAGTTGTGCAGAACAGCCCATCCTATTCGCATAATCAGAATCTGCCGTCCATTGTGCACAACAGCCCATCCTATTCGCATAGCCACAACCCATTGCCCATTGTCCAGAGCCGTCCATCCTATTTGCAAAACCATAATCCATCTTTCGCTGTCCAGAACAGTCCATCAGTTTTACAAAACCAGAATACCGAGCCTCGGAGAAGTCCACGACTGCAAGGTGGAGGTTCCAACAGGGTGAGTGTTCATTTTTTTTTTCTTTTTTCATGAGAATTTTGTACCATCAAGATAACTATAAATTACATACTGGGCCGTTGACTAGATGTGAGACGTCATCGTAGAAAAGTCAAAAGCCGAAGTAGATTATTAGGTCATCGTTGGTACATTATAGTGATCCAAATGCATCCTGTGAAGGATATCACAATTAGGTTTCTGGAAGTCGACGGGCTAAAAGGTAGTGTTGTCTGATGAAAGCGAGAACCAGCAAAGTTGGTGCATTCCCATCAGCACAATGTTTTGATCTTCCCAGCACCTTGGAAAGTTACATTTAGCTGAGAAACTTAATCATTGACCAATTTAGATATAGAGCATTCTTCTGTCTCATGATACTTAATTCAGTAATTGCATTCATCTCCACTGCTGTGCTTGTTTCAATTCAGAGTGCCTGCCCCTGGTTGTTTCTGCTGTTCCAGTTCCCAAATGCATGTATCCTGATACCATTTGTAGGTTATGAGGATACTTTTTTCCTCATGCTCCCTTGTCATAATTCTTATCTTAGCCGCTGTGCTGGGACTTCTGCTCTGTGCCCCATTTCCTTTTCCGTTCCTGCAGTAGTCTCCAATATTTTGTTGCGCACTTGTAATCTTCTCCCCAGTAACTTATATGGCTACACAAGAATTTTACATGATCAGTTGTTTTGTGTCGTCAAAACAATATAGTAGCAGGAGATAGGATCACACATTAGGCGAGTTCATTACCTCTGATTGCATTTCCCCCCTAAGATCTTCAAGGTGTGGATAATCTTTTGCCTACAGTACATACATAGTTGGAGTGCCGGGGCTGTTTATTCTTCTGGCACAGTTTACAGAAGATGCTTTATGAATCTGAACAAGTAATATTATGTATGCAGAATTATCATCTCTTAGTGTTTAGCTTTTTCCCCAATTCCATGCACATGCATGCATAAGTTGAAAACCCACACAGCTTATTTGGGATGGATGTCTCTTGCTCTTGAGTCAGTATGCAAACTAACAGTTGTCTGGTTAGCTTGTCACAGCGGCGCTGAGGGAGCTGAAGGAGTCAAGCTTGCGCGACGGTGGGGAGCGATGGGTCCCCAAAAGTCGACCTGAATAATCTGGTACCTGGCCTTGAGGTGCTTGTTCATCGCATGAATGTGACACCAGCTCGCTCCTTGTACATTGTAGCATTTGATCGGTGCATTCCTGATTAATTGAGTGTAGCATGATAGTATGTGACAGTGATGGTGCCATGAGTCGCAGGTTATAGATCTCATGTAGCACTGAACTTTGTTTTTATTTGGAACTAGTGCTTTAGACTAGGTTATAGATCTCATGTAATTTGACTGAACGTAGTCTTCATTTGGAATTAGTGCCCTAGAGTAGTCAGTGTATCTTTGCCAAAATGGAACATGCCATTTGGGGAATACGTATGACAGATTTTTATGTAACATTTGGTAAAAACAGATTTATGACTCTGTTGCAAGTGTTGCGAATGTTTGCTGCAGGGGAAACGAACGCAAATCTCCATGTACATGTGAAAAATAGCTGTAAAACAAATCAGCTAACTATTTTTCTTTTCAAAGCTTATGTCATCTTTCTTATGAAGATGTCAAAAGAAAATTTATAAAGAAAAACTCTAATATTAGATTTCACTAATATGTATTTTCATTTGTGTGCTACCCAAGAGATTAACAAAACTGTGCATCTATACTAACAATACCATGGTGGATGCACATATTCTCCAGGGGCATCTTCAGTACATGTGCCCCAAAACAAGTAGGTTAAACATGTGCTGATGTATATTTCTTACATCAGCTCTTTTCATAATTAACTAATGATAGCAAATGTACACAATCGGACACTTGAGAACGTGTTACCTTGTAAGAACAGTAATTTGATGGATATCAGATGATTTAACACAGTTGATCATCGAGGTTACATCGTTCTCAAACATCTTAATCGATAACAGTTAAAAGATACGCAACGGAAAGATAAGCTGGGGAAGTTAATATGTACACAATCTTCTGATTTATAACAGGAATTGAACAAGCCTCGACTAGATTTGTGCCACATGTCAAGATTGTCTATGCACAACAATCACAAGAGTTGTTCATTTTCCATACAGACAACAATTCAGCTACAAATCTGCTTAGGTCCGGAAGAAATGGCACCTGTGATATATAGCCTTCATCTGTAACTAGAATCATCAGTGCCCTATTACCGAATCAAGTTCCCACCACGATGGCATAAACAGAAACAAATTGCCGAAGCGATCGATCCCTAGAGCAAATAAATACTTGACGTCATTAACAGCAATCCATCAAACTGCAGTTGCGAGAAAAGACTATCTATACACCATGTCGGATAATGAAATCTGTTTCAAGAGGAGGAAAATGGTATCAGAAAAGCTAAATCGGTTTCAGAGTTCAGACGGACAAAATTTTGTTTTCAAACAGTATAGGTCAGATCAGAAGGCTTACCTCAGAAATCTAGTTTGTTTTCAGGACGGGATGATGTAGAGATCTTGCCTGGATATGTAATAGCACCCCATGGAACTCCCTGGCCGCATGGTGAACTGCTCTCGGAACTGGCCTACCCGCTTGCTTGGAATATCAATGGCGAGCTCATCCAACCTGGGCATCCCTTCGGCTTGCAACCCTTCACCGAGTACTAGAAACTGGTTGCCCGTGATGAACGATCCGGACACACGGATATCAATCTCCGTCTCCCCGTTCGCACGACAGTGTAGCTTCTCGACAACATGAACAATTTTTTCTCGAGGCCGATCACCTTTCAACTTCCTTCTTATAGTTGATAATTCACCGAATATGTCTCTCTGTCCGACATATGCCCTGCCTTTGTAACTGCCAAAACAGAATAGGTAACACAACATGTTACTACTAGTAAAACAAGAGACGGTAGTGGGACGACTGTAAGTATTCCTTTAGTTGACCAAAAAATGGCAGTAAGCCAGCTCCTGCTTTGCCCAGCTTTAACCGGAAAGCATGAATTATATAAACTGCAACCGTGAATTGAGCTAGCTCCATCAACTTGCTGGCAACTCATGCTACCGTTTTTTGATATTATATAAACTGCAGAACACATTCTTGATATTATTTGTACCAAATTGATTTTAAGAATACCTTAACAAGTTATTGGAGCCACAATCTACATACAGGAATAACTTCCTAAACAGCAAAGGTACAGCAGTAAAAGTAGAAATGTAACATTGTCTCAGGTACCTGAAAGTTGATTCTTCCATGTAGAATGTCTTCATATGATTCCATTGCCCATCAGAGCCATTAAACAGAAGGTAATAATGAACAGCAAGCATCTGGTATTCAGGGGGCAAAAAAATCTGCTCAGCATCTACAGTGGTAACTGGTAAGCCATCTTCACTACAAGGTCACCAGAAAATAAATAATGAACTGAAGGAAAAGGAAAAATGGCCGACATAACTCTGTCACATGCTCCCCAAGGTGGCTCCCTCTCTCAATCAGCCTTTCCCCGTCTCGTGCATAAGCAGCAGCGGACAGAACAAACAGGAAGAGCGGCCATGGTGAACACTAGCGGTGGTGGCGGTACACCGACGATGATGAGCAGCAGCAGAGGCCAGAGACGGCAAGCCGTGGCAGCATCATGAAGCGGCAGTGTTTGTTTCTATCTCCTCGATCTAAGGCTCTACCCCAGCTCTCCCTCTCAGCCCCCCTCCTAAGGTCTAACTTCAGTTTTTGACATAGGGGGCATGTCTCAGAGCACGTGAATGACCTGATATTTA
Organism: Puccinellia tenuiflora; assembly: GCA_012064385.1. Taxonomy (NCBI): domain Eukaryota; kingdom Viridiplantae; phylum Streptophyta; class Magnoliopsida; order Poales; family Poaceae; genus Puccinellia; species Puccinellia tenuiflora. Next base: position 721,212 of record QRDG01000319.1, read on the forward strand.
ACTAAATTAGGAAAAACAACAAGCTGAACGAAATATGCTCTAAAGAATTCACCTCTGCTATTTGCTTTAATCTTTCTGTTGGGTTAACCACACCCTTCACGTATGCTGCTAAGTCCACACCAGCTTCCTCATACCTCTTGATGAATGGGTGTGACAGAAGCTGTAGAATGTTGAACACGATAATCAACTGTAAGAAAACGAAACAATAGGGGAAAAAGATGCAGAATGCATCAGTGAGATAATTAATATTCAGTTATTAGACCAGCCCATCCCCAATCAGTACATATATTTTACTTATAAGTTTGTGAAATGCACCTCCAATAAAACTAAGGAATTAACCACACAGCTACACAATACATTATTAAGAAAAGTTCTAACAAACTAATATATAACAACAGTCAGATGGACCGCATATCTAAAATTCCAAACCTACTGAACTCAGATTACTTGGAAGTTAACCGTTACCTGCTCACATGTAGGCCTTGCATCAGCATCTTTCTGCAAGCAATCATTGATGAAGGAACAAAACTCTGGTGTATAGGCATCCTCTGATGGTGTTGGTGATGGATCATCGAGTATCTGAAATACAAGATTTAGGATCAAGACAGGACAACAATAAACTGAAAGAAACAGTATCTGAAACACGAGATTTTAATGAAGAATATGAAATCAATGAAGCGAAAGAAAAGAAACATTCCAGGAGACAAATAAAATGATGATAACATTCATAAGACCAATATATTTAACGGTGCATATTTACTACATTGTCAGGTAACCTGCGAAATTAAAATTTCAAATAAGATTGCAACTTACACTAGTTAAACAAGGGAAAAAAGAAAATTAGTAGAAACTAACATAACCAACGAACAGACTAGCAGTAATGGAACATTCTTTGTCATCTCAACGAATCCAAAAATTAGCAGCATTTTGCATCAGTCTAAATAAGGGATGATTGTGCACCCCAACATACATAATGAATGATAATAGACAGGAACAAAAAAAAATCTGAGTAGCCAATTACCTGCAGCATGAGATTGGCTGGGCCTGCATTGACATTATATGGAAATTTACCAGTAGCACACTCCAATATCGTTAGTCCAAGACTCCAAATATCAGCAGCATAAGAGTAATTCTCATTACGAATTCTCTCAGGTGACATATATGTCACGGTGCCTACAAAGGTAGCACACTGGAGCATATTTACTTAGCAGAACATAAATTGCTCAATCACTCCAAAAGATTTGATGGCATTCATGTACTATCATAATTAGCTAAGATTTAAGCAATATCAACAGAGAAGAGTGATTATTATCATCGAGAAGTAGCATACCATAGCCATCGTATTGTCCAGACCAGCGCTTACACCAAAGTCAGTAATTTTCGCATCACCCTTGAGGTTTACCAGCATATTTGCTGGCTTAATATCTCTATGCACTAGATGCCTTACTTCATGCAAGTACTTCAGGCCCTACAGAATTGTACAAAGAACAATTTTATAACTAATACATCAGGTCACAACATCATTTTGACTAACACAAACATGAAAGGAAAAGTATGTGGAAGAGCCATACAAGTAATACTTTCTGTAGCATATGTGCAAGAACTGGTTCAGGTATCGATTTCTTTACTTTTATAACATCTGCTAGAGAACCACCATCCATGTATTCAAGGGCAATGCTTATTTGTCCAGAATCAGGCATGTAAAATGCACCCTGGAATTCAACTAGACCAGGATAGCAGCATGCTTCACACAATGTTCTCATCTCATTTAGAATTTGTTGCCTTTTCTCCTGTAAAGGTATGAAAAAGATGAAAAACAAGCTTGGTAAATAAGTTTATCAACTGAAACATAACGAATTAATAATAGTAATCAAATAAGTACACAAACATAAAGCACAAAAATAACTTCGTGCAATACCAAACATGTTCCGCTGCAATATATATGAACTGGTGCATGGATGAGAGAGAGAGAGAGAGAGAGAGAGAGAGAGAGAGAGAGAGAGAGAGAGACTTGTATTCTTTGGTGTATCTGCTCTCATGCCATAGTCAGAACTGTCACTACCACTTCATTTTCACTGGAAACAATCCAGAATCCCTTGCCGTATTTAATGCCATGATAGTATATGTTTTGGTTCGATATACTCAACTTCATCTTGTTTCACTCCAGCTTGCATAAAAAATATATGTAGCGAGATATTTAGCCGCCTTGAGAATGGTATAGGAAAATGAAAATCGCATATTTGCTCCAAGCTAGTAAATTACGGGGCAAATGTGTCAAGAGGATGTTAGGGTGGTGACAGCTTGCTTTGTGGTGAGGATGAACTTGTTCTCTTTCTTTGCTTAATCAAAGCATAATATGAGCTCCTCTGTTTGTAGGGATACCATCTCCAGCATATGGAATTGTGGAAATATATAACTAGAGAGCACTGTAAGTAAAAATCACTAAATAGGCAGCTTGAAATTTAAAAAATGGAAAAAAGAAGGCAGCAGGTCCTAGCAACCGAAACCCCTCTTACCCTGGGCCTTGTTGCCACCCTTGTGAAGGTCACGGGCCTATTCTGAATCACTATTCCAAATGCGTCAGGGAACAATGCAAGTGGCTAAGGATGACGATTTTTAGTGTCAGTTTTCATGAGTCGGGCATGTCCTACTGGCTAGGATAGAGTTTAGATGAGTAATAGTACGTTTCTTCTAGTTAAGTGCAACTGCTACACTTAATATGATAATGAGTTACTGCTCAAATACTATTTGTAGTCCCAGTGATATATTCTCTTAGTGCTTCGCTTCTACATATCCAACACCCTGCCCTTGCAATGTTCTTACCCACTAAAGCCTCATTATAGCCAAGGCCTGCAAGGGTGCTGGTCTACGACTACCTATATACGACACATGATAACTTCTCCCCTCCTTGCAAACAGCTCATCCTCGAGCTATATTGGTGTCCATGGACAAAGCCCTTGTAAGCCCCACAATGATGAGAGGATAGGATGTTGATGACGAATGACATGACTGGGGGTCAGCAAGATCTCCATGACTATCAACATCGATGGTGTGAAACACTCTATCACCGGCCTGATGTCAAGGTAGACACTGTGGTTCAGGAGATTGGAGCAAGGCAGCAGAAAATATCTTGCCGCCGTGGAGTCTGGCTGTGGTGGAGATGTGATAACTGATAACATCTTGATCGCGTACAAACCACTCATCATGTTCCATATTGTACAAGGCATGGACTTGGCAGGTGGCATGGAGGAGGATGCCGTGTGAAGATAGCAACCTTCTTTTTCCCTTGCAAAGTCAACAATGGTGCAGCCAAAGGTATATCGTTTACAGACAAATACAGAATTTGGTTTGCTCCAAACACAAGTGAGGTTTAGACTAGTTATCACCATAGTTCCACGAGCCTAGGTACAAATAATCAGAAAGTCACACTCTTCTACATATGTTTGGCCCAATAAAATATGATGAAAAATAATTAAGAGATTAAAACGAGAACAGCCTTTTCGGATTTTCATGAAACTAGAAAGCAGAAGTGGATGTAAAATGCAGTTGAGACCATAAAGAATTAGCATATGTACCTTCTCAAAAATGTTAATCTTCTTCAAGGCCAGAATTCGATGGACTGGTATGAAAATAGCTCTCTGCACAACACTGCTCGCGCCGTTTCCAATGGGACCAAATATATGCATGTCCTCAGAGGCACACCGGTACGCCTTCTCGCCCTCGATTGACTCGTCTGGCCCACTAGTCCGCTTATGAAAGCCATGCTCATTGATGTTATACTCACCAAACGATCTACTCAGCAAATTTACCGTTCCACCATCAGATACCTTCACGGAAGAAATAATAGCACTTACAGATCTAAACACGTTTTGAGTTCACCGATGCAACAAGGTAACAAATAAAGTAGAAAGCATCATGCACACAAGCTTGAATGAAACAGCTTGCCAGGTAGTACTACTCAGCTATCCACCATGCATCTCTTACACACTCTACTGTTTTTTTTTCGTATTATGTTACCAATTTCTATACCAAGGTACATAATCCTTGAACATAGATATGACTCTGCATATTCAGATGCTTCTAGGAAAGTACGATCCCCTGAAAACTGAACTTATAAGCCATACAAACTTCACTTGCAAACAAGCTTGAATAAAAGAGCTTGTCAGATCCTACTGAGCTATCCACCATGCATGCACCTTTATACTCTCTACTGTTATTTCGTGTTACGTTGCTGGCAATCTGCATAACTGCATTGCGGTGCAAGAATGGACGGAATTTTAGCCGTGCCCTCGCTGAAAACAACAGATCCTCATCAATAGTGTGATTATGACCAATATCCTATCTCATGCCGCAGGTAACACTGTGTTATACTACCATTCTGTGCTGGGAAAGCTGTGAATTTGTATCCCGAGCTACAGAATCCTGTGTAAACTGAACTTATAAATAAAGCCAATCTAAGCGCTGGAGACAAGATGATCGATGAGATGAGGCATGAGGAGAGGGAGAGAGTGGGTGTGACTACTGACTGACCACGTAGGAGTCGCAGGTGTCCTCCGGGAAGGGGACCCTGGTGCTGGCCCCGCCCTTGTCCGGCGCGGCGTCGCTGAACAGCAAGGGCTGCAGCTTCTTCCTCAGCTCCTCCAGCCCCGCCATGGGGCCTCGCCCGCGTTCGGAAGGTGCGGATCTATAACGGTGCGCCGGCGGGGAGGGAGGGGGGCGGCGATCGTGAGAGGCGGGCGGCGGGGGCGTGTGTTGGGGAGTTGAGGCGTCGGCGGTGCCGCTGTACGGCAGAAGCTGTAGGGCGGGCGCGGGTGGTAGGTGGAGGAGGAAAGAGGGGAGGGGCGGCGGCGTGATTGAGGCGGCGGCGGTGGCGCCGAGGAAGCACGGCGAGGCGGTGGCCGGTGGTGGAGGAGGAAAGAAATGTACGGGAAAGAGGAGTGGAGTCTGGTTCTGCAATTCTAACTAAATCGAGTAGTAGTACTAGTGTACTACTTTTCACACTGTCTTTATTGTTTAATTAATTAACATTTTTTTTCATATTTGGCTTTAAAATAAGAAAAAATAGCAATGAACACGTAACTAGAGACAGATGTAGGTGTTGACAACATAACAATAACAAAGAGGTAATAACGTCAACGGTACAATTTGGTAGTACAATAATTGACATAATTGTTCGAATTAGTCGCAAATGGTCAGCGGCGGGCCAATGTGGTGTGCCACGTGGACGGGGACTGCACATGCCAATAGCTCGGCACGGGAGGCGACTTGTTGTGAATCGACCAATAAGTTCATGTTTATGGTGGCGGCAGTCAAGATGGCCATCGTGGACGTCCTGACCAAGCAGCGCCAATAACGATAAGTGCCTGTGTCCGTCCGAATGTCCTCTTTACCCGGTTTGACGCTGCAGTGAATCTAGATGAGTGTTGTTTCTTCTCTATCTTGTGGTGAATTGCAAATATTTCTATGCCACATAGCAAAATATTTGTAACGCGAAATGATTAATACGAGCATGGGGCATGCTAGAGGAGAGGCACAATTAGTTGGTAGATGCCACTAGTACGTATCAAACCTCCTTGCGGAGGATAAAAAATGGTGCCTAGAGGGGGTGAATAGGCAATTGTAAATTTTTAACCAATTTTCGTCTGTTCAATAAGTGGAACACATTAGCCGTCCGCTCTCCGGTTGGGCAGTAAGGGTCGGAGAAGGGCAATCACTCGTTCTTAAAATCGGTATTCTTAAGTTTATTAAGATCAAAGAGTCGGGCGGAAAAAGGGGAGATCTCCCCGTTCCTGGTTCTCCTGTAGATGGATTCCCAGAACCACAAGAATAACAAGACCAAGCTAGCTTAGTCATAATGTCGAAACAAATTTTGTTCTTCTTTCTTTCATCTAAAAAATGTAGGAAGTTTGTGTGGAGGAAACAAGAGAATCGAAGTTTCGAGCTCAACAAAGGACATGTTCAATGGAACTGGTCGTCGGTGCTTCTCAAACGAATAAGAAAACGCTTATATGTGACCCCTCGAAAAGTGGTGGTTGTAGGCTTATTCCCACATAATCAGCCGATCCGGACCATTTCGGTCACCCAAACCATTCGGACTACATTACGGACTTAGGTAAGGAAAACAGGCACAGGCGAAAACCAGCTCGGTGATGCATACCGAAACAAGGTCAGACCCAGGTTCGAACTTTCATACCTAGAGCATACAAAATGCATCCAAAAAAATGTGGTTAAGGTGTAGGGAAATGTGGGGGGGTGGTAGGGGTGGGCGTTCGGTCTTTTCGGTTAGTTCGGTTCGGTCTTTCCGGTTTTTAACAATTTCGGTCATCCAGAAATGATACCCGTAATAAATTCGGTCTTTTTGGTTTTGTGTTCTTCGGTCTTCGGTCTATTCGGTCCGGTCTTCGGTCATGACCAAATAGACCAAAATATAGGGTGCAAGAAGGGGAATCGGCGCCCGGGACTGGGAAAGTGGAAAACAATTGACTGGTCTCTCATGCATGAGAGAATCTACAGTACGCTGGGTTGGGATACCCAGTTGTTGAGCCTAGAGACTAGATGGTATGCTTGGTTTAGTAGTTTGGCCCATACACTAGATGTACACATAAGCTGGGCTGGCACACAAATTCGGCTGCTTCCGTACGTAATTCACTCAAAATAAAATAAAATCGGTCTTTCGGTCTATTCGGGTTATGTATAAGTGATACCCGAATTTTTGATTTAATTTCGGTCTTTTCTAATTTGCTACCCAAATTTCTAACGGTCTTTTCGGTCTCGGTCATTTCGGTTTCGGTCTCGGTCTTTTCGGTTTCGGTTTTCGGTCTTCGGTTTTTATGCCCACCCCTAGGGGGTGGGGGTGTTCAAGGAAGTTGTTACCTAATTTTTGCAATCTTGATCGCTTTTCATAGTACGGCTCCCTACGACTCAAAAAGGTACAATAATCAGTTAAAAAGTTAAGAAATATTCTTCTCGGTATCCCCTTGACCAGTCCTTTTAGGTAGGGATAATCATTCACCACACCTTTCCCACGACCATTACTAATACATGTGTATAAAATTTGTAAACGCATTAGTTTCCTATTAACATCAAAATCCACATAGGGTATGATTTGTCCTTTCACCTTCGTCAGCTTGTGGTGCATCACCACTGTTCTAACATGAGGACGTGTTCGGTGTAGATGTGAACATGGGAGCTTAGGGTTGCTTGGTGTGCCTTGTTCGTGTGCCCTACCCTCCCTACATGGGTAGGAGTCCGACTCCACATGTTTTCCCCAATGGAGTCCAACTCCACCAGGTTTGACCGACCCGTCATTAGATTGCCTTGCACCTCGGGAAAATGGGGTGTGGCCCAATAGTGGTATTATGGAATGTCTAGAATATTTCATAACCTTTCGGAAGAATGTATATGCAATATCATAGAACCTTCAGATACTTTTCGAAACACTTTTGGACATCACCGAAACACTTTCAAGATCCACTGAAACAATTTCGGAACCATATTCTCTCATTCTCCATGAAATCGTAGCATTCCTAGATGACACTAAATGTTAAGCATGTGACTCTACAAATTCGAGCATATATGGACATCTGTAAAGTAGACACGAAGACAAACACATGTAGATTTGTAGTAGCCCGGACTTACTTTTTGAGATGAAAACCCACAATCTAGATTTAACGGTTGGATCCGACGATGGCATATATAGTTCCTTTCTTAAGACGTGGTTGATGTTGATAATTGTTGTTGCATGCCTTCGATCGATCCAGAGAATATCATTTAGGCGATGTATACTTTGTAATAATTTGGCAGAAAGTCTATTCGACGTCTCAAATAGCTCCAGACATTCCGTTGTTGTGAAAACAATATATGCAACGGCGGCGCTCACTTTTATTACACTTTTAATTTTGTGCCGATCTCCTTCCCCTCCTTTTTGCAGCATCTATCTTTCTTGGTTCTCCCTCTCCTCTGCCGTCCTACTTTTGCCTCCTCCTCCTCGTCAACATGCAATGCATATATGAAATCACTTGCTTAATCCTGTTTACAAAAAGCAGAATCTTGCACTCGTGGTCGTGGTGGTGAGGAGGAGGAGAAGTTAATGAAAATGCCACAAGCTTAATTAAATCACTTGCATGAAAACAGAATCTTGCACTCGTGGTAGTGGTGAGGACTGAGGAGAGGATGGGGAAAGGTGTGGCCGCTTCTCCTTATTCCCCGAACCTGCATGCCAGCCACAGCCAGCCAGCAGCAAAGGTAGATTGTTCGATCTGTAGCTGCTCTCCTTTACATATGCAACGTCCTTTTCTCTCTAGCATATATCTGTTGCAGATTAACTAAGCTTCTAGCTAGCTAGGCTCGTCGTCGCCGTCGTCATCGGCCATCTACTTATAAACATCTGCAGTTTCCCCGTTTGATCTGGCCATCTACCTAGGTATATATCTCGAACTTGCTTGATTTGCTCGACTGATCGGCCGGAGAATCGATGAACCGTGTCGCCCTGGACGACGTGATCCGGCGTCTGCTGGAGGTGCGGCGGAGCCGTCCGGGGAAACTGCAAGGGCAGCAGGTGCAGCTGGGCGAGGGGGAGATCCGGCAGCTCTGCACCGCCTCCAGGGACGTGTTCATGCGGCAGCCCAACCTCCTGGAGCTCGACGCCCCCATCAAGATCGCCGGTATGTACGCTACGCACCTCCCTCCGTAATCGATCTGTACACAAATAATCCCAATTTGTTACCCCTGACGACATGGAGTACTGATCGATTGTGAAGGTGACATCCACGGGCAGTACCCTGACCTGCTCCGCCTCTTCGACCTGAGCGGCTACCCGCCGCAGCACAAGTACCTGTTCATGGGCGACTACGTGGACCGCGGCAAGCAGAGCATCGAGACCATCTGCCTCCTCCTCGCCTACAAGCTCCGCTACCCGGAGCACTTCTTCCTCCTCCGCGGCAACCACGAGTGCGCCTCCATCAACCGCGTCTACGGCTTCTACGACGAGTGCAAGCGCCGCTACTCCGTCCGCCTCTGGCGCAACTTCTCCGACTGCTTCGGCTGCCTCCCCGCCGCCGCCCTCGTCGACGCGCGCATCCTCTGCATGCACGGCGGCCTCTCCCCGGACCTCCGCCACCTCCACGACATCGCCCGCCTCCCCAGGCCCGTCGACGTTCCCGACTCCGGCCTCCTCTGCGACCTGCTCTGGTCCGACCCTTCTTCCTCCGGCAAGGCGGGGTGGGGGCCCAACGACAGGGGCGTGTCGTACACGTTCGGCGCCGACGTGGTGGCGGCGTTCGTGGAGAGGCACGACCTGGACCTCGTTTGCAGGGCGCACCAGGTGGTGGAGGATGGGTACGAGTTCTTCGCCGGGAGGAGGATGGTCACTGTCTTCTCGGCGCCCAACTACTGCGGCGAGTTCGACAACGCCGGCGCCGTCATGTGCGTCGACGACGACCTCACCTGCTCGTTTCAGATACTCAAGCCCACCGACTGCAAGAACCGCCGGTTCTCCTTCGGCTTCGGAGCATCAACAACACCTGTCGCGTCCAATAACAGGGGGGTCCGATCATCATGGTGGTAGCAAACATGTTTTGATCGAATCAGATATAATAAGACCATCTTTGAGTTTGGTAATTTCCTATGAATTTCTTCCATGGTGTTATGATTGTTTGATCTTTAACAACATGAAGAGTTTTTTTTATGATACGCGTAGCAGAAGCTATGGGACCGAGCACAACAACTGGGCCCGTTCATTGCATACCACTCCTTAGGGCTAGCAAACGGTACTACACATCGTGGGCCCAACAGCTGGCGACCCACTGTTATTCCGGTAGGCCGTCAGTATTGTCCGCGAATCCTATGCTCCGCGTACCGCGGAGCTTGTTTCGCTCCGCGTACCCCTTGTTGCTTATGGGCCCGGTCCATCTTCTTCCTATGTGTCGTTCTGCTACTTTCTGTAGTCGATCAGCTCGTTATTCTTCCCGCATCCCCGCAGCTGCTTTCTCTCACTCATTTTTCCGGCGTTCAGATTCCTTGGTATTGCCGTTAGCTGCTTTTTTCTATTATTTTTATTTTTCCGTTTCAATTAGGTAGGTTTTTTCTGTTTCTTTTTTCTTTCTTTTTGGTTTTTCGTTTTTTTTTCGTTTGTTTAATCTTAATTTCATTTTTTTTAGTTTTGAATTTTTGATTATATATAAAATAAATCGTTCAAGACCAAATTCTGTTCAACGGGGTTTTCAAAATTGTTTCACTACCACATTCCGTTCAACAAAGTTTCAAAAAATCGTTCAAGACCAAATTCTATTCAACGGGTCTTTTCAAAAATCGTTCACTACCACATTCCGTTCAACGGAGTTTTCAAAAATCGTTCAAGGCCAAATTCTGTTCAACGGGTCTTTCATGGTGGTAGCAAACATGTTTTGACCGCCGGTTCTCGTTGGGCTTCGGAGCATCAACAACACCTGTCACGTCCAATAACAAGGGGGTCCGATCATCATGGTGGTACCAAACATGTTTTGATCGAATCAGATATAATAAGACTATCTTTGATTTTGGAAATTTCGTATGAATTTCTTGCATGGTGTTATGATTGTTTGATCTTTAACAACATGAAGAAAGGGAAAACATAGAGTTTTTTTTTATGATACGCGTAGCAGAAGCTATGGGACTGAGCACAACAATGGGGCCCGTTTATTGCATACCACTCCTTAGGGCTAGCAAACGGTACTTCACATCGTGGGCCCAACAGATGGCGACCCACCGTTATTCCGGTAGGCCGTCAATACTGTACTGTCCGTTACGAGGCGCAAACCAGCTAGTCTTTTTGGACTGGCCCATTAAGCCTTTTATTTTTTCTTTTCGTTATTACATTTTTATTTATTTTCAAACTTTGTTTTATGTTTTTGTGTACAATTCTTGTTTCGTTTTTCATTTTATGTTTTACTTTCATAATTATTATTATTATCAAAAAATAAATTTATTCTATTTCTTTTTTTACTTTTCGGTTTTGTTTTAAACCTCATTTTGACACATGAAATTTCCGAATCTAAACATACTTTTGCAACTCATGAAGATTTTTTGAACCGCATGAACATACTTTTGAACCCTTATTTTTCTAAATCCTTGACTGTATTCATTTAAATGTGATAACAATTTTTGAACTCGTTGAATCTTTTTTGAACACCGCAATATTTTTCAAAAAGTATTTTTTATAAATAAAATATGAAACATTTTTAAAACATATAACATCTTTTACTATAAAGAAACAAAATACTATAAAACAAATAAAATAGATAAGTAAAAAATTAAGAAAATAAATAAAAAGGACTAGAAAAAGGAAAAGCGCATCATAATTTGGTGAGGTTATTGGCTGGATTCTTTAGGCGGAAGGCTCTAGGCGAAACTTCCCTTAGAACATCTGCCCTTCTTTTTGGGCATAACTATTTTCAGGCATTTAGGGGCAAAAACCATGCTCCAACAGCTGTATATTATGTATATTTTGATCAAATGATACTTTTAGGCTGCCCTAAAACACATACCAAGTGATGCAAATAAACATTACTTGGGCTGCTGCCCAAAAAACAAAATAAATCCCCAAAGTGCCACATGCGACGCACGGAAGTTTCCCACCTGCGCGAGACAACTCTCTGTAAGGAATTCGGCAAAATAGCCCCGTAACTTCGGGAGAAGGGGTGCCAAAAGATGCCATTTCTCTTGACCGATGGCGACCGGATCCTAGTCTCCCACCGCCCACTGCTCGCCTCCTCCGACCATACCGCCAACCTCACGGTCGTTGTCATCGCTCCTGCCACTCCTCCCCTACGTTGCTCCCGCCGTTGCCGGATGACCGCCCTTACTCGTCGTGGCGGCTTCGCGCCCCCATGACCCACCGCCATGTATAGAATGGATGTGCGATCTTAGAAGAAGGCCGCCAGACCCAACCACGAGGCGGCATCATGAAGAGACTGTTGTGCGACCCCGCCTCGGCTTCATCGCGGTCGAAGAAAATGAATACGGCTACGGTGGGTGCTGCTGTGGTGCCTCCCCGCTGATGCCCACAAGTATAGGGGATCGCTGAAGTCTTCGTTGGGAAGTATTACCCAAATTTATAGTTCGACATGATGGGAACACAGGAATATTAATAAGACCTTAGCAATTGAGGCGTCACTCTCAACCACACATGTATATCAATAACTTGCAGCAGTAGTAGTGATGGCAGTAAAGGATTCAAGCGAGCAGAAATAAAACAACAATAGTAACAAGGATTTCCCAGTTTTCACCGGAAAAGTGAAAATGTAACTCAGAGATTTAAAACGTAGGCATGAGGTGACAGCGGGGCGTTGCATGAATGAGATTGATCATATAATAAAATAAAGCTAGCAATGGGGTTTTTCTCTAACTCCGATGTATGTAGGTATGTGTTCCTTAAATAGTTGTGCGTACTAACCAAGAGAATTGCCCTACCTGCCCATTTCACCGGGGCCAACTTGGAACTACAGGTAATTAAGGTCTACCCTTTCGTCTAGACCGGGACAATGCATTAACACTCCATAAACACATAGGATCCTCAAACTAAAACATCTCCCCCTTGTTTTCCCTATATGTCACTTTTAGGGTTCGCAGGTTCAACACAATAGCAGGTGATACACTTTGCAGGTAAATACCAAACTCAATTATATGATGAAGCAAATAAGTTCAGTACTGAAATCATGCCACTCGGGCCCTAGTAGCAAGCATTAAACATAGCATAAGTGCACCAACACAATACAAAAGTATCCTCAAGATAAACCCTAGGATTATCGAACAACGGGTAGCATTACATGGTCAATCTCATCCAATCCCCATCCACCTCACATGCCTACAGCAAACTACTCACACATGGTGATGGAGAAAGATCTCATGGTCGATGGAGATGAAGGCGGTGAAGATGGCGGTGAAGACGGCCTCCAGATCCCTCCACCGGAGGAGAAATCCTGGATCAATCTGTCCCCGAAACGAAGAACGTGGTGGCGATGGCGGTGTGTTTCATGAAAGCTCCCCCCTCCTAGGGCAAGCGTTTTTTCTCGTATATAAAGGGGTACGTCGAAGACCGGAGGCGAGACGGTGCCCGAGGCCCATTTGGGGTGGGCCCATGCGGCCAGGTACAGGGGCCGCGTGGGGCCACCTCATTTGGCCCTCCGGCACCCCATCGTGTCCATCCTTTTGTCCATCATGCTTCTTTTCCAGAAAAACTAACGTGGTATTTTTCCCCGATTTTATTTCCTGCAAAAATAGCCGAGACTTTGCTAAAAACAGCGTCAGAATCAGCAGTTTTATTCAAATATGGAAGGATCCCGGAGCAGATTGTGAGGCAAAGTGCTTGGAAAAGTGGATGTATTTTGGATGCATCAGCTCCCCCAAGCTTAGCTCGTTGTTTGTCCTCAAACAACTCAAACATAGTGCAGAAGCGATAAAAAGACTTTGACAAGAACTTTGCATTGCATATGTGACACTGTTTAATAGCAACAAGTACTCAACACTTAATTCCTACAACAACTAACAGAATGCTAGCAAAGGTATATCTCATCAATGTTAAAGCATCTATACATGTTGCAAGAGAAATAACACATAGTGTTAAGGCTTGGATGAGTTTGCCTAACTGTAGAAATAAACAAAGGTTCTTGCATCGCTTTTGATTGAATCATGTATTGACTAGTGAACTCATTGTGCTTACAACCTTGCTCTCAATTTTATCAAAACATTTGATGTTCCCTATTATGGCTCACATGCTTGACAAACTTGTAGTTAAAAGCCTCATGCCCCGTGAATACGAGTACCTACACCATGTGTTACTCAACTCGTGTAGCTAGGCAAGCTCGAGTTTTTTCAGTCATTGCGAGAATAAAAGCATCATTAAGAGCGTCAACCGGGGTACCTCTTGTCCCAGGACATGGACAAGCCCATGTCCAAACAACAAGACAAACGGACAATGAACAATCTCAGCACTTCTTTTATTTACTAATGGTTTAGCTTTTTATTATAAAGTGCATCACTGAATGTTCACTATGATATGCCGTAAATTTCCACCATGAATGATGCATGGCTTGAGTTGGCGGCCCGGGCGTCTCTCTAGTCAATTATTCCCACTCCTCAAACTTACTAAGTTTACACATTTATTTCGACATGATAGGCATCCATAGACAAAGGTACATGATATCAACTAATTTTAATTTAAGTGCAATGTTAAAAGCTTTCCATGTGTCAGCACATTTAAGCTAACTCCTAACCACTGAGCTTGTCAAGCATATGACTTCATTTTTAACATTTGAAAAATTCTTTCACTTTCTCTGTGGTTGGCAAGTTTAGTAAGCACAATGGGATGCGTAGACCTTCGTTTAGAACTACAGTTGTTCAAACCATAGCCAAGTATTATCACTAAATAATATCTCACTTGCATCATCATACACACTAAAACATGGAGAAGATAAAACATTTGCTACCAGTTCCCTAGATGTTAAAGAAACTATGATGTGCACACTTGCTGTTATTAAAAAGTCCTCATAAGCACGGCAAAGGTGTCATACCTTTCATCTATTTCATGCACATCAGCTCATCATTGTTGTTCTCCTCTCCCAACTTCGAACTGCACAATAAAAACTCAAATCTGCCAGAAAATGTCACTGCATTCAGTACTGTTTTTACCCTACTTAAACACCTCAGAATTTTCTCATATTTTACAGGTGTGTAGGTCGTGAAAATTTGCAATTGTGGTTAAAATTTCAGATCAACTGGAGTTACAGAAAAATAAAACAGTGAGAAGATTTCAGCAATTCCTGCACCTCCATTTTTGCATCGGATTCAAGAAAACGAATATCTTTTTGTTCTTTTTGGTTTTTAGAAGCATAAAGTAAATGACCAGAAGTAAATAAGCAAGAAGAACAAATAGAATATTTTTGTGTTTTTGTGATTTCAAAGCAAGAAACTGAAACAAAATAAGAGTGATATAAAACAACGAAATGAGAGGAAGAGAAGTACTCCCCCAAGCTTGCAGTCAAGCTAATATCCTGGGTGGTAGCCATATCCACCACTTCCACCTCTAAGGTGGTAACCATATGTGTAGCCCCCCATGCCTGGGTATTGTGGCCTCTCTTGAGGTTGGTACACCTGCATCGCTGGAGCTTGTGCCTCCTCCTGCGGTGGCTCTTCCCTCACGATCCACTTTCCAGTGCTCCTGTCAAAGAGGTCAGTACAGGGGAGCCTAATGGACACTTTCTGTCCATTAGTACTCAAATATGTGTAGAGATGAATCCCTCCATACGGAACACTCATTCCCATGTTGGAAATCAAAGAAAAATCAAGTAATGTGGACTTCTCTACAAGGGTTCCCATATTATCATTATATCCTCTTTCATCTTTAATGTATTTATAGACTAAAGTAGCAATAGCACCAGCATAAATTGGGGTTTCATCAGTGGCATTTCTCCTTACAACATTATGCAATGATCTAGCAAGAATTACCCCCAAGTTATACTCACATGGTTTGTTCTCTTTTGCACATTTAAGCAAATAAATAATAGGTCCAGTGCAGGCAGAAGTGTTGTCTCTTGCAAGAAAGCCTCTTGCAAGGAACAACACAAAGTACCTCAAGCTAGGGTGCTGTATGTGAGTAATTTTCCCCTATTTAGTCTATCAAGGGAATTAACAGAAACAGAGTGCCAGAAATTAACAAGTTCAGGATTTGAATCAGCACCGGTTTCTTCCCAACTCCCCGTGTTTGCTACACCTATAGCATTGCAAAACTCATCTAGAGACATAACAAGACGCTCTCCCTTCATACTAAACTTGCAAACAAAAGTGAGAGAATGTGCCTTACTTTTATTCTTGTGCCTGTGAGTCTCGGGCCCTTCGAATCTGAAGGTAGAGAGGAACTCTCGTGAGAGTTCCTCGTATGTGTCATGTGGGTTTTGAGAAAATGTCAGCAACCCGGTCGCTGTGGCGAAGGAGTTGAAATCCTCTTCCATTCCCCATTGTTGAAGAACACGGGGGTCTTGCCATCTCGTCGTGTGAATCCTCAACTTCTCCCCCACAAATGATGCGGAGTCCTCCCAAAGGTGATTGTCATCGTAGTTGAGGGAGACTCTGCATGCTCTTCTCTTGGGCCTTGAGCTCATCCCAAGCAATCCTTTGCCCTTGCTAAATATGGTACCTTGCTGCCCATAAATAAATTACAACAAAAATCAAGATGTGAAACTCTAATACAACATTAAGCCATCCACATCTAGTCTCCACATCAATATCATGTATCAATATCAACTAGAAAACTTAAATCCATGGATTTCTCAAACATATTTAGTGACACCTAGTGCAGCAAAATACATCAGATACAAAGCACAAGAACAAAAACTAATTGGATGAGTAGAGAAGTCACATACCAAGGAGTAATCCCACCAAACAGATTCGAGAAAGCTGCTTTAAACTTGGAGATCCAGGGAGAGCAGCAAGAGAGCACAAGAAAATTTGGAGAAAATACCTGGAGCTGGTTTTCTGTCGAGAGGAAGGAGATGAGCCCCGACTCCTCACCTAACTCTACCTATGGACCAAAGTGGGGGGTCCCACGCGGCCAGGTACAGTGGCCGCGTGGGGCACCCTCTTTTGGCCCCTGGTGGCCCTCTGGTGTCCCTCTTTTGGCTGTGAGCTCTCCCTTGAAAATAACTTACCTCTGAATTTTTCTGGAATTTTTCGAGAAAATTTTCTACAGAGACTTTTTCAAACTAGATTTCTGAAATTTCTGCACTTTGAAATAAATATGCCCAAGCAAATATTCTAAGAATTCTTGATTATATAAAATAAAAAATGCAAGCAATCTTTATAGGAATCAAGTTTGCATCATTTCCATATTAATAATGAGGTTGATCAGGTCTCATTAATAATATGTAAAGGATATAACACATGATTTTTATTTTTATATGTAAAGAAGAGATTCAAGTTACCTCATATTTGATTGGAATAGTTCCAATCATTATGGTAGCATATTTTGGTTCAGGAGGTGGTAAGGGAATTTCAAAGCTTCCAACTATAAGAGTATTTCTTTTAATGCAATTCACCATTTGGTTTACCATTGTAACAGCTTTCTTCTTGGGGAAATAGATAGTGTGCTCCTTTCCTTTAACGTTGAATGTCACTTTGCTTTCAGTGCAATCTATCACAGCCCCTGCAGTGTTTAAGAAAGGTCTACCAAGGATAATAGACAAGTTATCATCCTCAGGCATGTCTAATACAACAAAGTCTGTAGGGATTAACACATTAGCAACAGAAATAGGTACATCCTCACATATTCCAATAGGTATAGCAGTTGATTTATCAGCCATTTGCAATGAAACTTCAGTTGGAACCAATTTGTTTAAATCAAGTTTCTTATACAAAGAGAAAGGCATGACACTAACACCAGCCCCCAAATCACATAGTGCATATCTCACATAAGTTTCTTTAATATGACACGGAATAGTTGGAATACCGGGATCTCCACGTTTTTCAGGCACTTTCCCTTTAAAGGAGTAATCAGCAAGCATAGCAGTAATAACATCAGTAGAAACCTTTCTTTTATTAGTGACAATATCTTTCATGTATTTTGAATAAGGAGGAATTTTAATAGCATCAACAAGAGGAATTTGCAAATATAAAGATTTAATCAACTCAAAGAACTTCTCAAATCTAGTGTCGTCCAAAGTTTTCATTACCTCTTGAGGATATGGTATGGGTCTTTGTACCCATGGATCCCTTTCTTTACCTTTTTGTGGATTTGGATGGTTTTTCTTCTTGTTCTTCCCAGTAGATGGTTGAGGGTCTTCCTTCTCAGCTGCTTCAGGTTCTTCAACATTTTCATCTTCTTGTAGTTCTTTTTCAGGTGAGGATGATTCCTCCTCTTCATTATTATTATCTTCAGTCTCAGCATTAGAAATAGAGATATCATTATCTTGTTCTTCAGAATCATCTTTATCTTGGTTTTCATTGGGAGATTTGCCTGCAGAAAGTTTCTTCTTTCGAGCTTCTTGCTCTTTCCTCTTAGGATGGCCTTCAGGATAGTCGGGGTCCTGAGTACTTGCACCTCCCCTAGTATTAACTCCACAAACCTGTTTCTTCATATTAAGCTTTTCATACAATTGATTTTGAAGAGAAATCATTTGTTCTACTTGATTATTCATCATCTCACAATGTTTAACAATTCTTTTTACCTCTCCCACATTAGCATGCAAACTTTCATGAAGAAATTTAATTTTGTGAGAGTTTTCCATGATCATCATTCTAATATTATGCTCTTCAGGATCATGACGATAAGCAAAATCATTCTCATATGATACTTCAGTAAAGGATGTTACCTTTTCATTACCTTTTGTGGTGCTAATAACATTGACTGGGATAGGGAAACATGGTTGATCGTTAGGAAGTTTAAAACCCATTTCAGATAATTCCTTGAGATGAGAGGTTTTAATTCCCTTCTCTTTAATGTCCTTTGAGGCTTCTTTCATTGCCTCTTTGTCCAGTTTGAGTATACCTCCTTTCTTCTCCGGAAATATCTCATCAGTATTCCAATCATCATAATTCTTTGAGATAGTTTGCAATAACTCAATTGCTTCATCAACGGTCCTTTCCCTGAAAACATTACCTGCAATACTATCCAGATAGCCTCTGGTGTTTTCAGTTAGTCCATTGTAAAATATATCAAGTATTTCATTATTCTTGAAGCCATGGGTAGGACATTTCCTAACCATCTTATTATACCTCCCCCAAGCTTGGGGTAAATCCTCCTTCTCTTTCTGTGAAAAATTACTAATCTCAAGGGTTAGAGCATGAATTTTATTAGCAGGGAAGTACTTATTAAAAAACATCCGCAAACATTCTTCCTTGCTAGTAATACATCCAGGTTCTAAACAATTATACCAAGTTTTAGCACTTCCTCCCAAAGAAAAAGGAAACAATTTTAAGAAATAGTAGCGTTGGTTAATTTCATCTTTCCCAAATAACACAGATAAATCATGCAAATCGGCAATGTGATCGAAAGGAAACTCATCCTCTCTCCCATAAAACTTAGACTTCTCAGCCCTTCCAATCACTTCAGGATCAACGTTAAACTCATAGTCTTTATCATTAATTTTAATAGCTGGACCATTCATTTTATCAGTAACAGGAAAATAGTCATCAAGAGGAGAATTTATATAGCTAGCAAGTTTATCCATTTCATCATAATCTGGACTCATGAAAGCCTTAATAATAGCATCCTCTTTCTCAGAAGAAATTTCCATATCATCACAATATTCCCTATCTCCTAGTTCAGATTCCACATTTTTACTAATAGAAGATTCAGGATTCTCAGGTGTTTCAGTTATCTCAGATATTTCAGGAATTTCAGGTGTTTCAAGTGTCACTTCTTTGTCTATGCTACCACATGTTAAATCACTTTCATTACTAGTAGACATTTTAGACAATGGTGAACTAGAAACAATCTTTCCCTTTTTTTAGGAACAACAGCAGAAGCAACATCAGGTGAAAAGTTTTTCCTGCTTAGCAAGTCCTTACCTCCTCGAGTAGTGGAAGGCCTCACTTCCTTAGGAGTGCTTTTCTCCTTTCCCATGGTTAGGAACAAGTAAATTCAGCAAATAAATGATATCAAGTTGTCTTACCAATAAAGCTAGGTTCCCCGGCAACGGCGCCAGAAAACGTCTTGATGCCCACAAGTATAGGGGATCACTGAAGTCTTCGTTGGGAAGTATTACCCAAATTTATAGTTTGACACGATGGGAACACAAGAATATTAATAAGACCTTAGCAATTGAGGCGTCACTCTCAACCACACCTGTATATCAATAACTTGCAGCAGTAGTAGTGATGGCAGTAAAGGATTCAAGCGAGCAGAAATAAAACAGCAATAGTAACAAGGATTTCCCAGTTTTCACCGGAAAAGTGAAAGTGTAGCTCAGAGATTTAAAACGTAGGCATGAGGTGACAACGGGGCGTTGCATGAAAGCTAGCAATGGGGTTTTTCTCTAACTCCGATGTATGTAGGTATGTGTTCCTTAAATAGTTGTGCATACTAACCAAGAGAATTTGCACAACATCTATTGCCCTACCTGCCCATTTCACCGGGGCCAACTTGGAACTACAGGTAATTAAGGTCTACCCTTTCGTGTAGACCGGGACAATGCATTAACACTCCATAAACACATAGGATCCTCAAACTAAAACATCTCCCCATTGTTTTCCCTATATGTCACTTTTAGGTTTCGCAGGTTCAACACAATAGCAGGTGATACACTTTGCAGGTAAATACCAAACTCAATTATATGATGAAGCAAATAAGTTCAGTACTGAAATCATGCCACTCGGGCCCTAGTAGCAAGCATTAAACATAGCATAAGTGCACCAACACAATACAAAAGTATCCTCAAGATAAACCCTAGGATTATCGAACAACGGGTAGCATTACATGGTCAATCTCATCCAATCCCCAACCACCTCATATGCCTACAACAAACTACTCACACATGGTGATGGAGAAAGAGCTCATGGTCGATGGAGATGAAGGCGGTGAAGATGGCGGTGAAGACGGCCTCCGGATCCCTCCACCGGAGGAGAAATCCTGGATCAATCTGTCCCCGAAACGAAGAACGTGGTGGCTGTGGCGGTGTGTTTCGTGAAAGCTCCCCCCCTCCTAGGGCAAGCGTTTTTTCTCGTATATAAAGGGGTACGTCGAAGACCGGAGGCGAGACGTTGCCCGAGGCCCATTTGGGGTGGGCCCACGCGGCCAGGTACAGGGGCCACGTGGGGCCACCTCATTTGGCCCTCCGGCACCCCCTCGTGTCCATCCTTTTGTCCATCGTGCTTCTTTTCCAGAAAAACTGACGTGGTATTTTTCCCCGATTTTATTTCCTGCAAAAATAGCCAGAGGAGAGATTTTGCTAAAAACAGCGTCAGAATCAGCAGTTTTATTCAAATATGGAAGGATCCCGAAGCAAATTATGAGGCAAAGTGCTTGGAAAAGTGGATACATTTTGGATGCATCACCCGCCTACCCCTTTCTTCCCGCTATCGGCCGCGGAGGTGAAGTCATCGACACACGCCGCCGGTGTCCACAAGCAAGGCAAAAACCAGGTTCTTATTCATGAGGGTGTAGGGTGCCGTCATCTCCGCGTTGAGTCCACCTGGCTGGCCTGCCCAACGTGGGTGGTGCCTGATAGCCTACATCGCGTTGGATGGTTTGAGACTCGTCGCATTTCGCTAAGAACCATTGGAAAGCTAGTGAAGCGACATGGCGAATAGAACAGATGCCTTGTCCTGGACGTAGCTCGTGATGCACATCCAGTTTGCGAGGCGACGACCAGTGGCGAATCTAGCATGACAATGGAGGGTAGGCTCAATATCAAGATTTTAGGCCTAATCAGCTAGTGTATTGCAATGTTTTGCATGTAAAATAGCTCAATAATTGCCTCTTATTGGTACCTTGCCGGTACCTTGCCATGAGCGTTTCCCGAGACTGGGGCTCGGATATAGCACGTCCCTTCTTATTTTGACTATATGAGATCCGCACTTTGACACCTGAAATTCCGTTACGAGTAGATACTTCCGCAGGAGCATAATCGATTTTCTGGTTAAATACATTACAAGACGATATGTTTAGATCACAAAGTAGTACTACTTCTTCCGATCCATAAAAAGTGTCGACCACTTAGTACAAAGTTTATACTAACTTAGTATAAAATGAGTGACAGTTTTAATGGATCTAATGGATCGGAGGGAGTAGTATTTTTCTTTGGAGGGTAGGCTTGAGCTTGTTTAAGCCCCCTAGTAGAATTGCCACTAGCGACGACAATGACCTTGCGTGGTAAGGACGATTTTTGTCGGCTGAGTCTGGGTTACGCTAAATATATATGAATTGGGCAAATTGTTTTTGACGTAATTAACTGATCGAGATACATTATTGGCCTCCTTCCGGAAAAAAATAGACGATAGTCTGCATTACAAAGAAGACAACCGCAGCTGCCCAAACTGCATGTTTTCACTAAATTTTACACTAGTACAAAAAGTAGTACATCATGTCAGTACGATCACGCAGGGAAGTTCATATATAGTCCGTGGGGAAGTCGGCGGCATGGTACTGGCAGTAGTCGGCACAGTAACCAGTCCCGCTCATGCAGATGTGGTCGGAGTAGCTCGGGCTCAACGCGATGATGTCGTCGTGGCCAAAAGATTCTTCGTCGTCGGTCGGGAGGAAAGAGATATGTCCAGAGCCGTTGCTGCTTCCATCGATCGAGATGTGTACGTTGTTGTCGTCGCGACCGCGATCGCCACCGCCGCGGTGGTCGACGTCGAGGCCGCGATCGGCACCGTCGTCGCCCTGATCACGGAGGCGATCGCCACCGGCGCCGCGGTGGTCGTTGTCGTCGTCGTGATCACGGAGGCGTCCCCAGGTGAATTTCCAGACGAAGCAAATCACCACACCGGCGGCTATGGCCAATAAGATCACGGCGCCGAGCGAGTTGTCGCCCTGCGTGCCGCCCATCTAGAACCAATCGGCAATGCACAGGAACAGGATCGTGTTATAGCTCTGTCCTTTTTATTGTATCCGAGCTAGCTTGCAGGGAATTAGAGAAGGTTGAGATCGAGATAGAAGAATTTGAATCGATATGGTCACAAGTTTTCCTTTTGTTTACATCGAGCGAATTCAGGAATTTCCTTTGGTAGGTTTCTCTTTCCATGCAGGCTTGGAAGCAGAACCGGCAGCATGCAACACAAGCAATCTCCCGGCCCACGTGCGCAATAGAGCTCGCACGCGCGTGTACTGGCTTTTTCTTGCCTGCTTCTGTTTTTTTTTTTTTTTTTTTTGTCGTTGCTTGTGTTGTGTACCTCGCCGTTTCGGGTATTTCTTTTGCCAAATTTGGCCGTTTTCGCGAACTTATCGTGCATCTGCCGCAGCTAGAAACTATTTTCAGATCTGGCCCCTCGGTTCGGCGCCACTAACGTTGGCGCCGACATAGTGCATGTCGGCTTCCCTTCCTTCGGGCGCCAAACTTCTCGTCTGGGGCTAGAAGAAATCCGACATGGCGATGTCGGCTCCAGTGTCTATGGTGCGATAGTGAAGGCATTTTTCACATCCAGGTCGCCGACGCCACTTGGAGGGGTGGGGGGAGAAGCGCTTCCCTGTGGATTCGATCCAGGTCGCCGAACCCAAAAATATGCGCACCTTCCCGCGACATTAGATAGCATGTTGTGTTTAGGTGTCATTAGGTAGTGTGTTGCATTTAGTGTTTTTTTTTTCTAATCACTTCTTTGTTGGTGTGTATATGGTATAATTGAATTCACTACCAGACCTAAGAGCGATGCAAATGTGATGCCAACAGGTGGACCAAATGTATGAAAATGTGAACATCCGTTGACACCTAATATCATGCACCATTCAGACCATCATATGTGTAATTAAGCGGCTGATCTGTGAGATTCATCACTAAACCCATATTCTGGGAAATCACAGGTTCAAAGATGCAACATGCATGATATTAAGGATCGATTCATCACTAAACCCATATTCTCGTCCGGCTCAATTCAAAAGATCATCTTGCTGAGGTGGAGAGACGACGTGGTACGGGTAGTAGCTAGCAAAACTTGGTGATCAGGTGGAGGTAGAGGCGACAACTTGTATATATATGCGCGAGTTAAGGATCGATTCGTCAGGCCGGGCCATCCTACTCCTACTCACCATCGATCCCCCGATTTGGTGCTACTCGCATCCGCACGTTCGGTAGACGAAGACGATTAAGTCCATATCCTCAAGGCTAAGTTGGTGTGATTTTTTCTTACATGAAAGATCAGGAGTTGACGTACAAGGATAATTAGTTAGGCCTATTTAATTGCGCTTCTGATCTGGATTTTTTTATTAAACTAGTAAAATGCCCGTGCGTTGCTACGGGAGCGTGAATATTGACCGTACGTATATGATTTTGTTAATTTTTTAACAAACTTACGAGAGCATGAATATTAACCATATGTACATCATTTTGCTAATTGTTTTACAAGTTTCCAATCAGTATGAAGGACGGAAGCACGAAGTACTAACATACATATCTCTACTATATTGTTATAAATAGTAAAAGTTCGCATGGCATAAAACAACATATATTGAGGAAAAAATACAACACAAGCCTCACTAAACTTAATAAGATTGTAAAATGGTAGAATGCGAACGCAATGGAAAATGTAAATAAGCAAAAAAAAAACTGTAGAACAAGTGAACAATAAATTATCTGTCAGACAATTTATTACCCTTTTCTAATAACCCGTAATATGTTATATATATTTCAGGGTAACATCCTCTACCAGCGTCAATGTCCTGGCTAAATAAATTAGGAGGAAGCAAAATAAGAGAAAGGAAGAAGGAAACAGCACCCCACGTCCCCACCTCAAACAAAAAAAAAAGGGAAATATCCCCTCTCTCACCCGATCCTCTTCCAGCTCCTGACCCTCTCACTCTTTCACCTGCACGCACCATGGTCCAGCTCCCAGCTTCCCTCTTTCGATCCCTCCCCATCTCTTCCAGCTATCACTCCTCTCTGGCTTTCTCACTCACCTGCACCCTTCTCGACGAGCTCCGAGCCATGGATCCCCTGACGAGCTCCCTTCTCCCCCACTTGTTCGTGGCCGCCGCTGACACCATGGCCGAGAGCGGCATGTCCCCGCCCAAGCAGGCGCCTCGTCCTCCGGTTCCCGGCCAACAGAGCAAGCGCGGCTTCGCCCTTCGCGTCCTCGCTGGCCGCCTATTGGGCGGAGTCTGGGTTTTCTTTCACCCCGTTCCCTCGGCGCCAAAATTTGTCCTTGGCGCGTGAGATGCTATTTCGGGGGCTGGGGGCGTGAGATTCCGAGAGATTTTTGTTGGGGAATTTTGAGGTTTTCTAGTGTTCTGGTTGCAGAATTTGGGGTTTGGGTGGGCGTTGCTTTCGAGCCCCTTTGTCGAGTCAGGGGCTGGAGTTTGGCGCTGATTTGATGAGAAATGGAGGAATTTCTAGTCTCCACGGCGTTCTGCTGTAGGATTTGGCGTATTGCTGTGTGAGCCTTCGCGTGGCTCACTGGTCTGGTCCCCGGTGGCTTGTTGATTTCTCGGCGGTGATTTCTACACTGTTATCCAAGAGGGTGCAGCTTCTGGAGCTTCTTTAGGAATCGTATGCCAAATTTCTGGATGCACCAGCCATGTAGATGTACTAATAACTCTGTTTTTGATTTGCAATAGGTAATTGTCATCACCTGAATGCCCCAACAAGAAAATCTTATTTTGATAGTCCCCCCATTAATTCTTACAATTCCATTTCTAGGCAAAAAGATATGACTATTGTGAATTTTTCCTTAGGCAGCCGTAGGGATATCAAACGCAGTAACAATGTCTAAAATATGTGCCTTCTGTATTTTCTAATTCGTGGCCTGTATGTTGCATGGGACATTTTATGTTACTGGATAATGCTCCAATTGTCTACGATAATCTTGGTCGACAGGAGTACCATGAACTTCGGTTTGTGGGATATACTGCAGGTGCATTGTGGTTGGGTAAAATGTCACATTTCTCTGCAATTGACTGACATATATTGTCAGAATTAGTTACCATCAAAGAATCAGTTTACTTGCTGCACTAATGCTCTTCTTTTATCAACAGATTTGCTAAATGTAAGAGGAACATAGAAGCACAAGTAGAATACGGTTAGAACTAAGCTACACTCTCAAAGTGGATAGCTCAGTTGTCATCCCAACCGTCATATATTGTTGAAGACATCTATTCTCTAAGGTATAGTTTAAATAAAGGTTCACTCAAGAAATAGTTGTACGAACATGTCCTCATTTTGTTTGTAAGTCTTGCAATATCAATATCAATATCAAGAAATTGAAATTTGGTATTGAGACTGACATGGATCATAATTATTCCATGGGCAAGTGGCAAATGCTATTAGAGTGTTGAGGGCAGGTTGGTAATGCATGAAACCAATACTGCCGGTTGCAAGTCTATTATCTCAAAAAGGGATTTTGTGATGACAAACCTAACGGGGATGGCTTTAGAAATTTGGTAAAGGTTCCTACCTCCAAATTTCTTACAACAGCCTACTCGGTATGCCTTTAGAAATTTACATTGTTGGGCAAGTGATTTACAACCGCTACCGGCGCAGACCAAACTCTGAGCCATAAATTTACGTTTGCTTAAATTCATCTCAGAATCTGATTGTTGGGCATAGAAATGAGTCGTTATGGAGGAGGCAATCACAGCGCCATGACCCGGAAGTTCGAGTCCGAATGGGCACTGTTCCGGACAGGGACCTCATACTTCACGCCTTGCCGGGCCGCCGGCACCACTCCGAACCTCCTCGAGCTCGTCATCCTCAGCGGCGCAATAAGGGTGCTGCCGCCCGCGGTCTGTCCGATGACAAGTCGCACCATCGTGTTCGCCTATCACGGGTAAGCCTGCTCGGCCTACTTGTTTGAGTGTTCTGTGTAACTTGTCTTAATTTTTGTTGTCAGGACATCAACCATTTCCGCTATTGTTAGTACTTCTAAAATTGCAAAGAAGCTATTAGGACATTTTCAGATTGTTATTAGAAGCATGGGTGTTGCACGTGACCGAATATTCAGTAAAACTCTCAATGCATCCAATCATTTCTTCAATCATAAGCATCGAACCAGTTCTTCAGGCAAGCAGACATGAATATCCTTGCGATGCAAGCACTGGCCCCTAGCATCAAAACAGTTTAATATTCACTTGATGACTGGGACCTCCCAGGATGTTATTTGTGTTGGCAAAATAAACACATTAGCTCAATGGCCTATTCTGTACAAAAGTGCAACCACCAATATGCTGAAATTCCCCAGACTTACGGACCAATAAAATCTTCCTACATGAAATTCCCAAAAACAACCATGGTATCTGTATTGATCAAAACATATGATTGTATACGGAGATAAGAAAATCATGTATTTTGTACTGTGCACATTGCACACCTGATGCAGCACATGTGACCAGAATACAAAATTTTATTTTGATGAGGGATAGCAAACTTGAAGTAGTACTGAATATGCCTGACATGAGTCAAGTGAAGAACTGAACCTTGGCTGATACATGCATGTAACTTTCTCTAGTTAAATTACCCAGGGGAAAACAGTACAAACCGATTAACCATGTTTTTGTCACTTGTATCTCACTTAAACTATACAAGTTAAGACAAAACACTTATTTAAGGACGAGCTCCGCAAGAAGCCAGCGACAACAGGTTCATGTCAGTAGGTGGATCATTGCATCCTCACTGACCGTTGCCCTTGGCGAAAAGGAAGATCTGAAAAGATACGAGTGAAAAAAAAATCGTTAGCATTGCCATTGCTAAACTTTCAAGCGTGCAAAGAACGAAAATTGGGACATACACAAATTGGTAATGGTGACAATTTATATTCCGGTTGTTGGATGATATTATGCGCTTGCATAAAACCTTTGCTGTTGTCTCCCAGGCCATAGAAAGGTAGATGTGCTCCCAGTTAACCTCATCGAATGTTGGACGTCTGCACGAAAAGAATGAGTTATACATGATCTGGAGCGGAAGAGAATAATGTGATGCAGGTTGGTCATGCCGCTAACCTGTCCAGAGGAGGAGGCGAGAAGGTAGGAGGAGCCGGTTCTTCTCTCGGTGCCATCACTCTCTTTGAACCTGGATACCGAGACGCCATGGATGATCGTCAAGAGGTAATGGTGACAATTTATATTCCGGTTGTTGGATGATATAATTACTGCTAATCGGCATTGATTTGTCCCAGCGTAATTCTTGGAGACGCCTTTTTCCTCGTCGGAGATCTGGGCAACGCTGATACCTGTGTACGTGCAATTAATGTATATCCGGAGAGCGTCATTGTTGGAGGAGCTGTTTCCTGGAGATCTTTTTGGTCAACGCTGATGCTTGTGTAGATCTGGAGATTTTATGTGTAGTATGCGTGTAATTAATGGTGATAGTTGTGATTTGGGCAAACTTTAAATTGATGGGTGGTGGTGGCGGTGGGTGATTGACTTACGCGTTGATTGTGTGGATTGTCAAGTTTCCCGTCTGACGTAAGGAGTCTTAAGCAGGCACAGAGAAAAACTGATGGGCCGAAAACTGTTGGGCCGGAAAACTGCTGGCCGAATCGTTAGCGACGAATCGTTCGACGAAGGCTTGACGAAGCGTTTCGCTGGACGAAACACCGGACGTACGGCAGGCTAAGGAACCAATGGTTCTTTTTAGATAGGAGAGATGAGATGGGGATTAAATTAACAGGAATTATCCCTTTTAATGGCACATTTGATGTAGTACCGATTCTCCAAGAGAAAGGCCATCTTCACGCCAAGTGAATTGCCAATGTAGACGACACAAATTAGAATTTAGCAAATCCGGTACAACAAAATGCAGCCGAATTAATATATAATATAGGATCACTTTCATACAAATGTACCAGGCTAAGAGAATAATAGGTCATGCATACGACATCATCTCGCTACGTGCAGAAATAATTAAGCTGGATTTAGTGTGGCAACATAAGGGTAAAACCAACGGGAAGTAGATGCCTGCACACGGTAAAGTGCCCGTAGTCATAGTCGCCGCTGCGTGGGCCGCATAAGCTCCACCCTTCCCCGACGAGGATGGTCATTTTTTCGAGGCTTCCCAGCCAAAGCCACCGACGCTCCGTCTCGCTGTAGCGGCGCACCGTGGAATAATATTGTTCTGCCCAGCGGTCCTTGTTGTAGTAGTAGTAGTACCCCCTTGGTTCCGTGCTGCTCGCCATTACAATGCCGTCACGGGACAGAGTCTCGGTGAGGACAGCCCGCACCTGCTTCGGCTCCGGGTCGTTCGTGAGCCGCCTCGCCCGCATGCCGCCGCCGCCGTCCGGCACCCAGGCGTGCAGCTCGGCGTAGCAGCTCACCGTGTAGAAGGCCCCCCTGTGGAAGATGACGTCCAGGTACCTGTGCGGCATGCCCTTGGGCACGACGTGGCGCCGGGGCCGAGGTACGTTGCTGTGGAGCAGCGTCACGGCGTAGGTGCCCAGCCGCCGCCTTACGGAACTTGTGCCTCCAGAAGCGGCGGGACCCCCCCTTGGCCTTGAGTGGTTCTTCTTCTGATCGCCGCTGATCCACGGGGGGAGGGAGTCGGTGAGAGGAGGCAGCCGGAAGCTCCGTCCGGTGAAGGGGTCGAGCAGGTACATGGCCCACGTGTCGTCGTCGACGGTGACGGCCCAGCCGTAGGAGGAGCAGCCGATGATGCGCGAGCGCGCCACCTCCTCGTCCACGACGGTCTCCACGGGCACGGGGCATCGTCGGGCGTCCTCCCACGTGTTGATTTCGTAGGGGCTGACCTTGACGACGTGGGAACTCGGGCAGATGTGTATGTTGTGCGGGCGGCTGGGCCATCGTCCCAGCAGCCGGAGGCGGGTGGTCCTGAGCGCGCGGCGCCATGGCCGGCAGACGGCGGAGCAGAGGACGTTGTCGAGGGGCCCCACGCGCCGGGCGATCTCGTCTAGGGCCTCCGTCGGCAGCTCGGAAAACCCCACCATGTTTTGATTTTTGAGCGCAGCGCGCGGCTCAGGCCCCGATTGGAAAGGAAAAAAAAAAAAGGCAGCTAGCTCTTTCTACTCCAACTGCTCTTGCAGATTCCAAATTACTCAATCAGGGTCTACTCAGGTAACAATTAATGGATCTTTCCTTCCAATCAGGTAGAAATTACAAACTAGAAACACGGGAAAGGAAAATAGGCAGCTAGCTCTTTCTACTCCAACTGCTCCTCGCAGATTCCAAATTACTCAATCAGGGTCTAAGGGCAGCCGCCATGTGTGAAAAACCACACCTGGCATTGCTTATGGTCCACCTTATACACCGTAGGGAAAATAATTTTGTATATAAGACTAAGGTGCACCTCAAACTTGTGGTCTACCATAAGAAATAGAAAAATGATTTCCTCTCTCTCTCTCCCTCTTGCATGTAGTAGTATGACAAGATATGTGGGTCCCAACTTATGGATGTGGAGAATGACATAAGACAAGCGGGGCCCAGTTTATGGCAAAAAACACACCACATATATTACGGATGCCCTAATCCTGGAACAATCGATCTTTCCTACCAATCAGGTAAAAATCCGAAGGGATCCCAAACTAGAAACACGGGATGAAGGGTGGTCGCCACTGAGATGGGTGACCGGCACCGAACGGTGCAAAGTACCCCATCCAGGCATCTGTTGCAGGGCTTGATGTTAGCTTGATGTTGTTGTAGCCACCACGTACTATTGTAGCCACCATACCGCCATTGCGGCCCCCGTTGTACGGTTGCAACCGTAGTTATGGCCACCACGTTTTCCACCACCCCTCTCGCCGTGATTCTGGCCGCGATCACCGCGGTCAACAGAGTAATCTGATGCACTGTTGTGAGCCGCCATGGCCTGATCTGCGGCGGTCTTGGCTTTCTTGTTGATGGCTATCTCAACGAGGAGCAGGCTTGAATGTTTATTGCAAAAGGAGCGGTGATGAATGAAGAAAATTCTACTTGAACCTTCAGTCCTTCGCCGAGTCCGTCGATGAGCTGCAGATGAGTTGGCGGTCGCTGATGGTGTCGTCGACATTGGCGAGGGCATCTGTAATTCCCTTCAGCTTGCTGCACTAGGCGGCGATGGTCATGTCATCCCACCGCAGGTGCATGGCTCCGCCGCTCGTAGTGAAGGAAGGGGAGGACCCCCTGCCAGGTATCACCTTTGGTGCCGTTTGTGGTTACTAAGATCTCCTGGAGGTCGTCGCCAATGGTGGCAAGGAACCACAGAGAGATGGTGATGTCGATCCGATGTCGTTCCTCGTCCGCGAGGTGGAAGTCGGTTTCTTGCCGTAGTGTTTGAGTTGGAAGGAAATGTAGTTGGTGATGTTGAGGTTGTGGAAGGAGATAGCGGGAGGAGACAATGCTAGCGTAATTTCAGCGGCAGCCATGGCGAGAGGGGAGACACCGCTAACCAGCATTGGAGAAGACAGGGAGGAAAGTAACTCGCTCTGATACCAAACTGAATGGGTTGAATTGCCACAATGTATTGCATTGTCAATTATAGGTACATTTATACCGAAAATGGGGATTGTGCGAGCTCATGCAGGGGCACGCCCATGTGCATGCATCGCTGCTGACCAAGATGTCCTAAAGAGTAGGATCAGTAGTTATAGATAAACATTACACAAAGGTACAACGTGTACAATATTTCTTCGAGAGTAGCCAGGAATCCATTGCCCAAATACTTCCCGTCGCTATTCTTCGAGAGTAGCCAGGAACCCATTGCCCAAATAATTCCCGTCGCTATTCTTCGAGAGTAGCCAGGAACCCATTGCCCAAATATTCCGCTCCACCAGCTCAAACCATAATGTGATGCTCGTCCGGAGAAGGGGCGCATGGAGGGGCACACGTGTCTTATACTAATCATTTTTACTACTTTATGCCTTAATTTGCGGATAAATCTCATATTTCGATCGATATTGTATTTTTGTGTTGAACAAGATGAACCTCATAGTTGTGTTGTTCACATTAAAACTCATATTTTAAAGATATACATAATTCACCATATTACACATGTAAATGCCAAATAAGATTTGTATCTTCAATTATTTTGACATCATACTATAGTATTTCACTAAAGAAAATTATGTGCAAGCTTAAGGAAAACATAAACATATGCAAAATCACATCTAAGAAATAATCCAATTTGTGGCACCATAATGTGCGTATATATTTCTTTCTATCTACATCTAAATATATCTTGACAGAAGGTTCTAAAATTTACAAGACTAAGAATAAGTAACCCAAAGAGGTTTGTGATGACGTGTCAAGGCTTGTAGCTATCTTTAACCACAAATTCGTTTCAAAATCTGTGATTAACTTGCACGTTGCAAAAAAAGCCATATGTACAGCTACGGTGACTTTGTGAATTTCTCAGTGCTCTCAATTTTACAGTTGAATCGCCAGATTGTGTTTGTACAGTTTCGTCAAGGGAAATACAGTGGGCGACCACATCGGAAAATAACATTGGGCTTCCTACATGGTATTGGCGCTTTAGCTCCTAGGTCAGCCAATTCACCAATCAATCAAATATCCGAGTACATCTATGAGTACAAATTCTCATGCAGTATGTAGCCCTAATCTCCCAACACATCGCAAGGGCACATAAGGAAACTCCACTGAACTGAGTACTGATATACTCACTCACACCCCAGTAGTACCATGAGAGCATGTAATAAACTAAGTAAAGCATCGAATTTGCAATACTATCTCTAACATCTTGGGACGATTACATGGATCAATCAGCCACATGAATTTGTGATAGAAGAGGCTAATTCAGCAAGCAATCCGCATGCACTTCGATCTATGCGCGCTAATTAATCGATCCCCCGGATCCAATGATCTAATTCCTAGCAATATATGTACGCATACACTAGCTAGTACTAATGGACGTGTAACTATATATCGAGAGCTAGCTAGAGCTATGTACTAACTAGCTAGCTATAGATCTCACGCGTACTTACTCCTCGTCGGAGGAGATAAGGATGACGCCGACGTTGGTCATCTCGAACTCGATGGACGAGCCCTAGACGTCGCCGTTGCCAAGATCGGGCATTTCCTCGTCAGCGTGCCCGCCCGCAGCCTCGCAGCCATCGGCGTCCGGCATCTTGATGTCTACTACACGCTTCTATTCTGGTAGATTTGTTGGGCCTCTAAGCGCAGAGGTTTGTAGGACAGTGGAAAATTTCCCTTAGGTGAGTAACCCAAGGTTTATCGAATCCACGGGAGAAAGAGGTTGAACGTATACTCTCTCAAGCAATCCTGCAATTAAGATATAATAAGTCTCTTGTGTCCCCAACACACCTAATACAATGGATAATTGTATAGGTGCACTAGTTCGGCGAAGAGATAGTAAAATGTAAGTGATATGGATGGTAAAAGGTGATTTGTAATTCTGTAAAAAAAATTGCAGCAAGCAAACAAGTGACAAAATCACTAAAAACGGTGTATCAATGCTTCGAAACAAGGCCTAGTCTTCATACTTTCATTAGTGACTACTCTCAATATCATTAACATAATTAAACACATGATAGTTCCCACAAAAACACATGCATGGTAGACGTTACTCGGAGATCATTCTTTCGTGGATCAAATAGGATAAGAATTTGCGTAGGGCTACGAAAAGCACACTTTAAAGTTCGTATTCCACATCTATGGACACTTCATGCTCTCACTATACGCATCCAAAGATAATACTAACAAACACCATAACATATTGAATAGTGTCTTTCTTCAATAATACAAGCATCAAGAAACCTCATGCTCTATTTAATCCAACAATAATAAAGAACAAACTCATGATGAAGATCCCTCTAAGCTTTTATCATTAATGTCACACACGGCACCCACACTGTCACCGAGATACTGTGATCACAACGGTGACTCCTGAACTTATACTAGATGACACCACTTGAGCAAAATCATATCCATTACATGTAGGGAAACATCATGTATTCAACTATACTAACAAAGCTCATGATCACGACAAGGATAACATCATGGGAGAGAGAGATAACCACATAGCTACTTGTATAAGCCCCAGTCCCGAGGAAGACTACTCACGCATGGCCATGGTGAGTAGGAGCTTGATGGAGAGTGCGCAGCCCGGAGGGGAGATGGCGGCCGGCGGCGGCCACGGCAACGGCGGCGGCCTTTGGGGGCATCAGCCCGGAGAGGAGGCGGCAGCCCGGTGGCGGTGGCCCTTGCCCCCCCCCCCCCCTTCAAGCTTGGAGATGGTGCTGGTATGGAGGAGGGTTTCCACCTCACGGCGGCTGCCTTGGAGGTGGAAAATTCGTGGTCATTGATGACCTAGGTTTCCTCTCTTTATATAGATTCCCGAATTTCCGTCATCAGATTTTTGGGATTCAGTAAAACGGGGATGTCTCGGCCGTCCGGACTCAGATTGGGCCGAATTTTATGTCTAGATCCATTGGCGGACAATTCCCCACAACTTTTGCGACCAAGCTTTTTTGATTTTACATCGTCTTCGTGTCAGTACGGGGCCATTTTCGAAAATAGTTTTCAGACAGATTTCAGGAAAGTCCAATTCGACTCCAACAAGGTTTCCTTTTTGCACTCTAGTCAATTTCCAAGTAATTCCTACACATCAAAGTGTAAAACAAGAATATTGTGCACTTTTGCCACTATTAATAGGTTAGTCCAATAAATCAATAAAATGATATAAAACATAATAAACACATGTGTCATTTGATATAAAACAAGCATGGATCAATCAAAAATTATAGATACGTTTGACACGTATCACATCTCCTCGTCCGAGTCCCCCCACCACACGGCGTCCTGCTGGCCTGCAGCTCCATCGGCCTCGCCGCCATCGGCCGCCGCCGGCTAGTCTTCGTCGGAGTAGCCCCACTCATTGTCGCCATCCTTGCCCGCCTCGTTGTTGCCGTCCTCGCCCGCCGCCGCCTCGTTCTCGCCGTCCTCCCCGCCACCGGTCGTGCGCGCCGCCGCCATGGAATCGAGGATGGCGCGGTTCTGCGCCACAGACGGCGTCTTCCTTCAATTGCGTGATGAGGACATGTAACATCCCAATCTTTTATTTCGATGTTTTGCATTTAGAGCATGTGCATTTCATCATGGCATACTTTTAAAAATTTGCATTTGTTTGATTTGCATATTTTCCCAAAAGATTTAAACCCTAAACTCTATTTTGAATTATAGCAAATTCAACAAGGTAATTATATAGGCTTGGGGTTTTGTACAAAAACACCCTTTTTATAGTCAATTATGACAGAGGGGATTTTTACAAAAAATTTAAAATTGGTTTGACTCAATTCGGAGTTTAAAACCAAAAGTTATAAACTAAAAACAGTTTCAGAAAAGGATAAAAGAAAAAGATCAAAAGAAAAAAAAAAACAGTGCCGCGAGCTAGTGGGCCGCAGCCCACTAAACTCCCCCGCGCGCGGAAAGCCGAACGGGCCAAGGCCGGCCCTTTCTTTTTTTTCTCTCCCCGCAGCCCTCTTTTCTTTTTCTTTTTCTTTTTCTTTTTCTTTTTCTTTTTCTTTTTCTTTTCCCGCTGACAGGTGGGCCCCACCTATCAGGTTCTTCTAGAAGCTGACCGGAGTCCGTGTTCTTCACGAGTTCGTCGTCCCGGTGCAAAAATCGCACGAAACCGTCCCGATTCGTGCCCCGTTTCGCAAGCAAAAATCGCCTATAAATACCCCACCCCGGCCTCCATAGAAACCCTAAAAAAAATGGAGGTTTAGCCACCGAAATCGTACTCGATTTTGAGCTCGAAAATCCACCGCCGCCAGCCACCATTACCGCCGCCTCGGGAGCTCAACGCCGACGTCGTTTGGAGCAAGGAGGAGCAGCGCTGAGGCAACGAGTAGGACCACCGCGAGGAGCCGCACCCGGAGGAGCCGTCGCCGACCCCGGGGAACCACCGGAGCGCCGCCGGAACCGCTGCCGTCGGCCAACAGTAAGCCGCCGCCGCGTCGACCACGCGCGCGTCCACGGCCGTCCGATCTCCATCGGGCGGTCTAGATTAGATCTAGCCGAACCGGTACGCGCTTGCTGACGTCAGCCCTAGCCTGTGCGTGGAATATTTTCCGTTTAATTCGATTTAAAATTCCAGAAAATTGCTAAAACTTGTAAAATTCATATCTCTTCAACCGTAACTCGAAAAATAAAGTTTAATATACCAAAACTCTTAGAAAAATAATATCTAGCCAGATCTAAAATAATATTCAGATTTTAATGTACTGGCGACTCCTCATAATCCTCTTCCTCTATCCCATACCCAAGCCGATCTTCAAACAAGGGTAGGATAGACTCTGAATCTGCATCGTAATCTGAATCTGACTCTTGAAGCATCTCTGGTTTCTCAGCTAGGGGTTCCTCAGACTCGGCGATGATGCCGACCTCTGAAGTTCCGACCGACTCCTCGCCGTCGGACTCGACGACAACGGTTGGTTCTGGTACTGACTCCGCCGAGTTCGCGCGAAGACCCGACGCGCAAACCATCCCGACGAACACATTGATTCCTCCAAAGACAAGCTGGTATCCTTCGTCGACTTCGTTCATCTCCGAAGTCCAGCCTGAGTCATCGATCTCTGTTTCTCCATGCTCATCCGTGTAGACCCGCCCGATGGCGAGTTTCTCCATAGCCCGACGAGCAGCTCCAACGATCTCAACTCCTCTCGTCACCGTAGGCCCCACGGTGGGCGCCAACTGTCGTGGGGTTGTCACGGCAAGTTCTTCCTCCGGGAAGATGAGTTCTGGGGCCATTGGTGATTGAAGTACGTGGGAACGGTTAATCTCGTCAAGGAACAAGGATTTACCCAGGTTCGGCCCCTCTGATTTAGAGGTAAAGACCTACTTCCTGCTTCTATGTTATTGCTCTTGATTAGATCGATTACAAGGACCCGGCTCCTACAACTCAGGAGCCGGCGATTTCTCTCTGGTGGCTAGGGTTTCTCTCTACTGGTTGAAGCTTAGCTTACTACGATCCAGGACCCCCCTTATAAAGGTGGCGGGTCCCTGGACTTACAATCTGTGTCGAGTTCTACTCATACACGGAGTCCTGCTCTAGGCTTTGTCCTTCCAAACTAGAACTCCGGGTTGTACTTGGACTCCATCTTTGGACGTGTCCCCTTCTCCACACGGGCCTTGGTCGACTTGTCTCCAGCCCAGCCCATGTGACTTGTCTCGTGACTTGGCGTTGGCCTTCTTGGTCTTGGCGGTTCTTCTTTCCGGGTCCATGGGCCTACCTATAAAGTATCCCCCCATCAAATCCCTTTGTGTTTTTGGTTGCGCATGTTGGCCAAATTTACGCCCCTACAACACTCGCAAACTATCTTTCCGTTCCAAGCAATGTGTATTTCTTGGGTATAGTCGAAAACACAAGGGTGTAAAATGTTTAGATGTTTCCACCGGTAGAATCTACATCTCTCGAGACGTTGTCTTTGACAAAAATGTTTTCCTTTTGCCTCTCTCCATCCAAATGCTGGTGCTCTTTCACGCAAGGAAATCCCTCTCCTTCCCGACCAAATCCGTCCACAAAATGGGGGTACGAATAGTGATGATCATATGACTAATATTTACTCACCCATATCTGTTGTTAGTCCTGTGCAGACATTAGCTGAAAATCCGGAGGGAAATTATGCAAATTCGAGCCAAAACGGATCAGAAATAGTTTCTGATTTCATGCAGGAAAACGACGAGCTGGCAGGTGGCGATCCCGAGGAGGATCCGCTGACAGATTCTGACGCAGGATCTGTAACTGATTGCCCTGCCCACGCTGATCCTAAGGGATCCTCATCTCCCACCGCAACCACCAGCGCATCCACCCGCGCGTCCGAGCCTGACGACGACTCCACGGGCGCCACACGGACGTCCCCCACTCACGCGGAGGCGCATGATCGAGCTGTCCCCGGATCGGGACAAACCGACGCGGCCACGCGGCACGCCACGACTCGCCGATCATGTGGTCCGCGCCAGGCTTCCCAACCAGCGGGATCTTCTGCGCCGGAGCGTCCTGCTTCACCTCCTGCACCAAGAACAAGACTTCAGAAGGGTATTCGGCAACCTAAAAATTTCAACTGATGGTACTGTTCGATATAGTTTTTCTTGCAGCACAGGTGAACCGAACAGCCTGCATGAAGCACTCAGTAATACTGATTGGCACAAGGCAATGGATGAGGAGTATGATGCACTAATATAGAACAAGACATGGCACTTGGTTCCCCCACATCTTGGTAAAAATGTCATTGACTGCAAATGGGTACACAGAATAAAGAAAAAATCAGATGGCTCCATAGATAGATACAAAGCTCGCTTAGTGGAAAAAGGTTTTAAGCAATGCTTTGGCATAGACTATGAAGATACTTTTAGTCCAGTTGTGAAAGCCGCTACTATTCAACTTGTTATGTCCATTGCTGTTTCCAGGGGCTGGAGTTTACGGCAACTTGATATCAAGAATGCGTTCCTTCATGGGATTCTAGAAGAGGAAGTGTAAATGAAACAACCCCCTGGGTATGAAGATGCTAATGCCCCTCATCATATATGTAAACTGGACAAAGCACTATATGGTCTCAAACAGGTGCCGAGAGCATGGTATTCACGTTTGAGTACCAAACTGCAGCAATTGGGTTTTAAACCCTCTCAAGGAGACACATCCCTGTTCATCTACAACAAGTCAGTTATCAATAGTATTTGTTCTTGTCTATGTGGATTATATCATAGTCACAAGCTCATCAATTCAAGACATCTCCACTCTAGTACATGATTGAACACACACTTTGCTATAAAGGATTTAGGAGATTTACATTATTTTCTAGGTATGGAAGTGAGAAAAATTGACAATGGACTTGCACTTACCCAAGAAAAATATGCTTCGGAATTATTAGCAAAAGTTGGCATGCAGAATTGTAAACCGTCACCTACACATTTGTCTTCATTCGAGAAACTATCAGTACACGAGGGAGAAGCACTAGGAGCCGATGACATCACAAGGTACAGAAGTATAGTGGGAGGTTTGCAATATTTGACATTGACTAGGCCTGACATTGCATTCTCTGTCAATAAAGTATGTCAATCTTTACATGCTCCCACTACGGTTCATTGGACAACAGTAAAAAGAATATTTAGGTATATCAAGAACACGTGTGCAACATGACTCACTTTAAAAAAAATCCTCATCCACCTTAATTAGTGCATTCTCAGATGCAGATTGGGCAGGTTGTGTTGATGATAGAAGGTCCACCGGAGTATTTGCCATATTCTTTGGACCAAATCTTATATCATGGAGTGCCAGAAAACAACCTACTGTATCTAGATCAAGTACAGAAGCAGAATACAAATCTTTAGCAAATGCTACAGCTGAGAAGTTATATGGGTAGAAACCATTCTCAAGGAACTTGGTGCAAAGATTGACGAAGTTCCATGTTTATGGTGTGATAATATGGGTGCCACTTATTTATCTGCTAATCCTGTTTTTCATGCCAGGACAAAACACATAGAAATAGATTTTCATTTTGTTCGAGAATGAGTGGCTCAGAAAATGATTGGCATTCGGTTTATCTCCACACATGACCAAGTAGCTGATGGATTTACAAAACCGTTAGCTCATAGAGATTTAGAAGAATTTGATCGTGCAAGTTTTGATTAAGGGGGATGTTAGAATAAATTAGATTGATCTCCTGCCATACATGTAACCGAACATGCTGAAGTATAAAGCATAATTCGGATCTAGCAAATCTCCCCTAATCAATATGTAATCCGGTGTGGCCTATATGAACACGAAACCGAGCCGAGGCGAAGACATCGTTCCCCTGCATACTTTGATACAGAGTACACTTGTCCTTGTTATATAGAAAAAACTATATATGACAGAAACATAGTGACT
Organism: Puccinellia tenuiflora; assembly: GCA_012064385.1. Lineage (NCBI taxonomy): Eukaryota > Viridiplantae > Streptophyta > Magnoliopsida > Poales > Poaceae > Puccinellia > Puccinellia tenuiflora. The sequence goes on from QRDG01000319.1 coordinate 760,655, forward strand.
GGTTTTCATCATAGTAGATGAGAAACCCTTCAAGATCTGAGATGTGTCAGAACTTGGTTTATTCCCTTATGATATCTAGCTAGCTACTTGCTGATAACAAGGCGGCGAGCTAGCTTAGCTGTAGACGACATGACGTACGCCATTGTTAATTAATTAATTTATTGGCACATAGATCAGTATGTAGATGGATCGACTAGCTAATTAGAGTGACCAAGTGACGTACACCCTCACCCTGCCGTACTTGCCATGTATATCTTTATAGTCATTTCCACTGAGGCGTGGCTTGAAGGCGACGGGGCGGCCCTAGCTATCAGCTATGTGGTCGTCGGGGGAAACCGTGTCTTTGTCCCACAAGTCAGCGGAGACGTTGAGGAGCGAGCACCGCGGTGCGGAGATGACCGGCATCCGAAGTTGTATGCTCGTACCTCGATTCACCACGACGGCTTGGTCTCGTTCTTTGCAGAAGAGCCAGTAGTCCAACTTCCCGCCGCAGTAGGCCATACCCACCGACGAGGTGATCTCGCCGTAGACTTCCGGGGCATTCTCGCCGTCGCCGTCCAGCATCACAACGTCCATATTGGCAATCACGGCGTCGGTCAGCACCGCGAAGCGCACCTCCACACAACCATACTGACCATTGACTAGCCTCCCCTGGATCTGGTCGTACTGGCGGCTCAAGGCATCGCGGGAGTTCCACGCCACCTGCCCCCGCGCCACCTCGTCGTCCGGGGACAATCTGTCGTGGTCCATTAGGTCGACGTCGATGACGAAGTCGTCGGCGCCGAAGATGGCAACAGTTGGCCAGGTGATGTCGACCCATTCCCCAGCGCGGATCGACTGGGCGTTGCGCTTGTCCCGGTTGAACATCTTCACGGTGGTGAGCCCGTCGGTGAGGCCGATGGTCCCGTAGAGTTGGCCGGGGTTTTCGCCGTCGATGTTCTTCACGAGCACCCCGACAACCTGCACAAGCGTCAGACCTACGATGTCGGTTTCCCTCCTGTTGCTGCTGCTGCTGGTGGAGCGCCGCTGCCTGCTGCACACCGTGACCCCGATCAGCGCCAGCCCCAGCGCCGCCACCGCATCCCTGTAGTTGTGTATCCCTGCATCAGCGAATCGACGAAAGGCGTTGGGCCCTTCAGGGTTGTTCACCCGATTCCTCAAGGCCCGCGACAGCGTGCCCCAGCTACGAATCAGCGAGATGTCCCCGCTTCGCAGCCGCCTCTCTCCAGGAGATTCAGATGGGTTGCTCATCTGGCGGTCCACACGGTTGGCGATGCTGTCGAACCTGGCCGACTCGATGAAGTTCACTATCACAGCGCGCAGCCGAGCTCTCGTTGTATCATCGGTGGCTCCGCCGAAGTTGGCCAGCCCATTGATAGCGTCAACCAAGGCCGGCCGCCCAAGAATAGCTTCTTCCTGCTTGCATTGTGGAACAAAAATTACTACTGTACTTTATTTGTTGGACCATTAAATTTAGAATTATTTATACCCCACCGAAAAAAGGGAATTTCGAATTTACATGCATGCCGGTCAACTATAGATGTCCTATATATATATAAAAACCCTATTCGACACCTAGGGTGCAGAATAACTTATTTTGCACCCTACAATTTTTTTACGTTGTTACATCAATAAATTATGTTATATATGTAAAATATTTACGTCATGTTGACCCATAATAGAAAAAATCGACATAAAAAATGTAAAATATGAGTTAAAATGATGTAAAAGTCATAAAAACAACATAAATACATGTATTTTTCGTATTTTTGCAACGTCACATAAATATTTTTTTTGTCATTTATATTTTTCTTACGTTCTTCTTGACTTAATACATAAGACAAAATTTACGTGACGTAAAAATCATATGCGGTTGTAAAGATAGAGGGTGGATGTAGAATAACTATTCTACTCCCTGAGAGTCAAATAGCGCGTCCCTACATACTTAGGTAAATTAACTGGTGCTCCCTGGTGCATGGGCACCATGGTAGAATACTGTAAGTTTTGGGTATCTACAAAACACGTACACGTCGGGTATGCAAATATTGAGTATGTAGCAGGTGTACACACCCTTGAGTATATGTACATTGAGTATCTTCATGTTACGTATACTTTAGGTATATATATCATGGGTATGCGTACAGATCAGACATATATATATGTACCGTAAGTATGCGTACACATTAGGTATATATACCCCGTTTTTTTTATACCCAATGTTATATGTACCTCCTACATACCCTAGGTATATATACCCATGATACACGTGATGTCTACATACCCCAATTATACCGTATTCCGTCCTGATGCCCGGGCACCATGGTGCCCCATCTGAGCGTACGTACTCCCATATTCAGTATACCTCACATATAAACGCATTATACCTCATTATTATTTTTTATATACCTTATTAATTATTCTAAGATAGAGGGTGGGTGTAGAATAACTATTCTACTCCCTGGGTGTGTATATATATATATATATATATATATATATATATATATATATATATATATATATATATATATATATATATATGCATGCTCGTAAGATGTAGTATATGCTAAATTTCTAGGACTTATTTTAATTCTTACTGAAAAATAGTTTTATATTCCCTTTTGTATATTACTCCTACTCTGGATCAGACTAATACAAAGCTAATACGGCCCATGTGCTATTAAGATCGATACTTTCTGCTTATGGATAAAACCCTTAAATCTCAACATTTTTTGCAGTTCTAAATCTTGACTGATGCTTTAATAATATTAATTATAGATGAAAATAAGGAACCTTTTTTTTCCTCCGAACAAGTTACGGCCCTTGCTACTCACGTACGAATTTGTTTTCATAATTGGATAACAAGTAAGTAATTAAAAATTTGGTACATAGAAAGGTGTGGTCTCTTTAATTCTAGCTAGTTATGCATCACACTATCCAAGTTCAGAACTGAATGCAACAGGGGCAATTTTTATGTAGACCATTGCAGCATGCATAGTCAACTAATTAGAAACTTTGCCCGACATAGGTTTTCATTGGACGACGCCCTTTTGTCCACAAAAGGGAAGGAAACGTCATTCTGAATATACCGTGTTGTATCATTGTGGAAAGAAAAATTCTTGCATACAAAAGAACGAGAAAAAGAGAAGGATTAACAGATTTTTAATTGATGTGATAAAGATCAGGTCCATTATATGTAAAGAAGTATACCTCATTCAATGAAGAAATTCCGTTGTTTGTGTAGCTACCGTTGTACGTTAGCCGAGTCGACCCTTCTATCATTCGGGGTCTGTCGTTGTCGTGTGAGAACTCATACCAAGTATCTGCATTGTTGCTGAAACCGATGACATAGAGGTTGTCGGTCCGAACTCTAAGGGTGACCACATTGTTCCCGGAACGCAGGATAATATCAAATAATTCGGGGTTGTCCACCTCGGCGGTTAGCCTGGCGACCCCATCTACAAGAATGGGGTTATTCTCATCCCGGACTTTACTGCGCAGGGTTGTTATGAAACTCATGAATTTTTTTGCGTCTGTTGAGATGTCAAATTCAAGGGTTAACATCTTGATTTTTTGTTCGTCCTATAGCCAAACCTTGCACAACCTGCTACGATATGATTAGTTAGCAAGATCTGATATAACCAAGAAGTAAAGAAAGGAAGAACGACACAGAATTTCAAAATGCAATATTTCCACTTAAAATGAGGGGAAAGGCCTTACTTGATCTTGGCAACCTTCCACGATGTGCAAGCTGCTTGTTGTGAAACCCCTGCCACACCCTCCTTATATACATGTTTTGGCCATTAGGTCGCTTTCTATTATAGCAAGACTATGTGCTATTGTCTTTGCTAGTAATTCATTTATTGGCATCTCTCTATGATATGTGGATACTTTTTTGATAATATATTCCACACCTATTCAAAATATGTCAACACGTCGACCTCTCTCTCATAGAGAAAAACCCTCTCAAATGATTATAATGACCTTGTCCCCCATGTGTATTTCATTAAATATTAGGTGTCAATCTATAGATTATTCACTCTTATTGTTCTAAGATCATATTAATGCTCGTAAGTTTTCAAGCAATATGTTGTTTATTTAGCAAGAGTATGTTAGACTAGAAAATAAACTACCTAATAATTATGGGATGGCTCATCTTTAGGACAAAGCTGAGGCTGGTCATAGTGAGGGTAACTTATACTAATAACATACACATGTTAATAGTCTATGTTATTACCTCCGTAGTGCAAAGTAATATAAAGTTAATTTCATAGAAGGTCTCATTTCTTTGCTTGTAAACTCTTTTTTTTGGAAGCCTTATGCGATGGTAACATAATATGTTTCTTCCGCCGTCTCGGTTCAAAGGGCATAGATTACAATTCTTAGTTCCTTAGGTATTTACTGATTTGGGCTGAAATCTTGCATGCATTGGTGGGAGAGGCAACCATGACCGAATTAGAAGAAAATTTATTCAAACACTCCTAGGAGGGGGTGGGGTTGGGACTGCATGATTCTCTAAACGTGTCGTTTGAACCGGGACTGGGGTACTCTATTTGTCTCTCTCTTCATATTAGTTGCATATATGTTTGAACCTATGTTACTCCCACTATGCGTAGTCTAAAGAGGCCAAAACGGACAGTTGGATTAGGAGATAGTAGGAACTAAATTCTTTATCAGGTAACCATTAGTTTTGGGATTTTTTTAATTAATATACAGATATAATTCAATTCCACAAGTTGACGTTTTTATTGGGAAGTAAGATATTTAGTGTTGTTCATGGATGCAGACTATAACCTAGCTAGAACATATTCTCTCCGGTCATCAATAAGTATTGTCGATCTATTGGTACTGAATGATTGAAAATGGTATGCATAGCTTTGTCCTTAAAATTAGTTTCACAGTACTGGCATAACTTTCCTATATTTGCTGATATTTACAATAGATGCTTGCAGCCAAAGGCATGTTTTGAACTCTTCATCCACAAACTGAAGATTATAAACTAACGTGTATAGATATGTCTGGAATACCTGTTTCATAATACTACAACTTTCCTAAGGTTTGCTAAAATTTAGTATAAGATATGCTAGCAGCCGAAAGTGTGGGGCATTGCTTTCTTTCCCAAAAGGCAATGTTCTGTGTGTGATGTTCTTTTTTTTTCATTAAAGCAGCGGTGTGCTGCCTTATATCTTCTGGAACTCTATTCTATTTCTGTGGTGCTCATATTATTTAGAAAAAGAAATGTAGAAAGAAAATAGTACGCGCGTGACACGGCTGAGAAAGTAATTGTACTGATACACTGTTCCGAGGCCGACGCCCATACATGCGTAGTTTTTACGCATTTTTTCGATAATGGAGCATGGATGTGCAGAAAACTATATCAACTCTACTGCCTTTATTCTTTTTCAAAGTGGATTCTCTACTTTTTGTTGTATAATGGAGCAGGGGATCTCACTGTACCCACCTCGCCAAAGCAGAATAATGTACGGATATAGCTCAGTTTATGTAGGCGGCGTTTTGGCTCGTGGGTGCAGATGCACCCACTAGGTAAAACATTTTTAGTTTTTTTTAATGTGTCAAAAAATTCTGAAAAAAAATTCGGATATGCATCAACATTTTTAGTGCTAGCACAAAAAATTTCGCTGTGAAAAGACATTTTGTGTGACCTGTGCAAAAAAGACAAAACCATGTCTCGTACAAAAGTCTTTCGTAGCAATCCGGATTTGTCTTTTTTGCACAGGTCGCACAAAATGTCTTTTCACCGCGGATTTTTTTGTGCACCCATGAAATATGTTGAACTATCTCCATATTTTTTTTTGGAATTTTTTGACATTTGGAAAATGGGTTTTTTGGGTCATGGGTGCAGATGCACCCATGACCCGAAATGGATTTCCGAGTTTATGTAGTACTATATGCTGTGTTGCTACTTCGCTAACTATTTGTTGATTGACTCCCTTCGTTCCAAAACATGACGCATATTTTACTTTGGAGAATAACATTGATCGTACAAAATATTTATCTGGCGGGTGCGTATTCATACCTCAAGTCTATTTTACTATTACTCTTTTCGGAATCAGACTGCAAGCAAGATATTTATGAGCATCCGGAAGAGTAAGTGTGTAATGAGGATCAAAGTATTTGCTTGGCTGCTGGTTAGTGACAGGCTGAACACCAGAGACATGTTGAGACGGCGTAACTGTAATGTTACAAACATTTTTCACTGTGAGCTGTGCCCCACAAGGGCGGTGGAAGATTGGCAGCACTTATTCTTCACCTGCAACTTCAGTATTCGTGTTTGGAATTACCTATAGATTAATAGGGGTCTAGCAAGTTCTTTGCAGGACATTGTTCTTGAGGCCAGAAGGGATTTCAATAAACCTTTCTTCATTGAGGTGGTGATTACTGCATGCTGGCACATATGGAAACAGAGAAATGCTGCTATTTTTGAGAATGTACTCCCATCTTTCAGATCTTGGAGAGGTGCCTTTATTCATGACATCACCTTGCATATGCATAGGGTGAAGAGGAATCATGTAGAACCTTTGTCAAAATGGATTGACAGCCTAAGATAGCTTTTCTTTTTTTTCTTTGACCTTATGGTCGTGTAAATTTGTAATTATGGCCTTCTTTTATTAAATAAATGGCTGTAGGGTTTTGCCCTACAGTGTTTATGTTAAAAAAAACTAGTTGAAAATTGAGGGAGGTAGCCCACAAACATGTCAAGTTGTGTAAAATTGTTCCAAATCACCCACGGTGCAGACATGTGTCATGTTTTGTTTTGCGATTTTTTTGTCCAAGTAGAGACAAGAAAATTAATAACCACGACATAGGATAGAGTTAAAAATAAAATTATGTTCCTTATTTTCTACTGTCTCGTGAGCTTTATAGCTTGAGTATGGAGAGAGCGATGTTCTGGAGGACAGGCTCCATGGAACACGTTTCTTGAAAACAAAATAAAAAATAACACTTTTAAGTTTCAAATAATTCTGAAAACAATTGTACAATGTAGCTAACGGTGACTTCTATGAGTGTGCAAATAAACAATGCAAAATATTCCGTATTTTGATCTGTGTAAAAATGCCAAATTTCTTGATCTAAGTTGGTGAACAGTGAAAATAAAAAAATTGATATGTCAGTTTTTGTCTATTTCAGTTTGAAATATTAGCACTGTATAATACGGCATTTTCATTTTTTGATAATTTATTAAAACTTTAAAATGTTTATTTACAAATAAATAAAAATAAATGAGCTCCATGGCGGACGGGCTCCAAAAGGGCTTTTCGAGCATGGTGCACTTTGCACGACTTACTCACTATTTGGTACACCGCAAGTTCATTGCGGTTTCATGCCTCTAAACTAAGTTTCTTGTGGGACGTCAAGCATGGGGACTTCTTATCTTGAGTACGGTGGGGAGTTTGCATGACTTGTAGTTAGGCGAGCTTACTGAGTAGCAAATAAACTTGCATAGTTTGTTAGTTTAGAAAATAAAAGCTTGGGACTCATCGTCCCAAAAACGAATCTATACAATTCATAATACTATACCTAGCTACACTAGTAGAAAACAGGCCTTTCGCCTGGGCCATTAGTCGCGGACGTGTCTCAATCCGCGACTAAAAGTCCGGCCACGTCGCCCCGAAATTTGCGGCCCATTTGTCCCGGTTCGTTAGGAACTATTTGTCGCGGATTGAAATACCAACCGGGACAAATGGCGTCTGCGGCCGCCGCGAGCAGGTGCCCCCACCTTTTGTCCCGGTTTGTGTCTTGAACCGGGAGTAATACCGCGCCTTCCCGCGACGGTTCGTGATTCGAAGGCCTTTGAGTTCCCGCGCTTGATCACACGGGGAAACGAAGAGGTTGATCACACGGGGAAACGAAGAGGTTGATCAAATTAATGGAATTTGGGAACACGGTTGGATTAATTACCACGACCTCCTCATCTCCCTTGCTATCTCTATATAAGAGAGTTACAGTGCCATTTGCCAAATGCATCATCTCCTCTCTGTAATCTCTCTACTCAAAAATCCTCTCTCGAATCGCTGCCGCGCGCCATGGAGCCACTTGCGCGCCCACCTCGATCCCAGGTGTACCACTACAAGGACGACGCCGTCAACATGAACTTCAAGGTCGTGGTCACTCTCCGCGCATCAACCGTGGAGAGATGGATCCGCGACGTCAAGCGGCGCTGCCTCGACGCCGCACCGAAGAAGATCGTGGGCCTCGACTGCAAGTTCACCGACGCCGCACCCAAGGAGAGGCAGCATGCCGCCGTCCTGCAACTCTCCGTGGAGACCGACACGTTGGTGTTCCATATTTGCTACGCTGATCGGGTGCCGCAGGCCCTCAAGGACTTCTTGATGGACAAAACCATCAAATTCTGCGGCACGGCTATCAACAACGATCAACGTATGCTGGAGCCTTACGGAATTCATATTCCGTCCGCCGTCGACCTCCAGCGGGCCGTTCACCCTAACCCAACGTACCCTAATCTTCTGAGTCTCTATGCTCTAGCCAATTTTACTATTGGCACAACGCTTCAGAAGAAGAAGAAGATCAACAACAAGAAGAAGAAGAAGAAGAAGAAGAAGAAGGAGGACGAGAAGAAAAAGGAGGAAGAAGAGGACCTCACGAGAGGTTGGGGCAACTTTCCATTGAGCTTTTATCGCATCAAGTATGCCGCTCTGGACGCTCGCCTAGGCTACGAGATTGCTAGGAGGTGTCTCGGTGGTATGTGCGTATGTCTCAATGTGTCGATCTAGATCGTCTCAACAATAATTGTCATATGTGAGACGTTTGATTGAAATTATAAAAGTTGTGTGATCTTTGGATTTATTTAGCACTTGTTTTCCCTTTATATTGTTAATTATCTCTGGACCGTACTAATATTCAGCAATAGCAAGTTTGTGCACGTATCAAAAGTAATTTTTTTTATTATAAAGAGTTCTACACATTCTAAGGATTTTTAATGACTAAAAATTTGTTGAATTTGGCCAAGTGGATCAAAAGTTATGGAATTTCGAAAGTTAAGGATTTAAAACTCTCGCTCTCTCGATCCCTCTCTCTCTTCTAGTGCAAAAGTGTACTGTACGTGGTAGCGTAAAAATATACGAAAACTATTTTGAAATGAAGAAAAGAAAATAAATAAAAGAAAAGAAAATGAATTCTCTGCCGCGGCAAAGAAAACTATCCAAATTTCTGCCGCGATCATTAGTCGCGGCCTGGTATACGAGCCGCGACAAAAGCTTGTGACCCTGTTTTGGTGGCCTTTTGTCCCGGTTTGTATCTCAAACCGGGACAAATGCCCTATATATATGCAGCCCCTCTTCCCCCTCCGCGACACTCTCTTGTTTTTTTTCCTGGTGGGAGGTGGTGTAGGTTTGTGCTAGTTTTTTTTTTCTACATATGCACTAGAGGTGTTCGGTGAAATGCCTGTTAGAGCGATGCCACTTGAGTTCACACAAAACAAACATGATATGAGGTGTCCGAGCCACACTTAAGCTTCCTCCTCTTTGTTTCCAAGTTTCCTAAAAGGTTAGCAACTACTTTCTCGTTTAGACCACGCGGTACTAATTTTAGCATCGTGATTGCGTTTGATATATAGTTGCATGATGCAGATGGGCCACCCATGGATGTACGGTGACCAACGCTCTGGCGCTTATAGAGAAGGCGTGCGTTCTTTTATCGTTGTGGCCGAGGCGAACAAGCGGCGGAATGGTTTTATGTGTTGTCCGTGTGTCGAATGTCGGAATGAGAAGGATTACACTTCCTCGAGAGTCATTCAGAGCCACCTGCTTCGGTCCGGTTTCATGTCCGGCTATAATGTTTGGACCTATCACAGAGAAAGAGGGGTTATGATGGAAGACGGCGATGAAGAAGAGAACGATGATGACAACTACCGATCTATGTTCCCTGAATACGCTGATACCGTAATGGAAGACAATGAAGAAGAAGGAGGTGAAGAACGGGCAGCATATGAGCCCGCTGATGATCTTGGTCGGGTCATTTCTGATGCAAAGCGAGACTGCGACACAGAAAAGGAGAGGTTGCAGTTTGAGCAGATGTTACAGGACCACAACAAATTGTTGTACCCAACTTGTGAAGATGGCCAGAAGAAGCTGGGTAGCACACTAGAATTGCTGAAGTGGAAGGCAGAGACCGGTGTGACTGACTCGGGATTTGAAAAGTTGCTGGTACTAATGAAGAAGATTCTTCCAAGAAATAACGAATTGCCCGTCAGTACGTACGAAGCAAAGAAGCTTGTCTGCCCTCTAGGATTAGACGTGCAGAAGATACATGCATGCCCTAATGACTGCATCTCTACCGTGGTGAGAAGTACGAGAATATGGATAAATGTCCGGTATGCACTGCATTGCGGTATAACATAAAAAAAGATGACCCTGGTGATGTTGAGGGCGAGCCACCCAGGAAGAGCGTTCCTGCCAAGGTGATGTGGTATGCTCCTATAATACCACGGTTGAAACGTTTGTTCAGAAACAAAGAGCATGCCAAGTTGTTGTGATGGCATATGGAAGACCGTAAGAAAGATGGGATGTTGAGGCACCCGGCTGATGGTCGGCAGTGGAGAAAAATCGAGAGAGAGTTCCCGGACTTTACAGGTGACGCAAGGAACTTATGGTTTGGTCTAAGTACAGATGGCATGAATCCTTTTGGGGAGTAGAGCTGCAGTCACAACACCTGGCCCGTGACTCTATGTATCTACAACCTTCCTCCTTGGTTGTGCATGAAGCGGAAGTTCATTATGATACCAGTGCTGATCCAAGGCCCGAAGCAACCCGGCAACGACATTGATGTGTATCTAAGGCCATTAGTTGATGAACTTTTACAGTTGTGGGCCGAACCAGGTATACGTGTGTGGGATGAGCACAAACAGGAGGAATTTGACCTACGAGCATTGCTGTTCGTAACCATCAATGATTGGCCTGCACTTAGTAACATTTCAGGACAGACGAACAAAGGATACAGTGCATGCACGCACTGTTTAGATGAGACTGAAAGTATATATCTGGATAAATGTAGGAAGAATGTGTACCCGTACAATCGTCGTTTTCTTCCGCCCAGGTATCACTTAAGGAAAAATGGCAAGCATTTCAATGGCAAGGAAGAAACCCGGACGAAGCCTGTCCCCCGTAGCGGTGCTGATGTATTTGGTATGGTCAAGGATTTAAATGTAATCTTTGGAAAGGGTCCTGGCAGAGAACCTGTTCCGAATGACGCTGACGGACACACACCCATGTGGAAGAAGAAATCTATATTTTGGGAGCTAGAATATTGGAAAGTCCATGAGGTCCGCTCTGCAATTGACGTGATGCACCTGACGAAGAATCTTTGCGTGAATATTCTAGGCTTCCTGGGCTTGTATGGGAAGTCAAAAGATACACCGGAAGCACGGGAGGACCAGCAACGTCATAAAGGACGAGACGGCATGCATGCAGGGCAGTTTCAAGGGCCTGCTAGCTACGCTCTTACCAAAGAAGAGAAGGAAATATTTTTTGAAGTCCTTTTCAGTATCAAGGTCCCGTCTGGCTTCTCGTCGAATATAAAGGGAATAGTAAATATGAAAGAGAAAAAATTCCAAAACCTAAAGTCTCATGACTGCCACGTGCTTATGACGCAATTGCTTCCGGTTGCATTGAGGGGAATTCTACCAGAAAATGTTCGACTAGCCATTGTGAAGGTATGCGCATTCCTCAATGCAATTTCTCAGAAGGTAATCGATCCAGAAAGTCTAACAGGGTTATAGATTGATGTGGTAGAATGTCTATTCAGCTTCGAGTTGTTGTTCCCGCCATCCTTATTCAATATTATGACGCACCTCCTAGTTCACCTAGTCGAAGAGATTAGAATTCTCGGTCCTATGTTTATACACAATATGTTCCCCTTCGAGAGGTTCATGGGAGTCTTAAAGAAATATGTTCATAACCGTGCTAGGCCAGAAGGAAGCATCTCCAAGGGCTATGGAACAGAGGAGGTCATTGAGTTTTGTGTTGACTTTCTTCCTGACCTGAAGCCGATTGGTGTTCCTGAATCTCGGTATGAAGGATGGCTGACTGGAAAAGGCACACTAGGAAGGAAAACAACGGTATGTAGGGACGCGCTTTCTTTCACTCAAGCACACTACACAGTTCTACACAATTCCACCGTGGTTGCTCCGTATATCGAGAAACACAAGAATATTCTACGCACCGAAAACCCGGGGGAGCATGAATCCTGGATTAAAGGGGAACACGAGGCCACTTTCGACAGTTGGTTGCAGACACATTTCATGAATAACAACACTGTTGGAGATCAGCTGTACTTGTTGGCCAGGTTACCATCATCGACTATATGTACTTTCCAAGGGTACGAGATAAATGGGAATACATTTTACACGATCTCCCAAGATAAAAAGAGCACCAACCAAAACAGTGGTGTCCGCTTTGATGCAATAGACGACAATGGGCAGAAGAACACATATTATGGATACATAGAGGAGATATGGGAACTTGACTATGGACCTACTTTTAAGGTCTCTTTGTTTCTGTGCAAATGGGTCAAGCTGACAGGAGGCGGGGTACATGTAGACCAAAAGTACGGCATGACAACAGTGGATCTCAAAAAGCTTGCATACATGGACGAGCCATTCGTCCTAGCGAATGATGTGGCTCAGGTTTTCTATGTGAAGGACATGTCTACCAAATCGAGAAAAAGAAATCGACAAAAGAATACATCGTCCTATGAGCCAAAGCGCCACATAGTTCTTTCAGGGAAAAGAAACATTGTGGGAGTGGATGACAAGACAGACATGTCAGAAGATTATAATAAGTTTCATGAAATTCCACCCTTCATAGTGAAAACTGACCCATGCATCCTGTTAAATGATGAAGATGCTCCATGGCTACGTCGCAGAAGAAAACCACAACACTAGATAGGGATGTTGGTGATTTGTAATAATGGCTATATGCGAATACAAACCGTATGTTTTGACTATATGCACCGTCGGGATGTATGCATGGAATCTGAATGATTTGTATTCGGTCGATGAATTGAAGGATTTCTAGATAGAACAAAACACACGGTATCACCTGCATACAACCCTACTGTGGCTAGAGAGTGCCCGCATATCAAATGCACCGTAGGGCGTATGCAGGTGAAACCGTTTGATTTGTATTCGGTCGATGAACTAAATGATCAGAGCGCCTTGCCGCTACCACTTCCACCACCACCACTCCCACCTCCTCGGCAATTCATCATTGTGTCACCCTAATCCAGTGGTTGGATTCAACCTACCCGAGGGCTTGTGTTAGGGAACATGCCAGCGGGTAGGCTAAATCCAACCATTGGGTTCAGTGGCAAAGGTAGACGCTCGTTGTGTGCCGTTTCGCTGCAGGGACGTCGCTATTTATAGGCGATTATAAGGTGTACCTGTGGATGAGGTGGGAGTGCAGATCCAACAGCTCACAAGCGCTCTAAAGAAACACACCCCTGATCCAACGGCTCACAGGCGCTTGAAAGAAACACACGATCCGTGTGCTTCTTTAGTCCCGGTTGGTAACACGAACCGGTACTAAAGGCCCTGATCCAACAGCTCACAAGCGCTCGAAGGAAACACACGATCCGTGTGCTTCTGATCCAACGGCTCACAAGCGCTCTAAAGAAACACACCCCTGATCCAACGGCTCACAAGCGCTTGAAAGAAACACACGATCCGTGTGCTTCTTTAGTCCCGGTTGGTAACACGACCCTGATCCAACAGCTCACAAGCGCTCGAAGGAAACACACGATCCGTGTGCTTCTGATCCAACGGCTCACAAGCGCTCTAAAGAAACACACCCCTGATCCAACGGCTCACAAGCGCTTGAAAGAAACACACGATCCGTGTGCTTCTTTAGTCCCGGTTGGTAACACGAACCGGTACTAAAGGCCCTGATCCAACAGCTCACAAGCGCTCGAAGGAAACACACGATCCGTGTGCTTCTGATCCAACGGCTCACAAGTGCTCTAAAGAAACACACCCCCGATCCAACGGCTCACAAGCTCTTGAAAGAAACACACGATCCGTGTGCTTCTTTAGTCCCGGTTGGTAACATGAACCGGTACTAAAGGCCCTGATCACATATATATGTAGGCTTGGCCGCCATTGCCATATCACATCTAAACTCATATCTGCAACCTCATCACTCTTCCATTGACTTAGGTGTCGGCGACGATGTCCATGTTGGACCAGAGGGGCAATGTGCGGGACTGGGCTCCACCGGGCTGGCACTGGGAGGTGCTACCTTCCGGGACGCGCAGCTTGGTGAGGAATCCGGGTGACGTCGTCGACCCGGATCTTCTGTGGTGGCAGTCGCGTGGGCCACGCTCGGTGCAGAGGGAACCGGCCTCCGAGGAGGTGGTACGTCGCCGTATCAGGGAGGAGGATGAGCATGTCTGTCGCTACATGTATCTATTGGATAGGCAGTATGACAGTAGGTGGTCGTTTCTTCAGAGGGTTCCTTCTCACGTGAGCTATGACCCTGTGAGGGTTCCTTCTATTTGGATGCGCAGCGCTGGCGGCTCAGCACACCGCGGCTCATTAACCGGTCGAAGTTAGTTTCAGAGTCTGTGATTGCCATTGCAGTTCTCTAGTCTGTGATCGTAGTTTAGGTTACTACTTGCTTTTGAAAACTTTAGTCGCGGGGCGTGGTTCAACCCGTGACTAAAGACATGCTTTTAGTCGCGGGGCGTGGTTCAACCCGTGACTAAAGACATGCTTTTAGTCGCGGCTTGAGCCACGCCCCATGATCCGTGTGCTTCTGATCTAACGGCTTAGAAGCACTCTAAACAAACACACGATCCGTGTGCTTCCGATCAAACGGCTCACAAGCGCTCGAAGGAAACACACTATCCGTGTGCTAGCTTCTTGCCATATCACTATATATATGTAGGTTTGGCCGCCATTGCCATATCACATCTAAACTCTTCCATGGCTTCCATCGTACTAAGCTACCGTCAGGCGGAGGAGCTTTCCGCCTCGAACTACCCCTGCCCGCCCGGCTACTGCGTCCCCGCCGGCTGGATGCTGAGTGCCGGAGGCGTGCCAGTCCCTCCTGTCCCTCATGGTGTGGCGCATCGGGCGGACATCATGAACCACTACTACCTCGAGCTCACGCCGGAGCAGCGGATGGATCCCCGCTGGCATCCCGACTACCGCCCGACTTGGGACGCCTTCTTCATCAATCGGCATGAGAGGGCGCTCGCCAGGTACGAGGGGGACGGCCCGCCTCCTTCGGACTTCAACGAGGCCGGCCGTCAGCTGTGGTGGGCTGGCCGAACTCTCCAGGGCGTTATGAACTACATCACGGCCGGCGATAACCCCCGCCTGCGCTACCCTCAGATCCAGTCCAGGCGTGCTCACCCGTCGAGGTGGGAGCCACGAGCGCCGTCCGATGGCAGCGACGACGACGACGACGATTACGAGGACGAGTATTATTGGCCTAGGCAGGAGTATGACTAAGATTGTTAGGACACATTATCCAGTTATGTCATTCCGTATAAATGATTTGTATTCGGTCGATGAACTAGTTATTATCAAATGATCCACTGTTGTCATTGGCTCCAAGATTCAAAAATATGCAAAAAAATATTAGTTAATCCATTTTTTAATTGAAAATGGCAAAATTGTTAATAGTTTGTAGAGTTACAATAATTATTTTATAAAACAGAAAATGGTTTTGGATTACTTATTCAAATTCAAGTACTTTTCATGTTGGAAGTTTTCTCAAATTTATTCAAATATTCAAATGTTTGTAGAGTTAATCCATTTGTGAGTAAGTATTTGAAAAAACAGAGAAAACAGTGCGGGAGCACATTTTTTGGCCCAGCGCGCGCAAATTTTGGGCCCATTAGTTGCGGCCTGTACCACCAGCCGCGACTAAAGCCTGCGATGCGCGCGCGATCTGAAACCGCCCCCCACCCCCCCCCCCCCCTTTAGTCGCGGGGCGTGGCTCAACCCGCGACTAATGTCCCCCCCTTTTGTCCCGGTCGGTTCCACGCCCCGCGACTAAAGGGGGGAGGGGGTTATAAAGATGGCCGTCTCCCCGGTGCGTGGCTCAGACCGCGACACCGGAGGCCGCCGAAATTTTCCACCGCCATCAGGCTGCCGAAATTTTCCACCGCCATCGTCGCCTCCTGCCGCCGGCCGCTCTCCGCCACCACGCGCCCGTCACCCGAGCTACCGCCGCCCGAGCCTTCCTCTCCGCGCCCGTCGCCGTCGCCTCCTCCGCCGCCCGAGCCCGCCGTCCTCCGCGCCCGCCGCCGTCGCCTCCTCCGCCGCCTGGGCCCGCCGTCCTCCACGCCCGCCGGTCAAGCCTTCCTCCGCGCCCGAGCCTGCCGCCGTATGTCCTCCGCCCGAGCCTTCCTCTAATTTTAGGTAGATTTTTAGGGTATTTTAATTTTAGGTTAAATTTTAGATTAGTTAGATTGGTATTTACAAATTTTGCTAATTTTAGGGTAGTTTAATTTTAGGTAGATTTTTAGGGTAGTTTAATTTTAGGTTAAATTTTAGATTAGTTAGATTGGTCAGTTCATTGCATTTGTAATTATTCTCATTATATATCCTTCTGTACTCTATATTATGCAGAATGAAGATGCAGTCTTGTAAAAGAAAGGTCTATAGTGTTGGGTTTATTGACCCAGATAAAGTACATATAGAAACGCTAACGACGAAACCCGACGAGACGGCGGGAAACCTTCTAAGGTTTCTAACGGAGCAACATTACTGTGACCACATATTGTTTCCTTACAACTTCGAGTAGGAGTGTTACTGTCTTGTACACACTAATTTTTACTTACTCGATGTTAAGTGTAATTGATGAGTTACTGACGTATATATAAACGGGTGCAGCTTTCACTGGATTCTGCTAGACATACGAGTTGATAAGGGAATAGTCGATGTCATGGACCCATTAAAGAGAAACATGGAAGAGTTCCGCAACATGCAGGACATGCTCCAGAGGTAATATTCGCGCTATATCGGTCTCTTTCGTTGATTTCATGAGATATCAGGTAATGAATTAACTCATTCATTAATTCATTTTCTTTGCCGGGCAGGGTTTGGAACCGATTCAAGAGTGTGGTGAAGGGTTCCTTTAGTGAGAAGCTGACGTTTACTCCGGTCTCGGTAAGTAGTACGAGATATGACCGCGCATCTCTTTACTTCTAGTTTCAATACAGTTTTTATTTTGATGCTAGATTATTATTTTTATTGAATTCTATTCTCGTAAAGTGCGCGAGGCAGCCATCGGGGACGCATCTATGTGGATACTACGTTTGCGAGTTTATTCGCACGTTTACCACTGAGCACAAAGATTATAGAGTCGACGTAAGAAATACGTTCACAACATTATTTTATTACCTCACTTTTTGTTATCATGATTGATGTTCATATTGATCTCCCTTTCTTATATAGTTTGAGAGACTGCGGGAAAAGGTCCTACCGGAGCAACGCGTAATAGCAATTGCAGAGGAACTGGCGGGATTTTTGCTGAAAGAGATGGTAGACGACGCCGGAGAATTTAGTGTGAACAATAGGCGTAACCGATGATCCGGGCCGTGTAATCGAATAGACGGGCTTAGTCCCGGTAATTGTGATCTCCATGTAACTATCAAAGTTGTATATATTTGTATGCTCGATCATGTACGGTATGTGGTAGCGTAGAAATATACGAAAACTATTTTGAAATGAAGAAAATAAATGAATAAAATAAAACAAAATGAATTCTCTGCCGCGGCACAGAAAGTGCCCAAATTTCTGCCGCGGCAGAGAATTAGTAAACCCTAAACCCTAACCAAAATGAACTCTCTGCCGCGGCACAGAAAGTGCCCAAATTTCTGCCGCGGCAGATAACCATTAGTCGGGGCCCGTTATACGAACCGCGACTAAAGGTTCTGCCCCTAGCACGCCCAGGATGAGGACCATTTGTCCCGGCTGGTGACAGGTCCGCGACTAATGGTTGGACCATTAGTCCCGCCTCCGCTGTCGCGGTTGGCCAACCGCGACAAAAGGCCCTCACGGCCCGGGACAATAGGTCCAGTCTCCACTAGTGCTAGCTCATGTTCGAAGGCGATCTTCTCAAAACCTTATGACGGAATCCTGCAATCATCAAAAATCGATATCCTGATCATGTCGACGAGAGACAGCCAGCCAGCATCATATGAATGATTCATAAATGGTCTGACTAGGTAATAATCTTATTGCACCCCAAGTGTTATGCGAAACTGAGACCTTCCCTAAGGGCATCTTCCTCCGCCATCGTAGCATCATGACGAAGCACTCGTAGAAAACATGCCTTCGGTTCGGCGCTTTAGTCCCGGCAATTATTGGAATCTGGACTAATGTGAGCATTAGTCCCGGTTCAAACTGCTAGGATGCATGGTTCCAGTCCCGGTTCAAACGGGACCTTTAGTCCCGGTTCGTGATACGAACAGGGACTAAAGGGTTGCCGCAGGCAGCCACAGAGGTGGGCCCAGCGCGAGCACCTTTAGTCCCGGTTCGTATCATCTTCTTCCACCCCGAGCCATCTTTATTTTTCCTGCTCGAAACTTCTCCATTTTTCTCCTCGGTTTACTCTCTCCCGAGCTCAAGTTCATACTATTTTTCTCCCGAACTTTAGTTTAGCTCATTTAATTTTTCTCGTGCTAGCTAGGTGTTTGATGAAATGTCAAAGTTAGGGAGTTCATTTGTTTTATATGCAATTTGAGCTCAAATTAAAGTATGCTTTGTGGGTTTTAGTGCCGTCCCGTCCCCGTCCTAACTGCCGTCGATCGCATGCGCCGTCCCGGCATCGGCACCACCTTGGTGAGCCTCTTGTTTTTATCTTTTTTTTTAATCTTACTTGTAGATTTAGATGCATAGTTATTACTTGTATAATTTTTCTTACTTGTATTATTATTTGTTATATGGATAGTGCCACGACTTTGATATCTGTCCCCGTCGGCCCCCGTCCGGTCTATGATTTGGATGTGGTATTTTATCCTTTATAACTATTTGTTTCATTTCGTGTTTATGACAATTATGCCGACCAACACTTGACATAGATATTTTTATCTAGGAGGTATGTGAACCGGAAATTCCAACCGACCCTCTTGTCGAGAAGTTAAATTTAGTTGAAAAAGAAAACGATGATTTGAAAGAAAAATTGAAAAAAAAATTGAAGAGAAGATGAAATTGGAGTTGTATCTTGCCGATGTCGTCAATGATCACAAGATCAAGATGGATGTAATGCGCTTGAAGATTAGAAATATTAAAAAATATGCCATTAATAAAAAGGCTTGGTATCATTATGCTATTGGATCAATGGTTACCTTAGTTGCGATTTTGATCACATGTGTTGTTGCATTTAAATACATTAGATAGTTGTATGTTAGTGTCAATGTATGTTTTATGAGAACTTTGTATTACATTTGGTCACTACTCTACTTTAGTTTTAATGTGATGAACTTGTATTAATTAATTTGGTCACCTCTCTATTCATAATGTTGTGTGTAATGATTTTTTATGTACTTATATAATGCAGATGAGTCGGCAATGGATGTATGCTGACCGACGCAGTCCCGAATTCATTAATGGCATGCATGATTTTCTCTGTGTGGCTGAGACAAACAAGAGGAATGGTTTTATCAGTTGTCCATGTAGTGTCTGTAAGAATACGAATGATTACTCTTGCTCAAAAACCCTTCACATCCACCTGTTGCAGTCCGGTTTCATGTCCGGCTATAATTGTTGGACCAAGCACGGAGAAACAGGGGTTATAATGGAAGACAATGAAGAAGAAGAAGAGGATAATGACAACTATCCTACTACAATGGGGGAAGACGAAGCTGAAGAAGAGGCCATTGTTGATGAGCCCCATGATGATCTTCGCCGGGCCATTCTTGATGCGTTGATAAACTGCGAAAGTGAAAACGAGAGGTTGAAGTTGGAGCGATGTTAGAGGATCACAAAAAATTGTTGTACCCAAATTGCAAAGATGGCCAGAGAAAGCCGGGTACCACACTGGAATTGCTAAAATGGAATGCAGAGAATAGTGTACCTGACATGGGATTTGAAAAGTTGCTGACAATATTAAAAAAGATGCTTCCAAAGGATAATGAATTAACGCATTAATACGTATGAAGCAAAGAAGGTGGTCTGCCCTCTAGGATTAGAGGTGCAAAAGATACATGCATGTACTAATGACTGCATCCTCTACCACGGTGAGGAGTACGAGAATTTGAATACATGCCCAGTATGCGGTGCATTGCGGTATAAGATCAGACGAGATGACCCTGGTGATGTTGAGGGCGAGCGCCCCAGGAAGAGGGTCCTGCCAAGGTGATGTGGTATGCTCCTATAATACCACAGTTGAAACGTTTGTTCCAAAACAAAGAGCATGCCAAGTTGTTGCGATGGCACAAAGAAGACCGTAAAAAAGACGTGATGCTGAGACACCGCGCTGATGGGTCGCAGTGGAGATGTGAAATCATGTGTGATGTGCAACATTGGCAAGTGATAAGTAGAACATTGATTTGGATACTTTGGGTGATATGGATACTTGTGTGGTGTGAGTTGTGTTAAACTTACCCTGAGTCAAGTCGTGGACTTGTGCTCGTACTGGTTATTTGTTGTGTTCGCTTTCAGGTGTTGCCGGAGCTGAAGGAACGTGGTCGATGACGGGATCGAGGGACAAAGCTTGGGAGAAGCTGATGTCGAGGGATCAAGGTCATGCGAGGCGTTCGTACGAGGGAACAATGGAAGTGAAGGCTACGATGATCCGGAAGGGCACCGGTTTGTCGTACATAGTTTGTACCGGAGATGTACGGTACTGAGGATGACACTCGACATGTTGGTCGAGGTCCGAGATTCCGAGGATATCACGAGGAGCGAGGCGTCGCGAGGAAAATATGCTGATTAAAAATGGAGGCCAATTGTCAGGCTAATTCTACATGCTTATTGCAAGTTAAATGCAATTGGAGTGGGGCCAGCAATGCATGGCAGTGCAAGGAGTCACGTTTCTTGTGCATGCTGTTTGTTTGGGCCATGTGCATGTGCATGCATGTAGAGTTTGCAAGTGCTAGTAGTGGTCTACGACATGCATGTGCTTGTGTCAGGCAGCGGCAAAGCAGCAGAGTAATCCGTGGCTGGTTTGGTCTGGGACGACAAGGAGCAGCGCAGGCGTGGCCAGCTCAAGGTTGTGAACGAGGCGCGCTGGATGCGCCAAACGACAGACAGCCTCTGAGAAAAGACGACGCGAGCGAATCGTTTTCTACACGGGCGACGCGAGCGCGACTCGCACAAGGACAGACAGCGTCTGTGGTTTAGCGGCCAGGTGCGGCCCAGCGTTCCGAACCGACTATGTATAGATTTGGACTTATTTTTAGGGTTTGCCTAGCTCTTTAAATAGAGGGGCATAGACTAGGTTTTGTGTACGTTCTCAGGAGAGGAACTCAGATTTAGATCTAGATTTATTTTGAGAGTTCTTGGATGCCGGCACGCATCTTCTGTAACGATCGACATCGTGGCAATAAAGTGGTCTTTGGCGGTGTCATCTTTAGGCTTCTTTGATCTTGCTGAAATCTTCATATTAGATCTCTCTAATATTTTGCTACAGGTTTTTCACGAGATCAAGGGAAGTTTGTGGTGCGATTAATCTCTCTTTCTTGCTAATTCTCGAAATTAGGTTTAGATTGATTTTCACAGTTTTCTGTCAGCTGTTACTATTTTGATCATATCTTTTGACTCGTAACTCCGATCGAGCTGATTCTTCTTGCGTTGGTTAGATAATTTCCATACCTTTAATTTGAGTATTCAAACGTATTTTTTGGTTCAGTAGATCTTGAGATATGACTATTTTACCATCACAAACAGATTAGGGTTTTAGGGTTTGAAAGTTTTAAAAAGTTCTAATTTGCTTCCGCGCAATCATTCACCCCCCCCTCTGATTGCCTATCTCGATCTCTCAGGAGAAAAATCGACAGAGAGTTCAACGACTTTGCAGGTGACGCAAGAAACTTAAGGTTTGGTCTAAATACAGATGGCATGAATCCTTTTGGTGAGCAGAGCTGCAGTCACAGCACCTGGCCTGTGACTCTATGTATCTATAACCTTCCTCCTTCCTTGTGTATGCAGCGAAAGTTTATTATGATGCCAGTACTTATCCAAGGCCCGAAGCAACCCGGCATTGACATTGGTGTGCACATGAGCCCATTAGTTGAATTTTTTTTACAGTTGTGACGTGAAGAAGGTGTACGTGTGTGGGATGAGCACAAACAGGAGGCATTTGACCTACGAGCGTTGTTGTTTGTAACCATCAATGATTGACCTGCTCTTAGTAACCTTTCAGGACAGACAAACAAGTGATACAATGCATGCACGTACTATTTACCTGAGACTGATATTATATATTTGGAGAAATGTAAAAAGAATGTGTACCTGGGGTATCGTCGATTTCTTCCAACCAGACATCTTTTAAGAAAGAAAGGCAAGCATTTTAAAGGTGAGGCAGAACACTGGACGAAACCTACCCGCCCTACTGGTGAAGATATATATGGTATGGTCAAGTATTTAAAAGTAATATTTGAAAAGGGTCCTGGCGGACAATTATTTCGAATGACGCTGACGGACACGCACCCATGTGGAAGATGAAATCTCTATTTTGGGAGCTACCCTATTGGAAAATCATAGAGGTTCGCTCTGCAAACGATGTGATGCACGTGACAAAAAATCTTTACGTGAACCTGCTAACACTAGTACGAAAAGACCTATTACTGGCGAATCTAAATAAGCTACCGCTGGCGAACAAGTGGTTCGCCAGCGCTACAGTCGCCAGTGATAACTGGTTACCGCTGGCGAGCAGGCGTTCGCCAGCGGTAGGCACTTACAAGTGGCGCGCATTTCATCCGGTTCGCCGGTAGTAAGTGTCATACTAGTGGCGAGCTTCCCGTTGTGTGGGCCAGTAGTAATAATTTGGGGATTTAAAAAAATATTAATACTAGTGGCATGCTTTCCATTTGGCATGCCGCTAGTATTAATTTCGGGTTTAAAAAATTATATATATACAAGTAATCTATTTTCCAAACAGATGCATATTTAAAACACCTCGACTTATTCTCATACTATTTTCTATTAACCCGGAATACATGAATATTTTCTTTGGCATATGCAAAAATCTCATGTACAAAGAAAAATAGTAAAAATTGCTTAGGCCTTGCCGATGTCATCGTCGTCGCCGGCGGCACCACAGCCCCTTGTCGATGTCGTCGCCGCCGCCACAACCCCTTGCCGATGTCGTCGTCACTGCCACCATAGCACCCTTGTGTTGATGTTATCGTCGCCGCCACCATAGTCCCTTGTCGATGTCGTTGCCGCCACCACAGTCCCATGTCGATGTTGTCTCCGCCGCCACAACCCCTTGTCGATGTTATCGTGGCTGCCACCGCAACCCCAAGTCGATGTCATCGTCGCCGCCACCATAGCCCCAAGTCGATGTCATCGGCTGTAGGTCATCGGCTGTGTTAACTTGATCCAAATGAGAGGCCAGACAGAGGTAGAGACTAGTAGGAAACAAGTACAGATGAATGACATCCAAATAATTTGAGATGGAAACAAGTTCTAATATGTATAGTAGCATCAGCAAAAGAGCAAACACTTGAAAAGTTTTAGCTTTATATTTTACATGAACAGGACCTAAAAAATAGCAAAACAATCTAATTATATTCACTCATTACTGTCTTAGTTTATGCATCAGACCATTGTAGCATGGACTTTTAAAAGATCTAAGCAAGAAGTACATATGCAAGAAGCAAGAAAAACAACACTAGTAGGAAACCAATGATACAAATAATGCCATGCAATTTATGGTTCATATATACTGGATGAAAAGTGTGAAGATCTCATTGAACTTGCAAGGGATCAGACTTAGCAAGTTTGACATATTTCTGAAATTACAGATTACAGCTCCAATACATCACACTACCACAGAAAGGGCTATTAGTGGCGCACCAAATTACAATTCTGTGGCGCACCCCCAGGTTTGTTGGGTGCGCCACAGAATTCTCGCCACAAAAATATTTTCTGTGGCGCACCTGGCTTGGTGCGCCACAGAATTCTCACATTTCTGTGGCGCACCTGGCCTGGTGCGCCACAGAATTCTGAAAAAATTCAAAAAATGCAAAAAAAATTATAAAAAGTTTCAAAAAAATTCAGAAAAATCAAAACATGAAATAATATGAAAAATCCTAATTATTTGAATTATTTTCAGATTATACCTTCCCGCTAGGTCACCAATCCTCAAATTGCTCTAACCCTAGCACGCTTAACTTCTAAGTTCCACCCACTTCACCTACCCTTGTGCTACTCAAGTTCTTATTGATATATATATCATATGAATCCTCTTAAGTCTTGTATGTGTATATGTTATGTATGTGTTATAAATGTGTGTTTTTAAATTTCAGATTTTTCAAAAACTTCTAAACTTTCAAAAGGAGATTCAAAAGTTTCAAAAGATCCAAAAAAATTCAAAAAACTTAAATTTTTTAAAAAAACTTTAAAAAATTCAAAAAATCCAAAAAACTCAAAAAATCCAAAAAAATCCAAAAATTTCAACAATCTTATTTGTTATAACTTTTTTTTGGACTTTTTGAATTTTTGAATTTTTTCTTTTTTTAATTTTTTTTGAATTTTTGATTTTTTTATTTTGTAGAAAAAAATCGTCTGTTTGAAATAACTTTTTTTTATTTTGGAATTTGAAGAATCTGTGAATTGCTGACTGGGTAAACCCAGATGGTGCGCCACAGAATGTCCCCAGATGGACCTTCGCCCAATGATTGCACGTGGGACCCACAGAAATTCTGTGGCGCACGGTGTCTCATGCGCCACAGAAGTCTGGCTTTCTGTGGCGCATGGGTGGGCATGCGCCACATAATTCTGACTTTCTGTGGCGCACGGACAAAAGATGCGCCACAGAAAGTCGAAAATTTCTGTGGCGCACCAGCATCCGTGCGCCACAGAAATAATTCTGTGGCGCACCAATTAACGGTGCACCACAGAGTGCCAACCTCCCTATAGCCCTTTCTGTGGTAGTGTCAATTGCAGTTGAAAATTGGTCAAATGTATTGGCGCTTTAGCTCCTAGGTCAGCCAATTCACCAATCAATCAAATATCCGAGTACATCTATGAGTACAAATTCTCATGCAGTATGTAGCCCTAATCTCCCAACACATCGCAAGGGCACATAAGGAAACTCCACTGAACTGAGTACTGATATACTCACTCACACCCCAGTAGTACCATGAGAGCATGTAATAAACTAAGTAAAGCATCGAATTTGCAATACTATCTCTAACATCTTGGGACGATTACATGGATCAATCAGCCACATGAATTTGTGATAGAAGAGGCTAATTCAGCAAGCAATCCGCATGCACTTCGATCTATGCGCGCTAATTAATCGATCCCCGGATCCAATGATCTAATTCCTAGCAATATATGTACGCATACACTAGCTAGTACTAATGGACGTGTAACTATATATCGAGAGCTAGCTAGAGCTATGTACTAACTAGCTAGCTATAGATCTCACGCGTACTTACTCCTCGTCGGAGGAGATAAGGATGACGCCGACGTTGGTCATCTCGAACTCGATGGACGAGCCCTAGACGTCGCCGTTGCCAAGATCGGGCATTTCCTCGTCAGCGTGCCCGCCCGCAGCCTCGCAGCCATCGGCGTCCGGCATCTTGATGTCTACTACACGCTTCTATTCTGGTAGATTTGTTGGGCCTCTAAGCGCAGAGGTTTGTAGGACAGTGGAAAATTTCCCTTAGGTGAGTAACCCAAGGTTTATCGAATCCACGGGAGAAAGAGGTTGAACGTATACTCTCTCAAGCAATCCTGCAATTAAGATATAATAAGTCTCTTGTGTCCCCAACACACCTAATACAATGGATAATTGTATAGGTGCACTAGTTCGGCGAAGAGATAGTAAAATGTAAGTGATATGGATGGTAAAAGGTGATTTTGTAATTCTGTAAAAAAAATTGCAGCAAGCAAACAAGTGACAAAATCACTAAAAACGGTGTATCAATGCTTCGAAACAAGGCCTAGTCTTCATACTTTCATTAGTGACTACTCTCAATATCATTAACATAATTAAACACATGATAGTTCCCACAAAAACACATGCATGGTAGACGTTACTCGGAGATCATTCTTTCGTGGATCAAATAGGATAAGAATTTGCGTAGGGCTACGAAAAGCACACTTTAAAGTTCGTATTCCACATCTATGGACACTTCATGCTCTCACTATACGCATCCAAAGATAATACTAACAAACACCATAACATATTGAATAGTGTCTTTCTTTAATAATACAAGCATCAAGAAACCTCATGCTCTATTTAATCCAACAATAATAAAGAACAAACTCATGATGAAGATCCCTCTAAGCTTTTATCATTAATGTCACACACGGCACCCACACTGTCACCGAGATACTGTGATCACAACGGTGACTCCTGAACTTATACTAGATGACACCACTTGAGCAAAATCATATCCATTACATGTAGGGAAACATCATGTATTCAACTATACTAACAAAGCTCATGATCACGACAAGGATAACATCATGGGAGAGAGAGATAACCACATAGCTACTTGTATAAGCCCCAGTCCCGAGGAAGACTACTCACGCATGGCCATGGTGAGTAGGAGCTTGATGGAGAGTGCGCAGCCCGGAGGGGAGATGGCGGCCGGCGGCGGCCACGGCAACGGCGGCGGCCTTTGGGGGCATCAGCCCGGAGAGGAGGCGGCAGCCCGGTGGCGGTGGCCCTTGCCCCCCCCCCCCCCCCTTCAAGCTTGGAGATGGTGCTGGTATGGAGGAGGGTTTCCACCTCACGGCGGCTGCCTTGGAGGTGGAAAATTCGTGGTCATTGATGACCTAGGTTTCCTCTCTTTATATAGATTCCCGAATTCCCGTCATCAGATTTTTGGGATTCAGTAAAACGGGGATGTCTCGGCCGTCCGGACTCAGATTGGGCCGAATTTTATGTCTAGATCCATTGGCGGACAATTCCCCACAACTTTTGCGACCAAGCTTTTTTGATTTTACATCGTCTTCGTGTCAGTACGGGGCCATTTTCGAAAATAGTTTTCAGACAGATTTCAGGAAAGTCCAATTCGACTCCAACAAGGTTTCCTTTTTGCACTCTAGTCAATTTCCAAGTAATTCCTACACATCAAAGTGTAAAACAAGAATATTGTGCACTTTTGCCACTATTAATAGGTTAGTCCAATAAATCAATAAAATGATATAAAACATAATAAACACATGTGTCATTTGATATAAAACAAGCATGGATCAATCAAAAATTATAGATACGTTTGACACGTATCACATCTCCTCGTCCGAGTCCCCCCACCACACGGCGTCCTGCTGGCCTGCAGCTCCATCGGCCGCCGCCGGCTAGTCTTCGTCGGAGTAGCCCCACTCATTGTCGCCATCCTTGCCCGCCTCGTTGTTGCCGTCCTCGCCCGCCGCCGCCTCGTTCTCGCCGTCCTCCCCGCCACCGGTCGTGCGCGCCGCCGCCATGGAATCGAGGATGGCGCGGTTCTGCGCCACAGACGGCGTCTTCCTTCAATTGCGTGATGAGGACGTGTAACATCCCAATCTTTTATTTCGATGTTTTGCATTTAGAGCATGTGCATTTCATCATGGCATACTTTTAAAAATTTGCATTTGTTTGATTTGCATATTTTCCCAAAAGATTTAAACCCTAAACTCTATTTTGAATTATAGCAAATTCAACAAGCTAATTATATAGGCTTGGGGTTTTGTACAAAAACACCCTTTTTATAGTCAATTATGACAGAGGGGATTTTTACAAAAAATTTAAAATTGGTTTGACTCAATTCGGAGTTTAAAACCAAAAGTTGTAAACTAAAAACAGTTTCAGAAAAGGATAAAAGAAAAAGATCAAAAGAAAAAAAAAACAGTGCCGCGAGCTAGTGGGCCGCAGCCCACTAAACTCCCCCGCGCGCGGAAAGCCGAACGGGCCAAGGCCGGCCCTTTCTTTTTTTTTCTCTCCCCGCAGCCCTCTTTTCTTTTTCTTTTTCTTTTTCTTTTTCTTTTTCTTTTTCTTTTTCTTTTTCTTTTTCTTTTTCTTTTTCCGCTGACAGGTGGGCCCCACCTATCAGGTTCTTCTAGAAGCTGACCGGAGTCCGTGTTCTTCACGAGTTCGTCGTCCCGGTGCAAAAATCGCACGAAACCGTCCCGATTCGTGCCCCGTTTCGCAAGCAAAAATCGCCTATAAATACCCCACCCCGGCCTCCATAGAAACCCTAAAAAAAATGGAGGTTTAGCCACCGAAATCGTGCTCGATTTTGAGCTCGAAAATCCACCGCCGCCAGCCACCATTACCGCCGCCTCGGGAGCTCAACGCCGACGTCGTTTGGAGCAAGGAGGAGCAGCGCCGAGGCAACGAGTAGGACCACCGCGAGGAGCCGCACCCGGAGGAGCCGTCGCCGACCCCGGGGAACCACCGGAGCGCCGCCGGAACCGCTGCCGTCGGCCAACGGTAAGCCGCCGCCGCGTCGACCACGCGCGCGTCCACGGCCGTCCGATCTCCATCGGGCGGTCTAGATTAGATCTAGCCGAACCGGTACGCGCTTGCTGACGTCAGCCCTAGCCTGTGCGTGGAATATTTTCCGTTTAATTCGATTTAAAATTCCAGAAAATTGCTAAAACTTGTAAAATTCATATCTCTTCAACCGTAACTCGAAAAATAAAGTTTAATATACCAAAACTCTTAGAAAAATAATATCTAGCCAGATCTAAAATAATATTCAGATTTTATCAAAGTTTTATATACTGTATTTTCAAATCTTGTTAATTGGTATTTTGGTAATAACTTTTTATCTATAACTCGAATTGATTTAATTCCTTCGGCTAAAAGTCTCAAAATTAAATCTTCTGTCCAGAAAACATTAAACCTAATTTCATGAACTAAGTTTTGAATTATTAGTTGTAGATCCATGTTTAACCTCTTAATCAACATTAACTCGACCTTAAATTGGTTTGTTGCATTAAAACTACTTTTCATGCATCATATAATCCAGAGAACTAAAGTTAATGTTTTGTGCCCAATTAACATGTCCTGCATTCATATGTGTATGTATGTTTTGTTTCTTATGTTGTGTATCGCGTATTATCGTGTAGACAACGACGTTGGTTGCAACTGTTGCTGTGACTGCAACGAGTGTGTGGACGATTACTCCGACAACTGAAGGCAAGTGATGCAACCATACCTCCTACTATTTTTCCTACTATGCATCTAGTCCTATTTTTGTAGATCTGCATGTGTAGGAGTTGAATTGTATGCTATGCTATTAGGTGATTCACTAAACCCCAAGTGAGTTACCATATGTATCCTTGTAGAATAGTTCCACCATGAAACCACCGTTAAAAATTTGCTTAGCTGCTTAGACGTGGATAAGGGATCACATTATTGAGAATGAAGTTGTATTCATAGTTATTCTTTTGCAAATCTAATAAAACAATATTAATTTAATTTGATGTCTGGGTGGTAATTGGTCGGTATTGGTGGGAATAGTTGAGTGGCTGCTCAGGTCCATAGTATCTGAGTAGGTGCACTTGTGAACGGCCACCCAGGTACCCGAGAATAATTGTGGAGTCATGTTTAGTAGCTTACGAGTACAACCACATGTCGAAATAGATATGGGCATCGTCTTGACTAACTAAGTAGTAGGCACTCGGGTCCCCGTAGCCAGAGATGTAGCGTAGTAGGTTTGGTACGGTGCGGTGGATGGCTTGAGGGTCTACTACCCAACGGTCTCGGTTTAGCTTTCTCCCAACCTCTATACAAATTGAGTGTTTAGGTAAATAGGGTTAGATAGACCATGTGGGTAAAGTGTACAACACTCTCGAGAGTTTAAATCTAAGTACTTAGCCGTGTTCCCGGTTACAGACAACTTGAGCCAACTAGACTAGATCCTACAAGAGTTCTCACTCATTCCAACTTCTGTAATTAAAATTTGATGGGTGAATCAAAGGGTAGGAGCACTAGTATCTATCGGTGTCCAATGATTGTTTATCTTTGTTATAAAATTGTTTATCAAATTGATAGGATAAAATTGCTTTTATGCAAAGAGCCTTCAAGTCCACCTAGCCCAAACTGCATGTAGTAGCTAGGTAGACTAGTGTTCAATTAATAACTTGCTCACTTTCCAGTACAAATCCCAATGTACTGGCCGTATTCGCGAACGGCTGCAATTACACTATTGCAAGTATGATATTACGTAGGTCTTGGAGCTACACCCAGCATGTTCGCCTGTGGCACGAGTTGATTGGAGCTTCATTATCGTTTATTTTCCGCTTTGTGCTTTTATATCAATAAAGTTATTTTTGTGCTAGCGTCAATGCTATGCAAAGATGTAAGGACTTTGTTATTCTGGATCATTTTGATGTAATAAAGACGCATTGTGCTTTGATATTTCATTGTAATGAGTGTGCTAGCGAGTCGATCCGGGACTAGCACTATACTCATAGACGAGGTCCATATTAATGAAGTCGCTACAGATGGTATCAGAGCCTTGTGTTGGCTGTAGTATCGAGACCTAGGATTGGAATAGGAGGCCATAGGACTAAAATTCTTATTTTACATTCTGTCCTTAAGTTCTTCGCATTCTTCTAGTACTCTTATCACTTCTAATTCCTTTACTTAACCCCTTTATATAGATGGGAGAACACCAAGCACTAAAGGATGGATTAGAGTCCGGGAGGCTTATTGCAAGGCAACTAGCTCAAGTGTCCGAGGAGTTGGATTCAGCACGCAAGCTCGAGAAGACCTTGAGGTCTGATATAGTGTTCATGGCAATTGAGCTCTGCGACCAGGATGATCAATTTCTTGCGAAGGATAATCAGATTGCCTTACTACGGAAGGAGATTGCCAGTTTGTAAGCTCAACAAACCCCAACCCCACCAGAAGACAAGGAAGATGCCAAGCAAAAGAGGAAGATGTGGAGGAGTACAATCCCGAGAAAGTGATCCCCTACGACTATGAGGATGAAGGAAACTAGATAGTCATGCCCACCTTATAGTCTTCGATAGGTTATAGTTTTGCTTGTTAGGTGTTGATCATACCAAAACATGTGGTATGGCAACTATAGGCGAGAGCTTTCTTTTGTTTTTCTTAAGTTTGAAACCTTGTAATTTTTGCAGGTTTCTAGACTCTATTTTGGAAAAGTATTTTAAAGAGTGTGGTTTGACTATATGTTGCTTGCTAAGTGTTGCTTGATCATAATAGGTATGGGTAGTTATTTCCCTAGTCCTATCTATCTAAAACTTGTCTTTTCCCAACCATAGATGCCTCCCCGTCGCAACCCCGAGAACAACAACACCGGGAACAACGACATGCAGCAAGTGATGACTCAGCTCATCCAAGTGATGACGCAATTCATAGCCGCCAATGCTAACAACAACAACAACCCACCGCCACCACCACCTCCACCGCCTCAGGTGGATATGCTCACTAGGTTCTTGAGGTTGAGGCCTGAGAAGTTTTCCAGTGCACCTGAGCCAATGGCAGCACTTGATTGGCTGCACTCTGTGAACAAGTACTTAGTAACCGTGGGGTGCAATGAGGCTGAGAAAGTGAGAGCCCATCTACTTGAAGGACCAGCTGCATCATGGTGGGACAAATTTCAGATCAATCACCCAATAGACATGGTCACTTGGGCAATGTTTGAAGAAGGATTCCACAATGCTCATGTCTCATCAGGCATTGTGAGTCTGAAAAGGAGGGAGTTCCGTAATCTGCGACAGGGCAACCGCACTGTGAAGGAGTACATTGATGAGTTTGGGAATTTAGCTCGCTATGCGCCAGAAGATGTGGATACTGATCTCAAGAGGCGTGAGAGATTCCTCGATGGGCTGAATGATGAGCTGGCTGTTCAACTGTCGGTAGTTCACATTCCAAACTACCAGGCACTCATCGACAAAGCTATCATTCTCGAGGGCAAGCAGAAACAGGCTAAAAATCGCAAGAGGAAGTACAACCATGGTGGCCACAGTTCAGGACCCCATCAGAAGGTTCGTTATGATGATCATGGAGGATCCAACCATAACAAGCATGGGAGCAATAACCATCGTGGAGGAAATGGACACAACACAATGGAGGTAATGGCCACAACCATAATGGGCACAGGGGCAACAACCACCACAATGGAGGAAAATGGACGCAACCACAATCCAGCACACAAGAAGGACCTCAGTCAGGTGCAGTGCCACAAGTGCAAGAAGATGGGGCATTACTCAAACGATTGCACTGAGAAGAAACCTGAAGAAGGAGCCAAGCCAAGCCCATTGCAGAAGGCAACTGCAAACCATGTGAACGTGGAGGAAGTCTATGACGAACCCGACCTGGTGATGGGTAAGCTCTTGATCAATTCATGCACCGCTCTATTCTTTTTGATACTGGTGCATCGCATTCATTCATATCAAGGGCATTTGTGGGTAAGAGTATGCTAGCATCTGAGATGCTTAGGGGAGCGATTAGAGTAAGCTCACCCGGAGGAGAAATGATTGCAAAGGCTATATGCCGTGAATTGGCCTTAGAGATTGGAGCTTATAGATTCCCCACAGATCTTATCATATTAGAATCCCAAGGCTTAGATGTAATACTAGGCATGGACTGGATGTCTAAGTATGAAGGTCAGATTGATTGCGCACAAAGGGCATTACACTCACTACCCCAGAGAACAAGAGGATTAGATACAGGTCTAAACTGAATCTCGGAGAGGCCAAGTTAAATTCTCTTAAGGGGGTTAGCATAGAGGATGTGCGTATAGTGAGAGAATACCCGGACGTGTTTCCGGAGGAGTTACCAGAAATGCCACCTGATAGAGATATTAAGTTCATCATCAACTTGATACCGGGAGCAGGACCTATAGCCAAGAGGCCTTACAAGATGGATGTTGACGAGCTGAAGGAACTGAAGAAACAACTCAAGGAGCAGTTGGATAAGGGATTTATTCAGCGTAGTTCATCACCTTGGGGTGCACCTGTTTTGTGGGTAGAGAAGAAGGACAGAACTCAATGTCTAGTGATGGATTATCGCTCACTTAATGAGGTGACGATAAAGAACAAGTACCCACTGCCCAACATCAACGACTTGTTTGACCAGTTGAAGGGAGCTTGTGTATTCTCCAAGATTGATCTTCGATCGGGATACCACCAGCTGAAGATTTGGAAGGAGGATATCCCTAAGACCGCCTTCACTACAAGGTATGGTCTATATGAGTACACGGTTATGTCTTTTGGACTAACCAATGCGCCGGCATACTTCATGACCATGATGAACAATGTCTTCATGGAGTTCTTGGATAAGTTCGTAGTGGTATTCATCGATGACATTCTTGTGTACTCCAAGAATGAAGAGGAGCATGAAGGACACCTACGTCAGATATTGGAGAAGCTTAGGGAACACAAGTTATATGCTAAATTTAGCAAGTGTGAGTTCTGGCTAAACACTGTGGGATTCCTAGGACACATAGTGTCAGCGGAAGGCATTGCAGTGGATCCAGCCAAGGTGTGACCGAATGGGAGTCACCAAAGTCAGCAAAGGATATCCGGAGTTTTCTAGGACTGGCGGGATACTATCGGAGGTTAATTGAGAACTTCTCCAAGATTGCAAAACCAATGACGGAGTTGCTAAAGAAGAGAAGAAATTTGCTTGGACCAAGGAGTGTGAAGATAGTTTCCAAGAGTTGAAGCAACGATTAGTGGCAGCACTAGTTCTGTGTCTGCCGGATTTACAGAAGGATTTCCAAGTCTATTGCAATGCTTCTCGCCAAGGACTTGGAAGTGTGTTGATGCAAGATGGAAGAGTCGTATCCTATGCATCGAGGCAACTCAAAAATCATGAAAGAAATTATCCCACTCATGATTTAGAGCTTGCATCGGTCGTCCATGCACTCAAAACATGGAGACGTTACCTCATGGGCAAGCATTGTGAGGTGTTCACTGATCACAAGAGCTTGAAATATATTTTTACTTAGAAGGAATTGAACATGAGGCAAAGGAGATGGTTAGAGTTGATAAAGGATTACGACATGAATCTCCAATACCACCCCGGGAAAGCCAATGTTGTAGCAGATGCATTAAGCCGTAAGGTGTATGCAAATGGGATTTCAACAGGAGAATTACCATCAGATCTGTGTGAGCAGTTTAAGCGTCTTAGATTGGAGTTTGTACCCGAGGGTTATGTGGCAACATTGGAGGTAGAACTAGTTCTAGTGAACAGAATTAGAGAGGCCAAGAATGGAGACGAAGAAATAGCAAAAATAAAAGGTAGTATGAAAGAAGGCAAAGTTGAAGAATTCCAAGAGGATGAGCAAGGAACAATATGGTTTGGGGACCGTATTTGTGTGCCAAAGGATCTGGAAATTAGGAAGCTGATATTTCAGGAGGCACATGATTCACCATACTCCATTCATCCAGGCAACACGAAGATGTATATGGATCTGAAGGAGAGGTTCTGGTGGCCCAATATGAAGCAGGATATCGCCGAGTATATCGCTAAATGTGATGTGTGTAGCAGGGTGAAGGTCGAGCACCAGAAGCCAGCAGGGATGCTACAACCCTTGCCGATACCCGACTGGAAGTGGGACAAGATTGGTATGGACTTTATCACGGGATTACCCAGGACCAAATCAGGTTATGATTCTATTTGGGTAGTGGTCGATCATTTGACCAAGGTCGCACATTTCATACTAGTGAAGACCACCTACACCAGCGCCAAGCTAGCCCAGCTCTACATGAGCAGGATTGTCAGTTTGCATGGAGTTCCCAAGGGAATTGTGTCGGATAGGGGAACACAGTTCACTTCTCACTTTTGGCGCCAACTACATGAGTCATTGGGAACTAGATTGGAGTTCACTACAGCTTTTCATCCACAGACAGATGGACAGACTGAGAGAGTCAATCAGATACTAGAAGATATGCTGATGGCTTGTGCTCTAGACTATGGGTCGAGTTGGGATGAGAACCTACCCTATGCCGAGTTCTCATACAACAATGGATATCAAGATAGCACGGGAATGTCACCATTTGAAGCACTATATGGTAGAAAGTGCAGGACCCCACTACTGTGGAGTGGAGTAGGAGAGCGTAGTCTGTTCGGACCTGACATTATCAAGGATGCTGAGGAGAAAGTCAGGCTAATTCGAGATAGACTAAAGATAGCACAATCAAGGCAGAAGAGCTATGCAGATTCGAAGCGTAGAGAGGTCACGTACAAGGTTGGAGATAGAGCTTATCTTCGTGTCTCACCACTTCGCGGTGTTAAGCGTTTTGGCATCAAAGGGAAGCTAGCACCGAGGTTTATTGGACCATACAAGATCCTGGCACGGAAAGGAGAGGTAGCCTACGAACTAGAACTACCAGAAGTATTGTCCAACATACACAATGTATTCCATGTGTCCCAGTTGAAGAAATGTCACCCAGAGATGGCAGATACGTCATTGCGAGATACGGTTCCGCTTGAGGAAGTCCAATTGGAGAGTGGTCTCACATATGAGGAGAAGCCAGTCAAGATTCTAGAGACAGCAGAAAGAATTACTCGCACAAAGACGATCAAGTTCTGCAAAGTCCAGTGGAATCATCACACGGAAGAGGAAGCCACATGGGAGCGAGAAGATGACCTTCGAGAAGACCACCCTCACCTATTTGCTGACCAAACCGATTCTCGAGGACGAGAATCATCTTAAGGGGGTTAGTCTGTAACATCCCAATCTTTTATTTGGATGTTTTGCATTTAGAGCATGTGCATTTCATCATGGCATACTTTTAAAAATTTGCATTTGTTTGATTTGCATCTTTTCCCAAAAGATTTAAACCATAAACTCTATTTTGAATTATAGCAAATTCAACAAGCTAATTATATAGGCTTGGGGTTTTGTGCAAAAACACCCTTTTTATAGTCAATTATGACAGAGGGGATTTTTACAAAATTTTCAAAATTGGTTTGACTCAATTCGGAGTTTAAAACCAAAAGTTATAAACTAAAAACAGTTTCAGAAAAGGATAAAAGAAAAAGATCAAAAAAAAAAACAGTGTCGCGAGCTAGTGGGCCACAGCCCACTAAACTCCCCCGCACGCGGAAAGCCGAACGGGCCAAGGCCGGCCCTTTCTTTTTTTTTCTCTCCCCGCAGCCCTCTTTTCTTTTTCTTTTCCTTTTTCTTTTCCTTTTCCCGCTGACAGGTGGGCCCCACCTGTCAGGTTCTTCTAGAAGCGGACCGGAGTCCGTGTTCTTCACGAGTTCGTCGTCCCGGTGCAAAAATCGCATGAAACCTTCCCGATTCGTGCCCCGTTTCGCAAGCAAAAATTGCCTATAAATACCCCACCCCGGCCTCCATAGAAACCCTAAAAAAAATTGAGGTTTAGCCACCGAAATCGTGCTCGATTTTGAGCTCGAAAATCCGCCGCCGCCGGCCACCATTACCGTCAACGCCGGCGTCATTTGGAGCAAGGAGGAGCAGCGCCGAGGCAACGAGGAGGACCACCGCGAGGAGCCGCACCCGGAGGAGCCGTCGCCGACCCCGGGGAACCACCGGAGCGCCGCCGTCCATCATCACCGAAGCCGCCGGAACCGCTGCCGTCGGCCAACGGTAAGCCGCCGCCGCGTCGACCGCGCGCGCGTCCACGGCCGTCCGATCTCCATCGGGCGGTCTAGATTAGATCTAGCCGAACCGGTACGCGCTTGCTGACGTCAGCCCTAGCCTGTGCGCGGAATCTTTTCCGTTTAATTCAATTTAAAATTCCAGAAAATTGCTAAAACTTGTAAAATTCATATCTCTTCAACCGTAACTCGAAAAATTAAGTTTAATATACCAAAATTCTTAGAAAAATAATATCTAGACAGATCTAAAATAATATTCAGATTTTATCAAAGTTTTATATACTGTATTTTCAAATCTTGTTAATTGGTATTTTGGTAATAACTTTTTATCTATAACTCGAATTGATTTAATTCCTTCGGCTAAAAGTCTCAATTAAATCTTCTGTCGAGAAAACATTAAACCTAATTTCATGAACTAAGTTTTGAATTATTAGTTGTAGATCCATGTTTAACCTCTTAATCAACATTAACTCGATCTTAAATTGGTTTGTTGCATTAAAACTACTTTTCATGCATCATATAATCCAGAGAACTAAAGTTAATGTTTTGTGCCCAATTAACATGTCCTGCATTCATATGTGTATGTATGTTTTGTTTCTTATGTTGTGTATCGCGTATTATCGTGTAGACAACGACGTTGGTTGCAACTGTTGCTATGACTGCAACGAGTGTGTGGACGATTACTCCGACAACTGAAGGCTAGTGATGCAACCATACCTCCTACTATTTTTCCTACTATGCATCTAGTCCTATTTTTGTAGATCTGCATGTGTAGGAGTTGAACTGTATGCTATGCTATTAGGTGATTCACTAAACCCCAAGTGAGTTACCATATGTATCCTTGTAGAATAGTTCCACCATGAAATCACCGTTAAAAATTTGCTTAGCTGCTTAGACGTGGATAAGGGATCACATTATTGAGAATGAAGTTGTATTCATAGTTATTCTTTTGCAAATCTAATAAAACAATATTAATTTAATTTGATGTCTGGGTGGTAATTGGTCGGTATTGGTGGGAATAGTTGAGTGGCTGCTCAGGTCCGTAGTATCTGAGTAGGTGCACTTGTGAACGGCCACCCAGGTACCCGAGAATAATTGTGGAGTCATGTTTAGTAGCTTACGAGTACAACCACATGTCGAAATAGATATGGGCATCGTCTTGACTAACTAAGTAGTAGGCACTCGGGTCCCCGTAGCCAGAGATGTAGCGTAGTAGGTTTGGTACGGTGCGGTGGATGGCTTGAGGGTCTACTACCCAACGGTCTCGGTTTAGCTTTCTCCAAACCTCTATACAAATTGAGTGTTTAGGTAAATGGGGTTAGATAGACCATGTGGGTAAAGTGTACAACACTCTCGAGAGTTTAAATCTAAGTACTTAGCCGTGTCCTCGGTTACGGACAACTTGAGCCAACTAGACTAGATCCTACAAGAGTTCTCACTCATTCCAACTTCTATAATTAAAATTTGATGGGTGAACCAAAGGGTAGGAGCACTGGTATCTATCGGTGTCCAATGATTGTTTATCTTTGTTATAAAATTGTTTATCAAATTGATAGGATAAAATTGCTTTTATGCAAAGAGCCTTCAAGTCCACCTAGCCCAAACTGCATGTAGTAGCTAGGTAGACTAGTGTTCAATTAATAACTTGCTCACTTGCCAGTACAAATCCCAATGTATTGACCGTATTCGCGAACGGCTGCAATTACACTATTGCAGGTACGATATTACGTAGGTCTTGGAACTACACCCAGCATGTTCGCCTGTGGCACGAGTTGATTGGACCTTCATTATCATTTATTTTCCGCTGTGTGCTTTTGTATCAATAAAGTTATTTTTGTGCTAGCGTCAATGCTATGCAAAGATGTAAGGACTTTGTTATTCTGGATCATTTCGATGTAATAAAGACGCATTGTGCTTTGATATTTCATTTATAATGAGTGTGCTAGCGAGTCGATCCGGGACTATCACTATACTCATAGACGAGGTCCATATTAATGGGTCAAGTCGCTACTGGACAGTGTCCGTGCGCTCGTCCTGGATTTGCTGTCAGGCCACGCGGTGCTCTGCCTCGATGGCCTCCAGTCGAGCGAGCGGTGCAGCCTCTCCAGTGGCGTCAGCCGCCGCTGCTGCCGGGCCCTCCTCCGCCACGTCGTCCTCGCCCTCCTCCGCCACGTCGTCGCCGCCATCGCGGCCCAGCAAGAAGTCCGCGATGGCCTTCTTCACGCGGCCGCAATGGCCACAATCAGTGCCTCCGCCGCATCGGAACCCGCTAATTTAGTTGCAAGGGTGGCGTAGCGCTCCGGCGTTGGACCTATCATTCTATTTTAGTTGCAGAATTGGCTGTATGTGTGCCCGGTTTCACTTAAACTTCTAAACTGAAGTGACAAAAGTACTCCATATAAACATCATGGCCATGAAGTAGCATCATTTCAAATTCAGTGTATATTCAATAATAGAGCATGGCCATATCTAAAATTCAGTGTATATTCAATAGCAGAGCATGGCCATTTCATTGACAATTTCAAAGTGAATTTACAATATTTTTCTGTTAGTCTATGAAAGAAAATTCTCTTCATGCTCTGAACGTAGGTATCTTGTGGTTCTCTTCAGCAACCTTTATGCAATTCTTCATGAGTACTCCATGCATTTTTGGTGAAAAGGCTAAAATAGTCACATGTATAAATTGCCATATACTCTAATTTTGTGTCCTAATGCCACATAGTCACATTTGTGTCCTGTTTTTCCTTGTGCATCTGATTTGAGCATTACAAATGGGAGGTAGCTCAAATATTCTTTTACCTATCATCCTGTGCTTCTCTTCCCTATCATCTGTTGGTGCTTGGGGAGTGTTGTTGCTGCTTGGATCGCAGGAATTAGTTTGTGACACATATAGTGCCTCATTACATCTTGTGTACCTTTCATTGACTTGAGTTCGAGCGTCTCTTTCTCTCTATATTGACTCTTCCTTTCAGCCGGAGACTCGGTGACAAAGGCCCAAATCCCGATCTTTCCGTCAAACGTGACAACACCATTTTCACCGTATCTCGGTTTAGCTACGGCAGCGAGAAACATCACCTTCGCGATGTTATCCTTATGATGTAAGGTGCGCAAGGGATCAGCTCTTCGGGAAGCAAATAGTAGTTGTTCACCTCCCCAGTCATATTGAACCATTTCTCATCCATGTAGACTATGTCGTCTAATTCTCGCGTCATGCGCCAGGGAGTATTGAACCAACTCTCATCCAACATAGACAAGCACCATCTCAATCTCTTCATCCTGTTGGCTTGCGTCATATGGGGCCTCACCTTGTTAGTGTGGCGCCTCAACTCACAAACCTTGTGTGTGATACGTGTCAAACGTATCTATAATTTTTGATTGTTTCATGCCACTTTTATACCATTGACACTTGTTTTCATACTAAGTTTATGATTTAATTTGACTAACCTATTAATAGTTGCAAAAGTGCACAATGTTTTTGTTTTACACTTTTATGTGTAGGAATCACTTGGAAATTGGCAAAAACGCAAAAGGAGCCTTGTTGGAGGTGGACTCTGACTTTCCTGAAATCTGTTCTCCTCACAGATTTCAGAGATTGATAGTTTGATACTAGAAGACGACGTCAACTAAAAATCAATTTTCCTGCAACGTTGTGGGAAATTTCCACAGCTTTCATTTAAGCCCAAGAACAGCCCAATCGGAGGTCCTTAGCTCCGGGAATCCCCGTTTTATTGAAGGCCAAATATCTGATTACGGGATTCCGAAAGTTGGTGACGTGATTGACTTCAACTCTTACCAAACTTGGAGGATTCTACCAAGCCACAACTTTGGGATATGAGGGGTCCCTAGAAAGGTTCTAGAGGTACCCAAGAGCCATTAGATCAAGGGGCCATCCATCGGAGGGCCGGGAAGCATTGTCTCCACCTATATA
This sequence comes from Puccinellia tenuiflora, assembly GCA_012064385.1. NCBI lineage: Eukaryota > Viridiplantae > Streptophyta > Magnoliopsida > Poales > Poaceae > Puccinellia > Puccinellia tenuiflora. The sequence goes on from QRDG01000319.1 coordinate 801,284, forward strand.
AAGAGAGGAAACCCTAGTTTTGGGGGCAGCCACCAAAAGCCACGAATTTGCCTCCCCCTTGGCCCTCATCTACATGGGGGAGGACTCCTCTACAGCATCAAGAAGTTATGGAGGAAGGGGGTTAGGGGGCGACGCTCCCCCTTGGCCGGCCGGCCGCCGCCTCCGCCTTGCCCTTTCGTCCATGGCCGCCACCTTCACCGCCATCTCCATCGCCAATTCCTCCATAGCTACAGCAGTCCACTCTCTCACAAACCTCTGTAATCCCCTATGTAAACATGGTGTTTGATGCTATAAAATATTATCCTGTGATCTATGTCATGTTTATGTAGTTCCTTGTTGTCTTATGGTTGAATTATTGAATGTATTTGGTTGATTCGAGTTGTATGTTGATATGGTACAGTCCTATGGTGCCCATTATATACCTGCGCGTGTGGATAACATCATAGGGTTTGTAGTATGTGAAGGAGGCCGGGGGGTAGGGCTGCCGGAGTGACAGAAACCTAAGCCCCATCCCGGTTTTTGACATTGTATAGGATAAAGAGGACCTTATGATCTTAATGCAGTGGTTGGGTTTTTACCTTAATGAATGTTAGTAGTTGCGGATGCTTGCTAATGTTCCAATCATATAGTACATGTAATCACAAGAAGTTGAGAACGTGTATGATTTGCCTCTCTCACATAGAAAACTGCATCGAAGACGATGAACCGAATAACTTCACTAATTATGAACAATTCCGCCACGCCTTCCACCACTTTTCCACACTCATGATTCTGTTATTTATGGTCTTTTAGTATACTTTATTGCTGCAGCAACTAACTTTTATTTTCTTGTTCTTTATTATATTTCAAAGCTATCCTTTCATACCCGTTTTATTCCTATAGTTTTATTTCCTAGATAGAGCAAACGTTCGGTGTGCGTAGAGTTGTGTCAATGGTTGATAGAACTTGAGAGAATACTTATCCTACCTTTAGCTCCTCGTTGGGTTCGATACTCTTATTTATCGAAAAGGCTACATACGATCCCCTACACTTGTGGGTTATCAAGACCTTTTCTGGTGCCGTTGCCGGGGAGCAATAGCGTGGGATGAATATTCTTGTGTGCACTTGTTTGCTTTATCTCTAAGTAATTTTTACTTTCAGCTATAAGTTGTTTTCTATCTTAGTATGAATAGGGAGCACGAATTACCAAAAAAAATTAGTTGTAGTTGTTATCTAAAAACTTTTTCAAAAAGAGAAGTGATTGGAAAAAGGTGCAATGGTTAAGTGGGGGCCGACCTTGAACACTTGTGTTCATGCCTATGAAACCAAAACAAATTTTTCCATGGAAGCTTCTCAGCTAAAAACATGTATATATTGTGTATATACCACTGTATTACAAAAATAAAATGTATATATGTCCTTTAGTTTATTTATGATGCAAGTTTGTTGTTTTGCTGTCCAGAAACAGATTTTGTGCGCCTGTTGCACGAAATTCCTGAAATCACCAGAATTTTATCTTTTTCTGATAATTTTTTACAGCAAGACTTATGCTTTTATCTAACTTTCATTAGTTTTGACTTTTCTGATTTGAGCTACGTAGGTGCCTCTTAGAAATCGATATTTCCTGACTGTTCAGTTTTGACAGATTTGTGTGTTTATTCAATATTGTACTTAGGGCACAAAAGTTTCCTTAGTTTTCGACGGACAATGGAAATAATAAGAGTGGATTTTATTACAGTGGCTAATGTTCAATAAACATTGTGAAATTTGCCAATGCTTGAACATGACTGGATTTTATTTAACAAGTACTAACCCTACTAATGAGTTTTGTGAAGTTTTATGTGGATATAGTCTAAAAGATCCAATCAATATGGTGATATGAGATGAATGAAAAGACACAAGAGCTCAAGCTTGGGGATCACCAGGTACACCCCAAGAGCATATTCAAGAATATTCAACCATCTGCTAGTCACATTATGTTTCAATGATTTATTTTCTTACAAGATTCCTATGCATAGGAAGAGGGTTAGATTTAAATTTGTTTGATATTTTCTCCTTGATGCTCTCCTTATTGTTTCAACTCTTAATCTTATGAGAGCATCATTAAAATAAGCCTAGCTAAAAGACATTAAAGAAAAGCGCTCATGGGAGGCAACCCATTTTATTTTTACTTTCTGTTTCTTTTTGTTTTTCTTTGTGTTTGGAAGTTGTTGCCTCTGTAGCAACTCCCTTGTATCTTTTTTGTTTCGGTTTTTGTGCCAAGAATAGCCTCTAATGAGAGGAAAGTTAAATTTTTGAGTTGCTGTCCAGAAACAGATTTCTGTCTCTCACCATACGTAATTCTAAAAAATCATAGAACGTGATATGGGTCTGAAAATTGTTGACAGTAAGCATCAGGGTTTTTTCTAACTTTCATTAGTTTTAAGTTTGCTGATTTGAGGTGTTCCAGTATCCCGAAAAAAAATCATCTTTACATTCTGCTCTGTTTTTGACAGATTCTGTCTTTGTTCTTACATTGCTTCTTTTACGGGCAAAGTTGAGTTCTTTTGATCCCGGAGCATCACTTAGATCTTTGTGGTAGTAGCTAATGTTTAGGAACAAGTTCATTTAATTTGTTAAGTGAGATCTAAAGGTGGATTATTTTGTTTGAGAACTAACCCTCTAATAAAGTTTATTAGAAGTTTTGTGTGAAGAAAGTTTTCAAGTATTCAAGAGCGAAGTGATGAAGGAAGATCAAGAAGGGATAAAAGATCAATATTGGGGAGGTTCCCATGGATCTCCTCTGAAATATACAAGAAGTCACAATGTCGTGGTGGTGTCACGACAGATGCCATAGGATGGCTAGATTTGTGGGGCCGATGGACGCTGGAGGCACCCCGGGGAGGGCTTGCGCGCACGAACACGCACACAAAGAACACTACACACGGTTTTACCCAGGTTCGGGGCTCTCGTGAGGAGATAACACCCCTACTCCTGCCTATATGATCGATATATCTGGATTACCACGGTATCACAAGCTGCTCCTTGAGCTGTACGCGACGAACAACAGGCTCCAAGCTCCTACCGAGTCTCGGCACTGCTCTCTGGCTCTCTTTATGACTACTAAGGAAATGAATAAGTGCCTATGCGCTACCCTCCAACCTCCCTGTAAGAGGAGCCCCTGGTGCTCCTTATAAAGGGAAGCCCAGGGCACAAGTTAGGGCTGACATCAGTGCTGGCGTAGCCCGGACTGTAGCCACGCCCGGTCCTCTGACCGCTTCCGTCACCGCGCCGTGGCACGTCCCATCTGTCTTCTCCACCGCACTGCTCCCTGGTACCGCTTCGGTCAGCGGCGTGGAGGCATGTCATTCAGGCCAAGTGGCCTCGTCCCATCGTGCAAGTGGCTCTGTGCCCTGCCCCGTGATTGTAGGGACAGGACGCGATCCTTGACCATGGCCCGAGTAAGCCTCCTTATCCGGCATAGGCATGCCGAATTCCCTGTAACTCGGTTCTGCCTTCCCTGCATACAAGAAGAACAAAGGAAGATCCGACATATAACTCGCATGATCCGACATACCAATATGTCGGATAGCCTTGACCCGGTCAGCTCCGAGTAAGACGGTATAGGTATGTCAGTTTCAGTGACCCGGTCAACTCCGAGTCAACCCTTATATCGACACCTTGCCCATATCCGGGGGTTGCCCCCCGACATTAGTCCCCGAAGCTGGCGCGGTCCTGCAGCCTCGGATGGAGGGCCTCGGCAGGTTTACCCCGAAATCAGCATCCTTAGTTGATCTCCGACATAACATATGCCGGCGACACTCGTATGTCGGAAAACACTATGTATCCCCACTTGATTTCTCATCTTGCGTCGGATCATTCCGACTTACGGGTTGAAACCCCATGACTCCTCCGAGTCGTCGGTTCCCTACGTGGCTGAGCATCTCTGCCTGACGCCTCGGTCTTTGTGCGCGGATGGACGTGCCACAGGCATGCGTGCCACCTGTGTGACGTCGGTCGTCTTGGACACTGTGCCCACGTAAGCACTTGAGTGCGCCCTTGACCGTGCGTGCGTCGCCTCGGGTCTCGCCCGATCGCGTGTACCGCCCTTAGACCGTTGGCCTCCTGTGGCCCATCGTGGGGCAGATCGTGCGGCAGTTAAGCCGCAAGGGGAATCGTGCCACAGATCGTGGGGCCGTAACTCCCAGTCCGTTACGAGATCGTGCGCAGTAAATCCCGCACGCACGATCTCCTCCGCCGTAAATAAATAGGTGGAGCGGGGCAAATCTTTTCCCCTTCCCCGCATTCACTTCCTCTTTTCCTTGTCTTCCTCGCTCTCTCCTGCGCACAGAGCATCAGCGACACAGAGCTCGCCGCCTCCGCCGCACGCACAGGTCCGCGCACGCCGACGAGCCGCCGGACGCCGACGCCCCCGACGCACAGCGCCGCCGTCGCACACCACGACACCGCGGTAAGGTTTTTTCCTCTTCCCCTTTTGCGCATTGGCGCCCTGCATCTACGAGCATCCCGTTTTTCTTCACTTGTTCTTGTTCTTGTTCTTGCCCTTGTTCTTCACCGCAGCGACGCATCTTGCGCCGCCGGTGACCCCGCAGCCGCGGTTGCGGTGGGCCGCCGGCGGGTTAGCCGCCATAGCCTTTCTTTTCTTCTTCTTTGCTTCTCCTCTGGATCTAGCACTTGCTCGCCTCTTCGCGTATTTTCCTTCCTTTTTCTTTCTATTTTCACTACGGCACACACCACTCACAGAAGGTGAACCTTTTTGCAGATCTCGGTATCCCTCGTCGACATGTCGGACGACGCCGCCCTCGAGGTGATCGACTCGGTTGAAGAAACCACAGTGGAGGGATCCACTCGGGCCTCCTGGGAAGGTTCCGATGTCGGAAGAGCCGAGCTAGATTGGCTAGTCCGGACACGACGGATCCCGCCCGGAGTAGAGTGCCGAATGCCCGGCACCGAGACAACGCCGAGTCTCAAGGAAGGCGAACATGTCGTCTTCGTCGCGCACTTCGAGCGGGGATTCGGATTGCCCGCCAGCGTGTTCTTCCGAAACTTCCTCGATAGTTTCGGTCTCCAACCACATCACTTACCCGCAAACGCCATCACCACCTTATCCTCCTTCGTCTCCTTCACCGAGGGTTATCTCGGTCTCAAGGCCTCCGTCCACGCGTGGTCAAAGTACTTCTCCTTCCGGAAGCAGGTTGTTCCGAATCCTGCTGACCCGGCCGCCCCCAAGATGATGACCCAGTGTGGGGCCGCCACGGTCACACCTCGGCGCGGCTCAATCTTCCCCCGGATCAACAGCTTGGAGTCATGCCGGAAATGGCAGCGCTCCTTTTTCTATGTCAAGAATTCGACCGACGTCGATAAGATCAACTTGCCGAATTTCGTCATCGGCCCCCCTACAGCGCAACTCAATTGGGGGTACAATCCAACCGACAAAGAGGTCGAGGTCAACCAGATCCATGAAGTCGTGGGACAACTCCGAGCAGAAGGATTGACTGCTGACGATCTGTTGGTGACATTCATTAGCCGCCGGGTCTCACCCCTTCAGCGCCGAGTCCACAAGATTTGCCACATGAGTGGCCCTCTTGATCCGACCCGGATAAGCACGGTCGAGCTGACCAAGGCCCAGATCCGGCAGCGGGTCAAGGCCATAGCTCGGACGAGGATGACGGAGACGTGGGAGTGGGGTAAGAACCTNGAGTCATGCCGGAAATGGCAGCGCTCCTTTTCCTCTATGTCAAGAATTCGACCGACGCAGATAAGATCAACTTGCCGGACTTCGTCATCGGCCCCCTACAGCACAACTCAATGGGGGTACAATCCAACCGACAAAGAGGTCGAGGTCAACCAGATCCATAAGTCGTGGGACAACTCCGAGCAGAAGGATTGACTGATGACGATCTGTTGGCGACATTCATTAGCCGCCGGGTCTCTCCCCTTCAGCGCCGAGTCCACAAGATTTGCCACATGAGTGGCCCTCTTGATCCGACCCGGATAAGCACGGTCGAGCTGACCAAGGCCCAGATCCGGCAGCGGGTCAAGGCCATAGCTCGGACGAGGATGACGGAGGAGTGGGAGTGGGGAATAGAACCTCACAACCGGAACAACCCTTCCGCCCCAGGTAAATGACTTGTGCACGACACAACTTTCCTGCCGCATAACTCTTAAGTCGGTTCCCCTTTTAACACTTGGCCTTAATCTTTCTCTTTTTCCATCGTACAGAGATTCGGCGGCAACAGAAGGGGACGGACCGGATCCTGCTGCCAAATGGGGTCCAGACCGGGTCGAAGCTGACTCGGAGGACCCGGATAAGACGACAACATGCCGATCCCTGATGTCGGCTCAGTTCCTGTCACCGGTAAGGCTCGCGTCCGAGATTGGTCGGATGATGATGACGACTGTCAAATTCTAGAGGTACATGATCCTCTCCCGATTGCATTCTCTTACCCGGTGCCCTCGCCCCCAGCTGACGCGGACGACCAGGTGCTCGATGGAGCCCCTCGCTGGGACCCAAGGGCGCAGTTCGGAAACGCCGCAGCAGCGACCGCCGGTGCCGGAACATCCGGCGCTCCCGAAAGAAGCAGCGGCGGTAAAGACTGCGGCGAAGCGCCGCGAGCGCCCAGTCACTAAGGGGTAGACTCCCCTCTTACCGACATAAACTTTTTATGATCGGCCACACTTTTCTCCTTCTGACAACACACTTTGCTTCTTTGCTTTGCAGTTCCACTCCTCTGGAGATTCCAACCGAGCCCACTGACTCGGTTCCTGTCAGGACTCCGACGCCGCCTCAGCCGGACGACACAAGGCTGCCGAGTCTGCCACGGACCAGCCCGACAGTGCCTCCAACGGTTCCGGGATCCGGAACTGGAGACATCGAGTCGGAAGCGACCGACCTCACCATGGATCTCGGGGCCAGCACGTCGGCCCCTGAAATAGAGAAGACTGCGGCCCCAGAAGACTCGGCACATCCGAGTCAGCCGCAGCAAGAAACGCCACAGCCACACAACAGCAACAGCAACAGCAACAGCAGCAACAACCGCAACAAGAGATACCGCAGCCGCAACCGCAGCCACAGCCAGCTCCGACACAACCGCCACGGCCATCGCCATCTAAGTCGAAATCCACATCGACATCCACGGCCAAGCCAACACCGCCACCGACACAACCGACGGCCAAGCCAACACCGGCACCGGCACAACCGCAGCCACGGCCACAAACATCCAAGGCTCCAGTTCCTGCAACTGGGGTAACAACTGGAAAGGCACCGGTGACGACGGTGTCGGCTAATCCGGAACGGCAGCTGGTTGTGCCACAGAGTCAAGGGACACCCTTAGTGGCTTTAACCAGCATTCAGCCCGCTGACTGGGTGCACGCCCCACTGCGAACGGCTAGCGGAAAAAGCCTTGGTTCCCTCGAGCATTACAATACGGAGTGGAACGCCGTCGACATGGGCGAAGTGAGCTCGCGATCTCCAGCAGGCCAGGTATCAGAACATCCGGCGGGGCCGAGTCTGGTTGGCCAAAAGATGCATGCCGCGAAGGCCGCCCTTCTCGCAGCCGACCAAGCAGCCGCGGTAAGTCCCGCCGAGTAAAGATGACTCGGTTTGTTCCTTTAATTTATATATTATCCATCCCCAGTCCCCGAGATTCGGGTCGAGTGACTGTGGCTCGGCCGAGTAAAGCTGACTCGGTCGAGTGAGGGTAACTCGGCCTGAATCTTCATCAATAATTCTAACATCTTTTCCTTTCAGATTTGCATGACCAAACGCACGCATGTGCACCGCAAGCTCCTGCTGGCTCACAAAAGCCTCTCCGACAAATACAAGCTGCTCCGGGCCAAGCTAGACCAAGTGTCTGATTCGGCACTCAAGGCCGAAGGATTGGAGAAGCGGATCTCGGAAATCGAGAGTGAGCCGCAGTTTCGCCTTCCAACTTATGCTTGCACCAATTTGCTCATTCTGACACTTGTTACCTCGGCACAGCCGCACATAAGGAGCGTGAGCTTGCTCACCAGGCCGAGCTAACGAAAGGACGGGAGGAGGTGTCCCGGCTGAAGGCCGAGCTGGAGGAAACTCGGAGTCGAGCCGTCGAGTCGGAAAAGAGCGCTGCCGAGGAAAAGCGGCTCCGAGTCGAGGAAACTCAGAAACTCAAGGAGTCGCTTGCCGAATCCAAGTCTAAGGCTACCTCGGCCGAGAGCGAGCTTCAAACTCTGAAGGCCAAGATCGCACAGTGGCTGGTGGACATCTCTAAGATCAACTCCGAGATGGACAGTGAGCCCCCTCCCCTTCTGCCTTTATTCCTTCTAGCATCTTTCTTCATCTGTAACCTATTTTGGCGCTAGCCATTCCCTACTCAGAGCGTTTCCCCCACACAAAGGCTGCTGCGGACAAGAGCGCTGCGGATCACCGGTTCAAGGAGATCCGAGGTGGCCCAATCTCGTCCGAGTGGGACATGGATGCCCACCTGGTGGCGCTGAAGGCTCGCTTGGTCCCAATGAGGTCAATCGGAATGAACCTCCTCACCGCTGCCATCCGAGCTTACAACGTTCTCTGGCCCGGGTGTGAGGCCCCTCTGGTTGTTGATGAGCTGGCCACGTGCCTGCTGGCCTCCGAGGCAAGGCTTGATGACTGGCGATCATCCGCCGCCCGAGTCGGCGCAGACGAGGCGATGATGTACGTGCTATCCTGGTACGAGAAGCTCGATCTCGACAAGCTCAAGACTCTGCGCGACGGGTCAAAGTGGCTCACTGATCCGGATCATATTCAGCGTCGCCAAGAATTTGCTCATGCCCTTATCCAGTATGCCCCGGTGCACTCCTTTGTTGCTGGCGACCGGGTTCCCCAACCCGAGGAGATCCCGGTTGAAGGGGAGAACGGAGAAGAAGACGAAGAAGAGGCCGTCGACGAAGAGATCGAAGCCGACACTCCGCCCGAGTCAGCCACCGGTACTGCTACCGAGTCCACAGCCGGGGAAACCGCAACCGAGACTCCAGCCTCTCCTTCTGCAGAAAAAACCTCGGATGCTGCTGCCTAGACGTTTCAGAAAAAACTCAACTCGTTAAATCCCCGGAATGCCGGGTGCAGATGTAATATATACCTTGCACTTTTTATGGTTGGTACTTGACTTTTTATTTTGCATTTTTTTTTTACAAGTTTCGCCGTATGCCGGATCACATTGAACCGAGTCCCCGAGTTCAATTTCTTGTTCACTATACATCTGCCATCTCTGCTCTTGCCTACCATTCTTGGTGTATTTGGCAGTCGAGTCACAAAATGACCGTTGTACAGCATACAGTACTTAGAAACTTGGGAAAGTAGCCAAGGCCACCCGACATAAGCTTATTAAAAAGGAAACCGAATCGCTCCTGGACCGAGTCCCCGAGTCGGTTTTCTTGTTTACTGCACCTGATAACCTTTGCTCTTGCCTACCTTTTTCGGTGTCAGGCAGTCGAGTCACAAGATCACAAGAACACAGCATACAATACTTACCCACCTGGTTACACGGTTTTTAGAGCCATCCGACACAAGCACACTACTTAGAAAAGGAAACCGAATCGCCCCTGGACCGAGTCCCCGAGTCGGTTTTCTTGTGTACCGCCCCTGGTAATCTTTGCTCTTGCCTACCATTTTCGGTGTCAGGTAGTCGAGTCACAAGATCACGAGAACACAGCATACAATACTTACAGACATGGTGACACAGTTTTTAGAGCCATCCGACACAAGGAAGCAAATACAAGGTTAAACACAGATTTTTTCAACAAGGCAGTCCCCGAGTCTCTTCTCGGGGTGCCGACATTTCATTTCTGAATTTCGAGATACATACGGTGGGTCCTTAAGAGTAGAAAGGGCGGAGAAGAGCTACATTCCAAGGGCGTTTGGTCTCCTCTCCGGATCGGTCCATCCTGTTCTTCACCTGTTTCTGAGCATCTATAAGATAATAGGCATCATTGTTCAAAGCTTTACTCACGATAAACGGTCCCTCCCATGGAGGTGACAATTTGTGCATCCCGGCTGTGCGCTGCACAAGCCTAAGCACGAGGTCTCCTTCTCGGAACTTGCGAGGATTCACCTTCCGACTGTGGTAGCGTCGGAGATTTTGCTGATATATTGCTGACTTGGACAATGCCAACTCTCGTGCTTCTTCGAGCAAATCAACATCGTTTTCTCGGGCTTCTTTTGCCTCTGACTCGGTATATAAAGCAACTCTCGGCGAGTCATGCTCAATGTCGGTTGGCAGAACTGCCTCTGCTCCGTAGACCAGGAAAAATGGCGTATAGCCGGTAGAGCGATTCGGTGTAGTCCGTAGACTCCACAGTACCGCCGGGATCTCGTCTAGCCAACACCCCGGAGCACGTAACAGTGGCTCGATTAGCCGGGGTTTTATGCCGGATAAGACCAGCGCATTTGATCTTTCCACTTGCCCATTCGACTGCGGATGCGCGACCGACGCCAGGTCGAGTCGGATTCTCTTTTCTTGGCAGAACCGAGCAAAGGCTCCCTCGGCGAAGTTTGTGCCGTTATCAGTGATGATGCTATGTGGGTGCCCATATCTCAGGATAATGTCCTTCAAGAACGACACAGCCGTGCGGCCGTCACATTTTCTTATCGGTTTAACCTCGATCCACTTGGTGAACTTGTCCACCATTACCAATATGTGAGTCATGTTACCTCGGGCCGGCTTAAACGGTCCCACCATATCCAGACACCACACTGCGAATGGCCAAGTGATGGGAATGGTTTTAAGTGCTGAGGCCGGCATATGAATCTTGTTTGCAAATCTCTGACATCCTTCACACTTGCGCACTATGTCCTCTGCCTGCTGCAGAGCACTCGGCCAATAAAACCCGTATCGGAATGCTTTGGCCACAATGGCTCGGGAGGAGGCGTGATGACCGCACTCTCCCTGGTGAATATCTCGGAGGATCTTTTCTCCTTCCTCTGGTTCGACACACCGCTGAAGCACGGTGGTCACGCTTCTCTTGTATAGCTCTCGGTTGATGATGGTGAATGACTTGGATCGTCTCTGTATCTGCCTGGCCGAGACCTCATTACTCGGTAAACTGCCATCCAGCATGAATGTCATGATGGGTTGGGCCCATGTCGGTACCGGACGAGCGCCGAGTTCAGGCTCATCGACTTCCATGGCTTCCACCGACATAACGACACCCGACATAGGCTGACGAGTCCCCAAGTCCTCCCAAAGGATTCCCAAGTTTCGCCAAGCGGCCTTCCAATTTTCCAGCTCTGCTTTTGAGTCCGACAGAACACACGCGACATCCATGGAAGTTCTCGGGTCTTGCGGAGCAGTCCCCGGGTCTTGCGGAGCAGTCCCCGGGTTTAGCGGCTTGCTCCCGACGTCGACGTCCATCGGGACGACATCGGATTCCGGATTACCCGGGATGAATATTGAGTCTGACTCGGGTGAAGGCTTAATTGATGGCTTGTGCAGGTGCTCCAGAGACACTCCGGGCGGAATGGCCTGCCGATATGACCCAATCTTGGACAACATGTCTGCACTTTCATTTTCGGTCCGCCGGATGTGATTGAATTCGCACCCATCCAAGAATCCCGAAACTTTCTGGACATGGAACCGGTATGCCGCCATGTTGGCATCCAGGGCATCCCAGTTGCCCGAGGTTTGCTGAATCACCAGATCCGAGTCGCCATAGCAGATTATTCGGCGAATCCCGATTTCCTTGGCCACCTTGAGTCCGTGGATCAATGCTTCATACTCGGCTACATTGTTGGATGCCGCGAAATGAACTTGCAGCACGTATTTCAATTGGTCTCGCTTCGGCGAGGTGAGAACCACCCCGGCACCCAGGCCCTCTTTTACTTTGGACCCGTCGAAGTGAATCCTCCAGTAATTGGAGTCCGGCAGAGATGGTTCATATTCCATCTCGGCCCAGTCCACAAGGAACTCGGCCACTGCTTGGGATTTGATGGTATCTCTTCTCGCGTACTGCAGCGCATATGCCGCCAACTCGATAGCCCACTTAGCTACCCGGCCACTTGCATCGCGATTGCCGATGATTTCCGAGATAGGAGCCGCGCTCACCACCGTTATCGGATGCTCCTGGAAGTAATGTTTCAGTAACTTGGCCGCCAGGTACACACCATAAGTCATTTTCTGGTAGTGTGGGTAATTTTGTTTCGAGATGGAGAGCACCTCACTCAGGTAATACACCGGCCTCTGCACAGTGGTTCCCCCCTCTTCTCTTTCTACCACCACAACGACACTGACGACTCGGTTAGTGGCTGCAATGTAAAGCAGCATGGGTTCTCTCGGTAATGGCGAAGCCAATATCGGCGCAGTAGCCAGCATCTTTTTTAGCTCCTGGAAAGCCGAGTCCGCCTGCGGGGTCCAGCTAAATCTATCCGACTTTTTCATTAGTTGGTACAAAGGCAGGGCCTTTTCTCCCAACCGACCCAGAAACCGACTCAGGGAGGCCAGGCAACCCGTAAATTTTTGGACATCTCGGAGGCATCTCGGTAACCTCATATTTTCTATTGCCCGGATCTTGGTCGGATTCGCCTCGATACCTCGGCTCGACACGAGGAAACCGAGTAGCTTGCCGGCCGGTACACCGAATGTACATTTATCCGGATTAAGTTTTAGTCGGAATTTTCACAGGTTTGCGAATGTTTCTCTGAGATCATCTAGCAGAGTATGTTTTTCTTTTGTTTTTATGACTATGTCGTCGACATATACTTGCACGTTTTTTCCTATCTGATCATGCAAACATTTCTGCATACAGCGCTGATAAGTAGCGCCGGCATTTCTCAAACCAAAACACATGACACGATAGCAATAAGCCCCGTACGGGGTAATAAAAGCAGTCTTTATTTGATCATCCGGGTTTAACGGGATCTGGTGAAAACCAGAATAGGCATCCACAAAAGACAATAGCTGACATCCGGCCGTGGAGTCGATCACCTGATCGATCCGGGGCAACGGGAAAGGATCTTTAGGACAAGCCTTGTTCAAGTGGGTGTAGTCGATACACATGCGCCAGACAGTAGGCGCATCTGGTTCTTCCTTCTTCTTCTCTACCAGGACCGGGTTAGCCAACCAGTCCGGGTATTTTACTTCCACAACGGAGTTTGATGCGAGTAACTTGGCTAACTCGTCACCCACCGCCTTTCTTCTTTCCTCGGCTAGACGCCGAGTCGGTTGCTTCACTGGCCTAGCATCTGGCCTGACATGCAGAGAGTGCTCAGCCAACTCCCTCGGGACACCTGGCAAGTCCTGACTGGACCATGCAAAGATATCCCGATTCTCACGGAGGAAGTTGATGAGCTCGCTTTCCTATTTCTTGTCCAGCCCGGCACCGATGATGACGGAGCGGTCCGGGTTAGCCTCGTCGATGCCGACCTTCTTCGATTCCTTCGCCGCCTGGAAAGTCGCGGTTTGCTACGGGTTAGCCGCACTCGGCATACCGAGCTGAGATGCCTGGGCCAGAGCCACCACCTCATGGATTCTCCTTTTCTCGGCGACGATCACCAGTGATTCGGCCAGGGATGACCCGGCTGAGGCGCACTCCATGGAACGCTTGTAGTCTCCCGAGATGGTGATGACACCATTTGGACCCGGAAGTTTCATCTTCAGATAAGCCACGTGAGTGGACGCCATGAACTTGGCGAGTGCCGGTCTGCCGAGTAAGGCATGATACGGGCTCTCGAGATCCACGACCTCGAACAGCAGACTCTCAGTCCGGCAGTTGCTTTTGTCACCGAAGGCGACATCAACCCAAATCGTGCCCATGGGTACATGTGAAACACCCGGCACGATGCCGTGGAAGGTGGTTCGGCTGGGCTGCATCATATTCTCGGTTATGCCGAGTTTGACCATGGTATCCCGGTACATGATGTTAATGCTGCTCCCGTTATCAACGAGGACCCGGGAAAACCTGACATTGATGCTGGGCCCGACGAATGTCGGATCCAACACTAGAGCGTAACCTCCTGGGTTGGGCATGACCTTTGGATGGTCCCTGACGCTCCAGCTGATCTCATCCTCGGACCAGTACATGAATTTCGGCACCGCTGGCATAACGGCATTTACCTCCATCGCACGCCTGTGCTGACTCTGCTTGTCATTGGGCTCGGTCACAAAGACCATGTAACTCTGGTGAGGCTCTCGGTATTGATTTTGCCGACTCGGGCCAGCGTTGTTGCCGGGGTAGTTGACGTTGTTGTTGGTGTTGGCCATGTTGGTCACTTGGTTGACATCTTCAGGCCTTGCTTGTGCGTTCACCGGGATAGCGTTCACACCCGTGAGCGGTGCGGGCCGAGTCGTCGGACTAGTGTTCTCCTGCGGGCGCCTGTTCCGGCTGCAGTTCCGGTTCGAGTGCTGAGCCGGTCTGCTGGGGTGCTTGGTGTGGTAGCTGCAGGGATCATTCGGCATCGTCCCGCTGGGGTTAGCCCACTGCCTTTTGTCGCCGTTCCATGGCTTCCTCTCGCCATTCCACGGTCTTTTTTCGCCGTCCCACGGCCTCCTTCCTTCCGAGTTCTGGCCCCATACAGGACCGTCATTCTTCTGTCTCTGGCTGCTGCTGGCACCCATCTGATCTTGGTCGATGGCAGCAACCTGGTCTGACCCATACCGGTAATCCGGCCTCTCCTCTCTTCTCTTTCCTCGATAATCCGAGCGATCACCTCGCCGACCCGATCTGTCTCTGTCGACCGGGGCCAGTAAGGGCTGTGTCGGATCACCCAAAGCATAGCTGTCAGCAATCTTGATTGTCTCAGCCAAGGTGGCCGGCATTTCTCTCTGGAGTCTCTGCCAGAGCATGGAGCCATGTCGGCACCCTTGTGCAAACCATGCAATGGCCTGCGACTCAATCACTCCTTCACAGGAGTTGCGGATCGTGCTCCACCGAGTCAAGTACTGTCGGTCGGTTTCGTCCTCTCTCTGCCGACACATGGACAGCTGCTGAGGGCGATTCGGCCTCTTGTATGTGCTGGAAAAGTTGCTGACGAACGCTTCGGAGAAATCCAACCAGCAGTCAATGCTGTCCTCCTCCAGGTTGTTCAGCCAGATCCGGGCTGGTCCTTCAAGCATTTGCGGTACATACCGCACTGCCCATCTGCGACTTCCGCCGGCGATGTGCACAGCGGTGACATAATCTGTCAGCCAGTCCTCCGGCTTGGTACTGCCGTCGTACATCTTGGCACCCCGAGGTAGCTGGAAATTCGGCACAGGTGCTTGCTTCATTATCCGGGGTCCAAAACATGCCGGACCCGGTGGACCTTGCTCCTCCAAGAGCTCAGACAGATAGATTCTGTCAAGCTTATTCCGGACATCGTGTGCCGGTAACTGGCGAGCTCCCAGCCTTGCGCCGAGTGCACCCTCGGACGCCAGATCTCGGTATCTTGTGTACCCGGCCCGCTCCATGGCCGAGTAACCGTCATCATATCGATCAGCGGCCGGTTCAGCATACTCGGCACCATGTTGTGGACGAGGTGGAATTGGTGCTGGGGGCCGAGGTGGCTGGCCTTGATTCGCCGGGATAACTCGGTTTGCTTCTTGTCTGCCCTGGGCGGGTCCTGGTTTTCCCCGACCGGCATTGCCTTGCTCGGCTACTTGCTTTCCGGCATAAGCCGGATCATACGCCTGTATCTGCTTGTTCTTGCCAGAGTTCACACTCTGGCCTCTGCTCCTGCCGACATACGGCGAGGAGGCCTGTCCCTTGGACATTTCCCCGGCTCCACCATTTGAGTGAAGGAACCGAGATCCACCCGCATCCGGGTTAGCCTTACGGTAGGCCTCATTCTGTCGGTTAGCGACAGCCACCAACTCGTTTACTCGGTCTTGCTGCCTAGAGTGAGCGTCTCCGGATAGACCGGCCAACTCGGCTATGGCTGCCTCTGCCGCCCTAAGGTTCTTTCCGGGTGTGCTGTATCTCGGTTTTTTAGCCGACACATAACTAGGAGTTCTAGCAGATCTAGTTCTACCATCTCTAGCTATCTCTGCGTTGAGGTCTCTACCTCGGGCGCGCACCTCATCGATGCGACTAACTGGGTTTGCTACTGGAGTAAAACCATGAGCCGAGTTATACTCACGCATTGATATGTCGAACTCCTGCCTGACTCGGGCCACCTCCTGAGCCTCTCGGAGTATCTCCTGGCGCTGCTGCTCCAACTCCGCCTGAGTCAGAGCAACATCCGCACCCGGTGCAACTGGTGTTGCCAGCTTCTGAATCGCGTCCTGAAGAGGACTCGGCGTCACCGGCACGCTGGATGTGCTGGCCTGTGCCGCACGGTTCTCCGGTTTCTCCAAGGGCGGACGCCCAGTTCTTGCCGACCTGGTGCCGGGGTCAGCCTCGCCCGCCATGGCTTTGCCGACACCGACGCCCGGGGCGGTCATCATGACTTCCACGCAACTAGCGGGGCGAGCGGTACGCCGGCCGCGAGCTGCGCAGACTGTGGGTGGATCCGCTCCCAGCTGCACCCTTTCGGGGAACCTGCAAGGGACCTCAGTGGCGACGTAGACCGTGAGCGCGCCGAAGTCGATGAGGCATCCGTTCCGGGGCAGTGGCCTGCTGCCGAAGCAACCTGCGTTGTCGCTGATGACGTTGAGGGAGCCGAATCTGTGGACGAGGCCACAGACCACGCGCTCGCCCGACGCGATGAGAGAACCCGTCCGGATGAAGACTCCAGCCAGCGCCGCTGCTGGCCCCACGGTGGGCGCCAACTGTCGTGGTGGTGTCACGGCAGATGCCATAGGATGGCTTGATGTGTGGGGCCGATGGACGCTGGTGGCACCCGGGGAGGGCTTGTACGCACGAACGCGCACACCAAGAACACAATACGCACGGTTTTTACCCAGGTTCGGGGCTCTCGTGAGGAGATAACACCCCTACTCCTACCTGTCTGATCTATATATGCGGGTTACAAACAAGTTACAAGCTGCTCCTCGAGCTGTATGAGTAGAACTAGGAGCTTTGGGCTCTCTACCGAGTCTCGGAACTCCTCTACTGAGTCTCGGAAAGGCTAAGTGATTCTCCTCCTAGCTCTCTAGGAATGGTCAAGTGTTTGTCCAGCGTATGGGTATGCCTCCGGGGATCGTCCCTGTAAGAGGAGCCCCTAGTGCTCCTTATATAGGGAAACCCAGTGTACAGAGTTAGGGCTGACGTTGGTGCTGGCGTAGCCCGGACTGTAGCCACGCCCGGTCCTCTGACCGCTTCCGTCACCGCGCCGTGGCACGTCCCATCTGTCTCCTCCAACGCACTGCTCCCTGGTACCGCTTCGGTCAGCGGCATGGAGGTCAATCACTCTGGTCAAGTGGCCTCGTCCCATCGTGCAAGTGGCTCTGCGTCCTGACCCGTGATTGTAGGGACAAGACCTGCGCCTTGACCATGGCCCGAGTAAGCATCCTCACCCGGCATAGGCATGCCGAATTCCCTGTAACTCGGTTTCGCCCTCCCTGCACAAAAGAAGAACAGAGAACAATCCGGCATATAACTCACATGATCCGACATATTAATATGTCGGTTAATCTTGATCCGGTCATCTCCGAGTCAGCCGGTACAGTTATGTCGGTTTCAGTGACCTGGTCAACTCCGAGTCAACCCTTATATCGACGCCTTGCCCATATCCGGGGGTTGCCCCCCGACAGGATGAGTTGCCATCGGGGATGGTGTTTTGCCTCATTCTTGCCCCTAAGTGCGAGTTCTTATCTTCGGAACCAAGGTTTGAGCGTGCTGCCATTGGTGGGGGTATGGGCTCCTTACTAACTAAATAACTTGTGCGGGCGTATCCAAGGGTCCTCTAGTTTGCTATTTCCATTTGCGTGTGGGTGTGTGAGTGGAAAAAGGAACGATGAGGATGATGGTGTTTAGGACGTGGCGATGGGGGCAGGGGCTGAAATAGGCTGGGTAAACTTGTCCTGTCGCCACAGATGATCCTTGGATAGTCTCATGCGAGGTAAAGGTTTAACCGCGCCCACTTGCCAGCTTTCCTCGGAAGAGAGCTAACCAGGCAAGCCAGACGGTACCAGTGCGTAAATTAGTACACCCCTGCAGGGTTTAATCTTTTTGAAAAGTCGTGTCCGTGGTTATGGACGCCTTGGGAATGGATTTACGAGATCATAGATAACCTTAACTTAATAAAATTTGGCAGCTAGAGGTTGCAACTCAACGTGTGTTAAAATGTTCATTTCCTCGAGGGTGATTCGAGGGAGTGCCTTGGAGGTGACGAGTGATGTTTCTAGTACTAATGGTTCGATGAGAACCAAAGATGAAAGTTTACTCTCTTATCCCTTTTCGAAAAACATTCTGAGTAGTCGATGCCATGAGTCATTATGTCTTTTGAAAAGGAAAACTAGCTTTATGCAAATTAGCTACTATACAGCTTTAGAGCCTCCGTCATCATTTGGGCCTATATCGCCCTACTAACTTGCGAGTACGTCGTACTCAGTCTCTCCTTGTTGATTATTAATTGTTTCAGAGGAGGACGACACCGAGCAGATAGGTGGGTTCTTTGTTGACATCGACGAGTAGTCTGGGGTTCCCAGGTGGCAGCTTGGGACGTCCTGGAACAGGCTGGCACGGGATGTTTATCTGTAGGCCTCTTAGGCCATAAATTGGATCTTGTTGTTAGACAACTATATTTGCTTCCGGATGATGTAATGTTGGGTTTGTGACCTCTGATGTGTTATTTGCTATCTTCTCATTATATGAGTTGAACTATGATCTCTTTGTGTCGTAGAGTCTGTGATGTGCCAGTTGTTCCGCAGTCTTGATCTCTCTATTATGCATGATAGCTATGTCTGAGCTTATGGCATGATCGAAGTGTTGCGTTGCCGATGATCCATTCCGAGCACGCCTGCCAAAGGTTTTGGCCTGGGATTGGTAACCCCAGTAACCTTCGATTGTGTAGCATGACCGGTTGCACAAAGCTTCATTGCATAGTTCTGGGGTCGGGGCGCTACAGAGCGCCATCAAGCCGCGCAACGTGAAAACAATGAGCGTTTTGCTCAAATCCAAGATTCCATGAGCAAGCTCCTCGACCGAGATCATAGTCGCTCTTCAAGGTCAAGTTCGCGCAGCTCTCACCGCTCCACCGCAAGAAGCCACGCACGGAGTGAGCATGATCAAGGACATCATCATCGTCAAGAACGCCATCGCCAAGAGATGCCTCATCAACAAGCGAACATGGATCCTCAACAACACCAAGACCGACATCGTCAAGAAGCGCCTCACCCTCAAGCGAACTTGGACCCCCAACACCATCAAGATCGCCATCGTCAAGTAATACCAATCCCAAATGCTAACTTGGATCCCCCACACCGCCATGAGGATAATCGACATCATCATCATGACCTACCTCCACATCGAGCACAATGAGTGCCATTGGTCAACAATCATGTTGATCTTGAAGACGATGAGGATTATGTTCCACGCCACCAACCAAGGCATCGCCACCGAGACCGCCATCGACACCATGATGATGACGATGAGGAGCGCAACCCATGTTTCAATCCTCCCAAGCTCGTCATTCCAAAGTTCCATGGCACCAACGACCCCGAGGACTACATTGCGTGGGAATCCAAGGTCTCCAAACTATTTCGCGTCTACAAGGTGCCACAAGACAAACGGGTTGACCTCGCCTCCCTAGAATTCGAAGGCTATGCGCAACTTTGGTGGGAACAACTCCAAGCCTCTTTCGAAGACCCAATTGACACATGGAATGACATGAAGATGGAAATGCACAAGCGTTTTGTGCCACATCACTATGCGCGCGATTTGTACAAGAAATTGCAAGAGCTCAAACAAGGCCTCAAGACGGTTGACGAGTACTACAAGGAGATGGAGTCAACTCTCTCCCGCGCACACATTGTTGAATCCGAGGAACAATCAATGACATGATTCTTGAACGGCCTCACATACCCCATAAAGAAAATAGTGGAATTCCAACCCTATGAGAACCTTGTCGAGCTAGTGCATCAAGCAATGAAGGCCGAGCGCCAAGTTGCGGAAGAGCTCAAGTACGTCAAGGCCAAGTCCTTCTTTGCCGCAAAAGCTTCATCATCAACACAACCCATGGCTCAAGTCCACGCTCAAGGCAATGTCATAGGTGCTACACCTCAATCTCCAACAACTATCAAGAAGACGGCGACCTCACCCCAAGCCGCCAAGTCATATATCACTTGCTACAAGTGTGGAGGGCAAGGACACAAGTCGTTTGAGTGTACCAACAAGAAGGTGATGATAGTCAATGACAATGGAGACTACGAGTCTATGAGCGAAGACGAGTACCACGCATTGAACAAGGTTGCCACGATGCAAAGCTTGGATGAAGACGATGCCCACATCTATTGTGATGGTGACCCCAACCCCACACTAGTTGTCACTCGAGTTTTGACTACAAACACCCAAGGTGATGATGCTCAACAATGCAACTTGTTTCAAACAAAAGCCGGCATCAATGGCAAATCAATCAAGGTAATCATCGATGGTGGGAGTTGTCACAACTTGGCAAGCAAGGAGCTATGCGAGAAACTCAACTTGACGTACAAGAAGCACCCCAATCCTTACCATGTGCAATGGCTTAGTGACTCCGGCACCGTGAAGATTCAACACACGGTTCAAGTATCCTTCAAGATTGGCTCTTACGAGGACATGGTGGATTGTGATGTGGTTCCAATGTCGGTTTGCCACTTACTCCTTGGTCGTCCTTGGCAATTTGAAAAGGTCGTCACTCATGATGGGCGCACCAACTACTATAGCTTCAAATGGAACAATAAGATCCTAGTGCTCCGCCCAATGACTCCAAGCCAAATTATTGCCGACAATGCCAAGACACTTGTGAGAGCGCAAGAAAAACAATCATCTAGTGAGTTGAGTGGTGAGAGAGCGAACCACATTCACGTGAGTGAGAGCCAAAAGCCAAATATGAGTGAGAGAGGGAAAATAGTGAGTCCCGGCGTAGTCTTGTTAGCCAACAAAAGCGAGATGAGTGGTGAGCGAGCGTACCTCCACGAGAGTGAGAGCCACCTTGTCCATTTGAGTGCAAGTAAGTTGAGTGACTCCACCATATGCGACATGGAGTACTTCCACTTTGAGACCATGAGTGATACACCATATACGTTGAGAGAGGTAGTCGATAGGGCAAGCAAGGCCATTTCGATTTCTAACGACATAACCTCTCCTTCTAGTATATTTTCTTATGATGTGCTAGGCTCCATGGAGGACGATATGCCTCACCTTGAGAAGATGTACATGGAGGTTGAAGATGAAGCCACCCCATGTTCACATCGAGATGATCGAGTCGATCGCATGAACGCCGCTCCGACCACCACAACGCCTACTTCGCATGAGAGGACATACAAAGGTATGAACATCGGTCTTGATGATGCCATGATCCCACTAGTGGACATGATGATCTCTGAGCGCTTGCACATTGTGGATGCTCCTATGGACATCACATATGCTACTTTCTCTTTCACTTGTGATACCTTGCCTAAAAACAATGTTGATAATTTGGATTCCCCTATTTGTGATGATTGTTCAATGAGCATGCCTTGCTATGCATGTTTCCGTTTCCCTCCAACTGTTGCATGCAATATGTCGAACAATTTACATTTCACATGTATTGCTCGCAACAATAATAAAATGCTTGATAATGAGTTTGCCCCAATAGCATCCTCAATTTTTGGAGTTTGTCCCTTCAACAATGTAGAGAATTACTCTTCCTTCTTTCTACATGATGACCATCTGCATACTTCTCACTTTCATTTTGCGTTTTGTGTGTTTGGTCATGTGCAAACGAAGAGACACATCTTGATGGATGATGTGTACATATCCCATGCATATACTTCCCTTTTATGGAATTTCATGTGTAATAGTACTCGCTTGCTAATGTCAACCTCCATTCAACATGAGTTGACCGAAAGAGCTTTGGCAAGCATAATAAATGATAGCTTTGCTTCGACCCTGGATCTATTACCTTTCCCACGTTTTGCATCAAACAACTTGCACACTTGCTTTTTCTTTTGGTTTGTTTGCAAATATGTGGATGGTTTTGCTTCCCCTTGTGAAATGCATGTTTCAATGATCTTTCCTCTACATGATTTCTGTGTTGCAACAACGTTGTTGACAACTTGCTCTTTCCTATGTTTTGTTGGCACCTATGATTTTGATGAGAGCATTTTCCACCTTGTGTTTTCACCACTCTTCCCTCCGTTGCCAAAGATATTTTCCCGATGTTTGGAATACAATGGACATCATATGGTTCCAATTGAGATAGCTATCCTAGCATTCTCATACCTTCTTGGAGATTTTGTGCTTTCACATCGTGAGGATGTTCTGAGGAATTGCTTGCACATTGCACTCGCCTTTGCTTTGCCTCCAATTTACGTGTGTTGTGCTAACGGTGCTATGATTAACCTAGGACATCTAATCAATGATGTGCTCCTATATCATGCACACACATGTTTTGCTTGGTCTTTGTTGTGTGAAGGTACAAATGAGTGGATCGCCACCCACAACTTCATGGCACTAGATTGCGCATCAAAGGAATGTTGTCGTCTTGATAAGGTGATTTCCTTCTACTTAAGTGCCCATGTCATGAACTTCAAGAATTGGCTACTCGTTCAGTGTTGTTTCATCTTCTTTTTGAGCTCTCTAGGTTCAATGAAAGGCGAAAGAACATTGAAGAGCGGCCATACATTTGGCGTAAGAAAAGCTCCATGGTGATTACTACTACATCAACGTCAAGCCATCTATCCCCTTCACATGCTGAGAATGTGCTAGCGTCGAGCATGACGCTTTCCGAAGGGGGGGAGATGATGTAGCCCCACATATGAAGATGAGCAAGAGGAGGTCCAAGATGATGGAGAAGATGACCAAGAGAAAGATCCAAGAAGATGGTCAAGAAGAAGAGGAAGAAGGAGGCGGAGCCAGGCTGGCCGGCCTCCAGACCAACCTAGGTCGGCCACCCACCAGAGCCAGCCGGCCTCCCAGCCGGCCCCCAGGCCGGCCACCTACCAGTGCCCGCCAGCCTCCCAGCCGGCCTAGGCCGGCCTCCAGGCCGGTCCCCATCCTGCGCCCGCCGGCCTCCCAGCCGGCCTAGGCCGGCCCATAGGCCCGTCTCCCGCATTTCTGCCCCGTTTTGTACTACGCATATAAATACCCCCTGCCTCCCTCAGATCTAGGGTTAGACTAAAATTGAGACTTGTGAGCCATGCTCCTCATCCCTCTGTGCTAGGGTTCCTCTTTGAGGATGGATCTTGTTGTTGCTACTATTTTACTTAGGTGTCTCTAGTAGTGCAAACCAATCTTTCACTGCGGTGATTCTATTGGATCGGTGGACCGGCCGGTAAGAGCAATCGGTTTCATTAAGAGTAAGATTGGCTTTGATTCTTCGATCCAAAGTCTTCTCTTGTGAGGGTTTTTGTTGGGTGGAGATCTCTGCAGGTTTTGCTAGTTATCATTTTTTTTTGCTCACGATTCCCCCCGATTCCCACCTTGTGTTCATCGTGTTCATCGTGTTCTTCGCATTCTTCCCCGTTTCCCCCTCAAATCCATGAAGATCGGGCCAACCCCTACATCACTATGTGGTTATATCTCTCTCCCATGATGTGATGTTAATTGTGATCATGATCTATGTTAATGTAATTGAATCGAATGATGTTTTTCCCTCTATTCCATTATGTAATGGATTTGGTTTTGCTCACCTGATTGATGTCTAGTATAATTTCCGGATACCCGTTGGGACTCTATGGTTAATAGATTAGAAAGATATTAATCATGAGTTTGTTCTATATATGCTGGATTGAATAATGGAATCATGAGATAACTTGATGCATGTTTAGTATAATTTCCGGAGGCCCGTGGCACATTGGGGACTTGATACGTTTCAAACATATCTATAATTTTTTATTGTTCCATGCTTGTTTTATATCAATGTCACATGTTTCTACTATCTTATTATATCATTTTGAGGCATTTTATTGGACTAAATATTAACAAGATACCCAGTGCTAGTTCCCTCTTTTCTGCTGTTTTGTATTTCGGAAAATTTTCTTTTGGAAATCTGCTCGGAATTGGACGAAAATTTACGGAGAATTTTTGTACACCAAGACGAAGACGAAGTCCGGAGGGCGACCTGAGGGGCCACCTGGAGGCCAGGGGCGGCCTCCAGCCGCTGCCAAAAGGGGACCCACGGGTCCAACCTGATGGGTTCGTTGCATAGAAATCCAAAAATTACTATGGTTACAAACACCAAGATCATATCTAGGAGATACAAGTAACGGTTAAACCGTGGATAAGATTAACTCACCCTTGAAGATACAAAGTGTTATCAACGGGAACGGTTCTCGTGGGTGGTGTAGAGGATCACTTGCCGATCTCAAGATCGTGATGAAGACGAGCGCCACAATTCGGCAGCGCTTCCGCACTCGGTCACACGTGTAGCTTGACGACGACCTCCAATCCCTCGTTCCAGCGGGGCAGCGGAAGTAGAGGATCCACCGGGAACTCCAACAACACTTCTACGTGGTGGTGGTGGAGAAAATATTTCTGCAGGGCTTCGCCTAAGCCATGTCTTTTCTGGTGAAGCAGCGATAAGAGGAACAAGTGGACAAGTGAAAGAACAAGTGAGAGAGGAGTACCACCACTCAATATACAGGAGAGAGAGGGTAGCATCCCCTAGGTGATGCGGCAGCCCAAGGAGGTGCCCCCATTTTTCCCTTCTTAATGTGACTGGTAACTCCATTTTAACTCACTTGAAACTTACTCTTAATTTGGTAGAAACTTGCACTCGTAAATCCCATGGCCGACGAGCAAAAGAAATAAGGAAAAGAAGAAAAGGAAAACATGGCTGATGAGAAAAGGAAATAAGGAAAAGAAGAAAAGGAAAACATGGCTGACAAGCAAGCTCTTGGTCGTGGTTGAGACTGGTTGTTCCCTCAAGACAGTTAAGAAACAACTAGCTGTAAAGAAAAGAAAAAGGGAGAATCTAATCAAAAGCGCCGCACCGGAAGGTTGAGAATGCGACGGGCAGATTGCATGCTCTTTTCCCTATAGGGAAGAGCACATGCATGCATGCAAGATTCTGCCACCTCATAGATGAGGTCAGCACATTAATTACAAAATTCGATAATTTGAACTAATTTTTCTTCTAAACTGTTTGTCCGATTATCAATCCGTTTATACTGTTAAATTCGTCTCGACGAGGCCTTCAAAACTAGATGCACTATTAATATGTTTTGACGAACTTTTTTTTCGCACAAGTTACCAGATTATAGTACTATGGCTACCAAATTAGCATCAAAGAGCTACCCAGATAATTATACATGGTTACTACATAACTTTTTACACGTTTGTAGACAATTACAGCACATCTACATATGTAGTGTGATGAACTTTTTCGTCACATCAGTTACCAGATTAAAACACTATGGCTACCAGATTAGCATCGAACAGCTACCATGATAATTATACATGGTTATCGGATAATTTTTCAAAACTTTTTTTAACATTGCAATGATATATACAACTGGAGAGTTAGATTTCAACTGTTTTCAAGACCTAAGAGATGGTATTATTGCACATATACCAATATCATGTTGTCTTAGATTGGTGTAGAATAGTGTACAGAAAACTGATAACCAAGTTATTATAATTTGGTAGGTTAGTGATAACAATCTGGTATCTGCTGATGAAAAAAAAAGTTGTCAAAACATGCCAACATGGGATCTAGTTTCGTAGATCTCGACGTGACTAAGCCGACGGTGAAAACGGATTTTTAATTGGATTATCGGTTTGAGAGATAAAAGTTTTTTAATATAATGATCAAAAGGAATATAAGATGACATCATCGCCGGGTCACCTTATGCATGCCTACTGAAACCGCCGCACGAAGGCTTGCTTAATGCGGCGCCGCTAGTTAGTCCTGTCCAAGAAAAAAACGTCCAACCTGTCACCAACTCGTCATAGGTGAGAAACGGTGGATCAACCACCGACCTCCATTTCCTTCACAAATACGTATTGTAGAAGATAAGGGGAAACTAGAAGGAAAAAGACAAGCAACCGAGTGGTTGAGCTTCAGCCGTTAGATGGACGATCGACGGTGATGCTTGAACTTCCTGGTGTGAAGCGGTAAGTAGCAGCCAGGGCCATCGGATGGGTGATCAACGGTTGTAGTGGCTTCCTGCAATAGGCTTAGTTACTAGAGATTGTTCTGGGTCCTAACAGGGAGCTGATGAGGCAGACGAACTCTCCGGCTGCCGCGGCGTTCCTTCAAGAGGTAAGGAGAGACCGTGAGAGAGAGAGAAGAGAGGTTATGGTCAGAGACCAGGGAAAACGAGGAGTAGGCCAGCATGCAACAAACGCGAAGCAACAAACCGACCTAAAAACCGACCCTACCACAAGGTCCACAGCCCAGCGGCACAAACATAATGTAAACTACACTGACAGACGGGCTCAAAACTGAGGACACACCAGAGCATGAGAATTCTGCTAGGATTAGAGGTTGGAGGGGATTCGGGGATTCAACAATTAATGCATATAATTTTTCATAGGCCATCTAAGTGTTTTCTCTCAAGGACATGGCTAACCAGCGGCGCCGCATATATTGCGTCCGGTGCGGCGGCAGGTTGCACGCGCGTTGCATGTGGAAAGCTGAGTTCTGGTACATGCAGCCGCGTTTCTCCAAGTGAGAAAAATACAATGTAAGGAGGAACATGCATGCATGCAACTGGTAGTGCATGCCATCCCAGGGCCCACTCGCATGCCTCTTTCCCCGACAGCAATCATATATTAACATTGACTTGTTATGTTCTTCATTTTTTATGGAGATATTCGTGGGACTTTTGTATGTGAAATATCCTGTGAGTGATTCCTTAGTACATGTGTCTTCAATTTTTCGGATGACAAATAGAGAATTTGAAGTCCTACAATTAGCAACAATAATTTGTTTGGCAAGTAGGCAATAAGAATTTGGCAACTAGGCATAGGAAATTTGGTAGCCACGCACTCAGAATTTGGAAACCATCATACATAACAAATTGATCATCCATAATTGTTAGATTAACCTGATAGCTGTGATTAAGTAATCTGATAACTATGTGGTTAATCTTATAGCTATTATTTTTGGATAATATGATAATTGTGTGACCGGTAGTCATTGCCTGAATAACTTTATAATTGTGACTAATTAATCTGGTATTTGTGACTAATTAACTTGATAGTTTTGACTAATTAATCATGTAGTGACTATATGAATAACTTTATAATTGTGACTAATTAACCTGGCATTTGTGAGTAATTAACTTGGCATCTATGACTAATTAACTTGATAGTTCTGACTAATTAATTAGGTAGTCACTGCCCAAATAACTTTATAATTGTGACTAATTAACCTGGCATTTGTGACTAATTAACTTGATAGTTCTGACTAATTAATCCGGTAGTCAAATAACTTTATAATTGTGACTAATTAACCTGACATTTGTGACTAATTAACCTGGCATTTGTGACTAATTAACTTGATAGTTTTGACTAATTAATGAGATAGTCACTTCCTGAATAACTTTATAATTGTGACTAATTAACCTAGCATTTGTGGCTAATTAACCTGGCATTTGTGACTAATTAACCTGGCGTGCACCATGTTGGTCAGCTTCAGTCCGCCACTGCATTGCCCCCACGCGCTACGGCTCACAATCCATGGATGCCTCGGGACTTGCAACCAAAGCGCAAAATCTAGAGGGTTAGCGGGTTCACCACGAAGGGGGCTGCGATGTCAAGCCTCTCCGCCGGCGAGGAACCGCCAGAATGCTGCCAGAAATGCCGAGTCGACGGCGAAATCGTCGGAGCGGAGAGAATCAGGCAAGGAGACGACATAGACAACGAAATACAGCAACCAAATCACAAAATCCAGAGGGTTAGCAGGCCCACCACGAAGGAGCATGGGACGGCGAGCCTCTCCGCTGGCGAGGAACCGCCAGGCTGCAGCCAGAAATGCCGAATCGCAAGCAGAATTGCCGGAGCAGAGAGAAGCAGGGGAAAGAGTTGTTCCGTCCCAGTCTGAGACTGACAAGTGACTGTATCCAACTTAACTTAGCGACGTGCGGCCGGAACGATTGCGCCTTGCGCGAGAGACGTGTCATAACTCTCTTACAAGTAGGCCCGCGTCGACTGCTGTCCAAGGAGTGCTTCCGCATCTAAAAAAAAGGAGTGCTTCCGCGAGCGTCGCTCAATTCGATCACACAAATCGTAAGAGCAACTCCAGCCGTCCCCCCAGGACGGCCCCCCAGGACACCTTTTTCACCTTTTTGGACGCCGGATGCAAAAAATCCTCCCAGTCATGCCCCCCAGGACCTCGTTTTTTCGCCGGATTAGACAAAAGATTTCCCCCGGCGTACCCAGGCCAAACCCAACCCCCCGGGGAGCCCCTGGGGACGCCGGCGATTCTTTGCATGCAAAAATACCCCACTGTCAGCCTCCTATCCCCCTCTCTCTCCTCCTTTTTCCTCTCCCCACCCACCGGCCCCACTCTCTCTCTCCTCCTCATCTCCTTTTTCCTCCACCAACCACAGCCTAGCACGGAACTCCTAATCTCCTTTTTCCTCCACCAACGTGGGGTGCGGTTGGGAATCATCCCAACCCCAGAGCAAAAATCTCCGCCGGCGCCCCCCCAAGCACGCCGGCAAATCGCCCTGGGGGGCACCAACGGCACCAACGGCTGGAGTTGCTCGGCGTGGAGCCTGCGGCGCTTCTTCCTAGATTTTTCCTTCTCTCTTTATTGGCTGGCTTTAACTTTTTTCTTGGTTGAAGCACTAATATCCGTATGTAGATTAAGATACAGCAATCTTCTCTCTCCACTTTAATCTGCCTTCCACAGCTGCAATCCTAGGTGGCACACCTTAAGACGGCTGACATGGAGTATAATTGAAACATAACATTAGTCCCGGAAGCATATGGACACAGCTGCCCGTTGCCACGAGTCACAAGACACAGTATAAAATGCATACGCTTACCGGTTACCAACTCTTACGAGCACTTATAAAAAACTGAGGTAGCACTACAGTCAACTCGATATTGACGAGCAAGTCAATTACCACTGAAAGAAATGCGCCGTTTAAATTCTAGATTAAATCCAGATAAATAAGAACATTCATACCAAGTAGGACTTCAATCTGAATGATCTGGTTCCACCGCGAGGAATCTAAACCATCTGACCTACGCTCAGTTAGCTTGTACGGAGTAACTTACAGTTCCTTTGCTGGTGAAGCTCAGTTCCCTTGGAAGGATTCGGCTGTCATATCCCATGGCTAGTTGTCACACACAAAAAAATCTCTAACTTGTACTGACCTGTTGACGGTCTTATATATTATTATGAGTACCATCCAAAGAGGTGAACACACACACACACACACACAGACGCACACACACAATCTTGGCTTGAACTTGCAGGCGACAAAATGATCAAAAGTACAGAACACAAACAAGCTTGCACAGGGGTCCTGAATCCTGACGATCTCAATCACAACCAAACTTAGAAATCTACCCTTCAAGGTTCTCGTACAGCAGTAGCATGCCTGGCATTGTCAATCTCAAACCTTGAGAAAACCCTGCACATAATCGTAAATGCATCTTATCTTATGTGGTTGTCCGTGGTGTGACCATGTAGTTCGTTCAACAATAGTACACCCAGATGAGAGTTGAAGGTATGGAAAACTCGGAATACTCACCACTAGAGACGATGGATCATGGCCGTGGCACATTTAGCTCAAATGCTCTTCATGGGTTTCTGCGACAGGTCCCTACGGCGTGTCTTCACAAGTGAGGTCTCCAACTCCTGCAGGGAAAAATGTAAGATGAGAAACTATTAAAAATACAACCCACAACAAAATCCTATTTGCATCTGTTAGCGAATTTATAAAGAACCCTGTCAGCATATATTGAAAGTCAGACCAGGTATAAGAATAATGTAACCATTGGTTTGCATCCCTCACTGCCCAATTGAAACAACATGAACTATCCTAGGCCTCTGTTCCATCCAACTGAAAACAAATTCTTAGATGAGAAATTGTAAAAATATGCATGGCATAGAATTTTATCTGTATAATTTATTTTATTATTTCAATATGTATCCTATAAACTTGGAGAAACAAAGGTTAGATTGTTTCACCATCAGCGGAGCTTGTTAAGCAAAGGATGTGTGGATAGTCGTACCTCTGTAATTATCGAATCTATCAGTTTGTACCAACGTAGGATAGTGTTGCCTGGTCCCACTAATTATTTAAAGCGACTTTAATTTGCAGTTATTGACGCATATTCACCAATCTAGTAGCCGATTTGATTAGTAGGCCAATGGCTGGGAGCCCTACCTACTGGTCATACCAGCCATGTCAACCCTTTCACATAGTCAGCAATAAGATAATACTTATTGGGATATTTTTATTTTTCTTTGAAATATATAAGGCTGTATCTCCATTTTGGCATGATGCAGGCATGCAAGTGTCAACTGGGTTTGCAGTTGCACTTCAAGAAGCTGCAGAGGGTTGACTATTGGTCATTGGTAAGATCGTTGCTGCCAATTGAAAGGGAAGTTCTGATTCAGGCCAGAGGAAGGGTCGCCCTTGTCAACTGGGAAGGTCCCTGCACCAGTGACAGCAATTATGGCAGCAGCAGCCGACTAGTTGGTCAACTAGTTGTTCAGTCGATCCCTTGGCAACTTGACTCTGCATACCAACCTGATAATAGCTTAGGCGATTAGCCAAAATAAGCAGTCCCAGTAAAAATCTATAATCCCAACCAGTAGATCAGCTGATGATCCCACTAAGGTACCTTTTTCTTTACTTAGCATCATTTGATAAAATACAATTTTCCTTGATCTTGAAAGAAAACAGGATCCTAAATTCATCACCTAACATCCCCGGAACCTGCCACTGCCAGCATTACGAAACCCAGAGAAGATCAGAATCTCTGTCCAGTTGCTGCTGGGATTTGGAACCCTGCTAGTAGCACATTTACAAGAAATATAATCACCAGATAGTGCCAATCTCCCTAAATGGTAGGAAGATCAAGCCCTCAAGTTGGAACTTTTCAGAGAGAAAGAAGCTTAATCTCACATGGAAAATCACTGTAACTCCTTCAATTTGACTGCTAACTTAAATACCTAAATTATCTCAAGTTTTGGTATTATGATTCTTTACATTCCAAACCGTTCAATTAATTAACGACCTGTCCATACCAAGGTTTTTGAGTCGCCGAGTCCAGTCAAGTCGCCATGGCTGCGGCTAGTGACTTAGTGACTTGACTCAGTGACTTGCCCTGAATAGTCGCCCCAAGTTGCCAGGGCAAACAATAGCTTTTTTAGATCATATTGCACAGCAGCATATAAGCAGAGTCCCGTTCAAATAAAAAAAGAAACGTCCAAAGAGGGCATACCTGCCCAGCTAGGGTTTTTGGGCTGAAGCCCGTCCGAACAGGCCCACCAAGGTATGTGTAGCTTAGGGTTGAAGCCTCCCAGCGCAGCCGCTCCTTCAATCTCTCTCTCTCTCATGACCTCTCTCCCTCTCCCCGTGCACCCGCTCCTGCCTCCCTCTCCCTGCGCCACCGCCGCCGCTCCTCCCTTCCCCGGCATCATCTCCGGCGCTGCCTCGTCTCCCCCACGCCCTGCCGCCGCCGCCGCTCCTCCCCTCCCCGGCTTCCTCCCCTCTGCCGGTTCGAATCACGGCCGCCGTCCCTCCATGGCTTCCTCTCCTCCCGTCCCCTCCCTCTCTCTCAGGCGACTGGCGACCTACTATCCGACGACTAATCACAGCGACCAGTCGCAGAAAGTCGTCGTCGAGCCAGCAAGTCGCGCGACTTGCTCTGTGAGTCAAGTCGCATGGGCGAGTCAGCCACGCCAGAACGACTTGGCGACTATACGGCGACTAATCAGCGACTATACAGCGACTCAAAAACCTTGGTCCATACTAATCTACTTTACAAGATCTATGTGCAAAATGTATGTGGCCACGAAGATCGAACTGTAGGGGAGGACGGGTACCAACCAGTGAGCCAGGTTTCATTGTGCAAAAACGTAACAAAGCTTAGTTCACTACGTGCCAAGTATTACGAGTCGATGAGTCGATCTGGGGTAGTGACTCATAGACTACCCGTGACTAGTCAAGACTCATTCGACATGAGTCCAGCAATAGGTAATATAGAATACCTTTGGTATATAACTATTAATAGTCTAATACTAGTATGTAAATATGTAATACAATATAAGGCTGGGGACTAGGGAGTGGGGGAAAACCTGGGCAATTCCATACAATGGCCAAGGGAGGCTTGACTAGTCGTTTTGGGTTTCATGCAAGGTTTAAAAAAGCGGTAAGCGCCAAGCAAGCAGTAGGACACCGATCAGAGGAATTGAAGCTTAAGCGAGCTTAAGCGCTGCTTAAGCGTTTTGTACGAGACCGTACCGACAAAAAATAGGGAAGCAATTTTAGGCATACATAAGCCTAAAATACTTGTATTTTTATACCTGAACATGTGGTCCTATATTTTGAAGGAAGAATGTGAATTACACGCGCACACAGAATCCTCTCTGCCAGGCGCCAGCACACCCAGCAGCAGCACCCAACAGCAGCACCCTGCCTCACACCAAATCGACACAAGCCTCTCTGCCAAACGCACCTAGGCACCCAACAGCCTCTTGAATTACATGCGCACACAGAATCCTCTCTGCCAGGCGCCAGCACACCCAGCAGCAGCACCCAACAGCAGCACCCTGCCTCACACCAAATCGACACAAGCCTCTCTGCCAACCACACCTAGGCACCCAACAGCCTCACACCAATTCGACAGCCACTCCAGCACAAACAGCCACACACAAGCCGCTGTGCCTCCAAATCTATACCTAATAATAAAAGCAGGAACGCTTCTCTTTCGTCCGTCTTTGGTTTCGTTCGTCCGTCACACCTATCGTACATTGTGGCTGTCGTTCCGCTGCGGTTGTTTTACGGTACTGGTTCGGTGTTTGTTTCTGATACGTCCCGGCCTCACGATCTCTTCCTTGTTCTGCCACGGTAACCTCTCCTAGCAGCACCATCGTATCTGATTACAATAGGTAACAACAAGCAAACCTTATCTGATTAGAATACAATATACAACGCAAGGGCAGGGCTGGACGGCTGCTCTCTCTCACACAGGTCCTATAAAAAAAAGTGGGACTATGACAGATTTCTTGTGTTGCGTGGTGAAGTTGAGGAGAATACTGCCGGGTGCCGGGCCAACCCCGTCTCCGGCCGCCGTCACGAGTTGCTACCTGCATTGTCTGCAGCGTTTATGCTTTAACGTTCGTGTCGGCAATCCACGCCACAACGCAGAGAGTCGAGTCCCTCGACCGAATCCCTACATAAACTCCAAGTTACCGTGCTCGACATCACCTGCACGATCGAACAGTTTAACCTCGCTGTTCCAACCGTTTTTGACATTGCCTACTCACCGACGTCGGCGGAACTCCGTCTGCCTGTTATCCACCCAAGGTACGTATGCCGTTCAGACTCGCCGAGACATCGCCTTCCTACTGTCTCCACCCCACCACACCCCCGCTAACACTGTTTAGTAGCTGGTTTTGAGGTCTGTCAAGTCCAGGTTATCAACTTCAAATGTTGGTAGCTGCTGCATTATACAATATTATTTTATGACTGTTTTCATGCGCCGTCATCCTTGTGTTAGAAATAAGGATATAAAGTCTCAGAAAATGTGAACAAGTTCCATAATTAGATTTGCGCTCATAGTAGCCAGTATAGTACTGGGTGAAGTATGATTGTTTTGTATGCTTGCTATGTCACGAAATTGGATGGTATATTTTTTTTGTGCACAACAAAAAATATGCATGCATATATATGATTTAAATTGTTGGCATGTAAGGATTGGCTTCCACCTAAGCCACATTCAGTAACGTGCATTGTGTATCTTGTCCTACTGTGTTTAATTCCCATGTCAATGTGCAATATGAAATTTTACCTTCCTGGTAGTAATAAGTGTAAACATGAGTCCTACATCAAATTAAACAGACTTTTCATACTAGCCGCAAGGCCTCAATATTGTCCTATTTCCTCTTCGCTCAGGACTGCACACTATGACATACCGCCTTCTCTTGTCATTCATGTATGGGTGTGTGGATTTTGTTGGGAGTGGACTAGCTAGCTAATTAGCAACGCTGCCTGGCTAATACAATTATGTCTTGTTTTCAGCAGCACATGCCCATTTATTTAGTGTATTCGAGAGTAGTTCAAATAAAAAGGTAGTAAAAACTAGATTGAGTTAAGGGCAAACTAAGCCTAGGGCTATGCTGGTCGATTGACTTTGGGGAAAATTTTGGTTCATTTGTGCGGACGATTTTCGTTCAAAAGTTATTTTGTACTTAGTTCACCTCAATAAAAAAATCTTTTATATTATCTATGTTTTGTACTTATAGTATGCAAACTCTAATGCAGCCAAGCCATTTGGTCGTAATCTCAAGTCATGAATGTCAAGGAACAAAGAAGAAAAAAAGATAGAGAGCGGTATGCAAAGATGGCTGACGAAAAAAAGCAGGAAAGACTGAAAAAACGCCGGGAAGCTTATAAGAAAAACAAAGCAATCATAGATACAAAGAAATATGCAGATTTAACGCCTGAACAAAGGTCAAAACAATGCGCACAAAAAAGACAGAAATATGCAAATCTGCAGCAAGACCAAAAGAGAGCTAGATTACTACAAATTAAGACAAATCGTGAGCTTAGGCGCAAAACACCATGCAAAGAATCAATTGCGATGGTGAATCCTGCATATATCGAATCAGAAGAAGAAGATAGTACACCTACCTTTAATGTATACGAAGAGATGATGTGATCAAATTTTATATCAAGTTATATATCGAAGATGTAAGAATGTATCAAAATATTTGGTTTATACCCTTCGAGCCATTTTTCAGTTGTGTCAACTTGCTGTCCATAGGGGTAGAAAAATAAAATTATTTTCTGCTGCCGAGTTGTGCACTAAACAACATAGGGGGGAGCCCAAAACGGTGACTGATTATGCCGTTCAACAAAATTATTTTTTTATAGTTGGGCAATGCATAACCCGTAGCAACGCATGTGTAAGACGAGGGCAACAAACAAAATGGGAGATCACATAGCATCTAGGAGATTCCTTAATTAAAGGAGCATCTTTGCCGTCACAGTCGCCTCTCTTGATTCTTGCTGGTGTCATTCTGGTAGGTATGCGGCGGTTCACGATTTTTCCGGAGGTTTGTGGCGAGAACGGACAACAAAAAAAATACTAAACAGCGAAACCAAGTGAGTTTCTTTACTATCCATCAAAACAATTTCCAAGTTGTCCGAGTTATAACACATTTGAACTGATACTGATTTAAATTTATGTGCCTTTTATCCATAATATGATTATTATTATTTTGGTGAATGAATTCTTCTGCTATATCCATTTGGTAGGTAGAAGAAATTAAAAATATAGATTACTGAGATATATAGTGTGAGAATTAGCGAATACATCAGAAGATTTCTAAATCTGTGAGTACCAAAATGAAATGTAAGATCAGCGAGTGCTAGAAATTACGTCGTATTGTTTTCTAAATTTCTAAGCATATATTGAATTTTATTAGAACCGTTGCAACGCACGGGCACTTTTACTAGTTAAAAGAGAAGAAGTTCCAGGTCGGGGCGGCATCCAGGGAGGAGGAGCTCGGCGGATAGAGGAGAGGGCGAGCAGAGGAGAGAGGGGGTAGATCTAATCTGGCGGCTGGTGCACAAGGACGAGCCAGCGAGGAGGGAGCAGATCAACCCGACGTCTGGCGAGGAGCTTGACCGGCGGCGCGCGGGAGAGCTCCAATGGCGTCGCCTCTCTCTGTTCTCTCTCACCCCGCGAGTGGAAGTGGTCGGTTGGGGTATTCCTTTTTTTTTTTTTTTTTGAATGTTAGCAGGAGAGCTGCTAAATTCATTGATCAGAAGAAGTTGTTGTATACAAAGGATTTGATGGGTGAAAAAGCATGAGGCAAGTGCCCAATGTTACCCAAAAGAAAAAGAAAGTACATAGCAAAATCAGCCCGGTTGGGGTATTCCTAACCCTACTCTCAATCCCCTTTCTCTTCTTTGCTGTTTCTCTCCCAATTTGTCAATCTCCCGCAGCCCACCATCGACGCTCAGCGGCCGCGTTTCCCCGCTTCAGCGCACGCGCAGGCAAAAGCAGAACACTTTTCTCCGCTCAGCGCTTTATGGGGCGCTCAGGCCCAAAGCGTAGTGGTTTGTCACCGATGCGCTGGCTTTTACGCGTAAGCGTACGCTTCGCAGCGCTTTTTTGAACGTTGGTTTCATGAGAAAACTGGGCAGCACGATCTAGGTTTCCAGAACTGGGCAGGCGGATATTAAAAAGTATATGACAGGTGGGGTGATTATTTTAGTCGCCCCACTCAGGAGGATTGACTAGTCGAGGTTAGTCGTAACTAGTCGATTGAGTCACTCGACTAGGCCAATGAGTCGAGTCAAAAAATTGAGTCGACCTCAGACTTGCGATTCCTCGACTAGTCGCACGACTCGTAATCCTTGCTACGTGCACAAGCGTTCAGGGAAACCGAGCATCGCTCGGTTGGTGGGACCGCTCCAGTGCCAAGCCATCAACCAGGGTTCAATTCCCACGTGGGGTGGAATCTATTCTGAGCCGCGGAATGACTGTTGCCCAGCTACTCTTCTTTGAAATAATGCCACTGGGTGCTTGTGCCTGGTTGGTGGGGTTTTAAGTGTTCGAGTGAAAAAACGTACAGAACAAGCATCAATTGTCTGGCTACATCGTGATCATTAAAGTCCTTGATAACTTTCTTCACATCTGTGTTCTTATGACACAGAATAGTTAACTCAACCCCAGCATACTGGTATGCAAATTCCCAGCACACTGAGATTAAATACTCGCTTCAGATAAAGCAACATTAACGCCAATATAGTTGAGTCTGGAGGATAATAAAGTTAACAAATCCTTCTACTTAAATTGCTACAATTTCACAATATAAAGGCACCAAGCAAATATTCAATATGAAGTAGCGCATACTAGCAGTTGCGTGCTAACTTTATTAATGTGGTGCTTATCAAATAACCAAGATGTATTAATGATGCATTTGCAGTTATCAATATTTAGACATACCCAATACCATTTATTGGAGGAAACAACAACAAAGAGAAGTAGTATGTTCAGCTGACCTGAACGGAAATGTTAGGGGACACCTCCTTTGTCCAAACGCTTTCCAAATCATAGTACTCTCTTGCTCTTTCTTCAAGCGCGTGGATGATGATACTTCCTGACATAATAATGGTTAATTGTTCAGAACAACTTCAACCAGCGCAGAACATAAATGGTTAAAACATGAGCTATTTAAAGCACAGGTACACTACCATTACAAAACTGTAAAACACAAGAAACTCGACTTCAGACCTCGAGATAGCGACTTCAACAACTTACTAAGAAAGGTACACAACAATTTCAGAACTCCAAAAAAAAACTCAAGAAGCTAGTCTTCAAAGCTCAGACCACGAGATATGTGATTTATTTCCGGGTTTTTTTCCCCAGTGCTGAGCATGACCCTTGAGTATATTTTCATTCCAACACAAAGAACAGTTCTACAACTGCAGCCAAGAGAGGTTCAAGACACAACCGATATCAGGCATCAAAATAGAAATACAAAATGGCCGCCTGCTATTCCCCTAATAATAACAAAAATAACTGTCTAGAACCTGTCAATCTCCACAGCCTGCACCTTTCTTGATTTTGATTGCTCGGCCTTGAACAAAGTCCGAAGGTCAAGCACCATTAGACAGTCATTGTGGTGTTTCCAGATGGACC
This sequence comes from Puccinellia tenuiflora, assembly GCA_012064385.1. Lineage (NCBI taxonomy): Eukaryota > Viridiplantae > Streptophyta > Magnoliopsida > Poales > Poaceae > Puccinellia > Puccinellia tenuiflora. The sequence goes on from QRDG01000319.1 coordinate 839,099, forward strand.
ACATAATTAGCAAGACCAATGTTACCAGGTCTTCCAGCCTGTTTGCTTGAATCATGACCCAGAAGGGTGTCCACGAATCATTTAAGACGGGATCCAATTGTGTCATTAGCTTTTGCCCTTATATCTGACACCAAAATTTCCCACAAATTTTGTCTTGCAAACAAGCACGAGCACAGCTGGTGAGAGATAAGCTCTTGCTATTGGTGGGGATAGGATGATGGTCGTTACAGGGATTTTTTGCTCTCAACCATCAGCTGTCGAACAAAACTGCAAGGAAGCTAACCGCCAAAGTACTTCACTTTTAGGGAGGTACTGCTAATTCAAGATTTACAACCAGCAAACTGCAAAGGTGGAACCCTAGCACAAAGCCTTCTATGAGGAAGGCAACAAGTACTCCCTAGAACTGGTCCAACACCAGGCACAAGAAGTAGCATGCCAGACACAAATCCTAATGCAGTAATCTGGTCTAGACTCCGGAGAGAAGACTTTGTCTTAAGTGTCCTTTTCCTGTAAAGTTTATAGAAGACCCTTCGGAATGTTTACATTTGATAGTTAGGGCTCTTTTTCATTGCTATGATAAAAAAAATCTTTGTGAGATTAGTCTATGTCTATCCATTGCTAAAATCAATTTTTACAAAGAAAAGTGCAGGGATGCATATGAGATTTAGATTTACCAGAATCAATGACGACCCACTTTCCAGCTTGCTGGCCTTCTACACTTGGCATCAATATTCGATCAGAACCCTTCTGTTTCTGCTTTATCTTTTGAAAATAAAAAGGACAATTTCAGTACCATATTAATACGGCCTGTGTGCAGGATCATAAACTTCAAATAACATGGCAGGGCCACTGAAGTGGGCTTGTAAACACCATATGACACGGGCTAACATATCCAAAAAGGAAGATTAAACCACACTAATCATGAAAAAGATGGAGATATAGTGAGGAGGCGGAGAACCTCAGAGCTATGTTTACATTTGGTGATTAATGGCATAGAAGGAGCAGCATTGATAGTTAACTTTCATGGTCCCTTTAGTCTAACCCACCTTTCAATCACCCACCAAACAATTTTGATGCACAAACATGCGGTAGCATGGTCTAACGCACCACCACGCCCAAGGAAACACTATCATACATATTTATTCAACATTTTATACAGCCATCGAATGTTTGATTCACATTAGTCACATGCACAATTAATCCATATGACTACTAGTCACATGTTCCCAAGAATCAACAGCAGATGAGTCCACCAAAGCACCCTCATTAAGTTAACAATTAGTTCAATGAGAACAAAGCCTTGGGCCCTAAGAGATTCCTGGAGCTAAAACCCGTTAGAACCCTCCCTGATCCCAATCACAACATACTAATAACACGAGAAATGAAATGATTCGCTTTCCCAAGAAAAGATTAGTCCAAATGGTATATTTAAAATTCCAGTAAATCAATAGACCACACAGTGGTTCCCCAAACGGAACCAAGAACCTTCCATCGCTATTCTACGAGAGGAGGCGTAGCGGGGGTTAGGGGGGCGTGCCTTGTAGAGTATAGCCTGGGCGATGTTGCGGACGTGCCAGTCGGAGCGTCCGGTGGCGACAACCATGTAGTCCGCACAAGCGCCGCCGTGGTGCCCGCCCTCACCGACGGGGAACACACGCACGTCCCCCGCACGGACGTCGCACAGCACCTTCTCCACCTCCGAGAGCTCGATAAGCTCCGCCGGCCGAGCCGGCGAGGCGCTGGCGGATGAGAGGAGGCGCGGAGGAAGCGGGCGCCATCGGCCCAGAGCACGGGATCGCGCGGCGGAGAGCATCGGCGGCAGAGGCAGAAGGGTTTCACCTCCGTAGGGTTAACTGTTCTCCTCTTTTGCAGGTTCGGAGAAATCCTATTTTCGGCCCAATGCAGCAGATAGTGGACCGCCGCCGTCCACCCCTTGTGCTGGGCCGGCAATTTTGGAGTATTTCCCTTTTTCGTTTTTCTGTTTATTTTATTTACTCCCTCCGATCTGCTTTAAATGTCACAAGGAAAAGAACTAAACTAAGTACAATCCATAGAACAACTAGCGAAAGTTATTTGGGATCAGAGGAGTACTTATTTTCCATATCTCGTTCTTTTTGTATTTTGTTCTTTTTCCATGTTCCTTTTTTTTCATCTTCTATGTTTTTGATGGATCTTTCATCGGCAACTTTTCTATTAGAATGTTCTTATAACATTTCTTTGGTTAAATATTAGATGATATTTGTTCAGAAAAAACTTAAAATAATCAAATGAAGCATGTTTACCCTTAGAACGTGGAATGATTAGCAAGTTATATTTATCCTTAGAACATGTTTATCCGTTTAATTGTTGCAACTTGAGGATATTATCCATGAACAAATTTGCAACTTTCTGGACCGTGAAGGGGTGTTCTAGAGGAATGATTTTAGCCCACTTGGCTTTTGGAATTGGCAATGGATCAAGTAACCCAGGATAAGGTAGTTTCTCTGTTTTTGAAATTTGACAGACAGGCCATTCTGAGACTTTACTGGCAATGTATTGCTTGAGCTTTGGCCAATAAAACACTTGCTTAATCCTGTGTTGTGTCACTTTGGTACCAGAGTGTCCTCCAAATGTGGAAGAATGGAAGGTGTCAAATATTCTGTCTTTGAGATCTGTTGCAGTCCCAATGTAAATTCTCCCCTTGTATCTCAATATCCCAGCTTGTAATTTGAATTGTGGATGGCTATCTGGTTGGACTGCCAATTCCTGTAATAGTTTTGTGCAATGTTGGTCATTGGTGTACGAGTTGGTGACATCCTCAATCCAAGATGGTACTACCATGGAAGTAGGCAGACATGTGGAGTCCACTATGTCTTGATCAGCAGGTTGATATTGTGTTGACAGTGCATCTGCAGCTAGGTTCTCGGCTCCCCGTTTGTATTCAATGGCAAAGTCAAACTCCAATAGTTTTAGCATAAGCTTATGTTGGATTCCCTCCAGTAATCTTTGGATTGCCAAGAACTTCAAACTACTTTGGTCTGTCTTGATAACCAGTTGGTTGCCCAGGAAGTAGTGCCTCCATTTTTTCAATGCCTCCAAGATGGCCATCGCCTCCTTTTCATATACAGACTTTGCTTGATTGGTGATCCCCAAACTTTTGCTGAAGTAAGCCAAAGGTCTGGAGTCTTGCATCAGCACAGCACCCAGACCAGTGGTACAGGCATCAGTCTCTAGTGTGAAGGGCTTGGAGAAGTCTGGGAGAGCCAGTAATGGTGGTGTAGACATGACTGTTTTCAGTTTATCAAAGGCTTGTTGTTGTGTAGGACCCCAACAAAAGGCATCTTTTTTGAGGATATAGTAGAGAGGGTAACAAATGGAGGCATAGTGTTCAATAAATTTCCTGTAGTAACCTGTGAAGCCCAAGAATGCTCTTAGTTGCTTCAATGTCATTGGAACTTTCCAGTTAACAATATCTTTGATCTTTTCAGGATCAGTCTGGACTCCCTCTCCAGAAATGATGTACCCTAAATACTCTATGTATTTCTGGGAAAATTTGCACTTGCTAAGATTGACTTTCAGGGCATGTTTCCTCAATGTTTCCAACACAATAGACAGATGGTGGGCATGCTTAGCTGCAGATTTGCTATAGACCAGAATATCATCAAAAAATACCAAGACGAATTTCCGGAGGAACTGGGAGAAGACTGAGTTCATTAACTGCTGGAATGTGGCAGGAGCATTGCAAAGCCCAAAGGGCATCACTAAGAATTCATAGTGTCCCAAGTGAGTTGAAAAGGCAGTCTTGGCAATGTCAGCTTCGTTCATCAGAATTTGGTGATAACCCGACTTTAAATCCAGCTTGGAAAAAATTACTGCCCCATGGAGTTCATCTAACAGATCCTCAATCACAGGAATGGGGAACTNGTATTTTATTATTAAAATGGTACATATTATTGGATTAAACATTCCAAATCACATATTCTATCCCAACTTCTAACATGTCACTTTGGTTTTTCCTAAATCGCTTCAGCCAAACAATAATGCATTCAATATCCGTGCAATGGCCATTTTGTGTCGAAAATGCCATCGATGATATTCCATCAGAACAATGGGAAAGAAAAGAAGAATTAGTTTACTTGTTCATTACCATCACAAAAGTGACATGTTCTCTTGGATTTACCACCTCTATGTAACAAAGCATCTCTATAGTCAAATAGTTTTTCTAGCACAAACAATGGGGAAAAAATTATACATGGAGAAATTTGAGTCTCCATGAAAGTTCATATGGAACCATCCATGTTTCATACCATATTAGAAATATTTCTTACTAAAGTTTCCTAATCATGGGAGCAGATAGATTAAGTTGTAGGCTCTTCATCCAGAGAATAGTCATTAAATATTAGTATTAATTTATAGGAAGATGAAAGTACCATATGCATATTGCAAGATGGCAATCATCCACCTCCAACTCTCCCTTTTCCCACCCACATACACATCGAGAGAAGTTAGGTCAGTCATCAATCGTTGTATCCTTCATTGCATAGTGATGCACCAATCAATCTAGTGGAAAATATATAGAACATTATAGGCATGATCATTTGGCCATTTTTCTGAAAATATTCTCGTATTTTCAGACCCCACAAATCAGAACTGCTATCCCAACCACTATCATGTTTTTCTACAAAACCCTTCGGTCAAACATTAACACATTCATCAAAATGTACAAATCCCGTGTCGAAAGCACAACTAATGATGATCCAGCTATATCTAGCTAGTGGCCGATGCATAGAAAAGAAGAAATGGTTCCTTGGATCATTAGTCCCACGAAAGAAATTTTATCATATTTATCACCACTATATAAGCATCAAAATATCTCTGGTTCAGTTTTTTAGAACTAACCTTGGGACAGTTCTAATAGATAAAGGAATTTTTATTTCCATAGAAAATTTGTGTGATACCATCTCATGATTTTGCATATCTTAGTAGAAATATTTCTTACTAAATTCACCTATACTAGACATACTAATATGTCAGCCTCTTCATTCAGAGAATAGTCCTTATTAACCCTAATGTGTTTTCTATTTCAATTGTCAACACTTAATCTCCGAAATGTGAGTAAGTTAAAACCACATGCAAAATTATTTTTGAAAATAATAATTGATCCATGACTGTATATAGTATGGGGAAGGTAATGGAAAAATTGTCATAAGAGAACCGTTGACCTTCCGATAATCTAGTGTTTCTTCCATTCCCAACTTTGACCCCATAACCAGACCAAAAATGCTTTAACATCCATCAACCCTTGTCTAGACTTTGAATACCCACTATGGATTTGACATGTCCTCGGGTCTGATGTGTCACGTGCTTCTTAGTAAGGCATTATTTCCACATTACCCTCTTTGTTGAAGATTTTCTAGGACCACATGGAAATTAAAAAATATTATTTTGTCTAGATCCATAATGGAAAACCCTCACTAGAAAATTTCACTTCTCAACACTCCTTATAATTCTAGTCCTATACATATCAACATTTTTCTGACACCCAAAGATATCATCCAAAAAATAGAGCATATATTTGAACACTAGAAGGGGGGGGGGGATTAAAATTGTTCAACAACCAATAAATTTACTTGAAGATACACATATTAGGAAATTGAAATTTATAGATCAAATATTAATATTATTTTTCAGCAGGAGGAAAGTAACATCTCCAAAAACAAATTGACACAAAAATAGTAGGGAAGGTCCCTACTGTGTCATTTTATATTTAATGAAATCGGGGAAGATATTTACAATGGATGTCTATCTGTCACCCTAAGATAGTTTATAAAGTATCAAGATACAAATGAGTTTTTGAAATGAGCTAGACATGAGTTAAGAGTGGGAATTCTTTCTCTAAAAATATAACTATTTCTTTGGTCCCATATGCTCCAACAGCCAGTGATTAGGATTTCCATGATGAAAGAGGTTGAATATCTTTGTTTGGCATCATGTATCACAGAGTTGAGGTCCATATCAGAGTTCTATTCAATCCTCATAGCCCACCAAAAGCTCTGTCTGAAATTGCAGTCGAAGAAGAGATGAAATATTGATTCTTCAAGGCATGTGTCACATAATATGCAGTCATAAAATTCCACATAAAAATTCTTCCTTTTCATCATGTCTTTAGTGTTGATCTTGCCATTCATCATTAGCCATGCAAAAAAATTATGCTTTGTCAAGCAGCATGTCTTCCATATATCCAATATGCATTTTTTGGTGGGATGGGTTCCAATAAGAGCATTGTAGACTTTTTTTGTGATATATTCCACCCCATAGAAAATTCCAAGTATCATTTTCATCAGTATGATCCAAAGAATCCAACTCTTCTTCCAGCTCATGCAGTTGCTCATGTGTAATCTCAGATAGAGGTAACTGGAATAGGTCGTAAATGTTGGCTGAATGATAAGTCATACCTTGCTCCATTGCAATGTTCTCATTCAAGGCAAAAGAGTGCATGTGAGGGTATTTGTTTTCCCTAATAGCACCATTCCAAATATCCTTCCACAATAGACTGGTCTTGCCATTTCCAATATTACAGGAAGCAATGCCTCTGTAATGGTCAGTTAATGCAAGACAATCTCTCCACCAGAATGATCCTCTCGGGGTGGTGGCATGAGGAGTGGAGCTAATATTATTGTAATAAGCTTGCCAAATTAAGTTGACCCATGGAATATCATAGTGATTGTAAAATTTGTGTAGGTTCTTCATAAGCAGAGCTTGTTTCAGAATTCTCAGATTGATCACACCAAAACCACCTTGTTCCTTAGGCCTGTAAACCATTTGACATTTAGCCAAGCATTTACCTTGCTTATGAGTTTCTTTTCCACTCCAGAGTAGCTGCCTTCCACTTTTTTCAAAATGGACAATAATTGTTTCAGGAATTTTGAGGCTGCACATGGCATACATTGGCAGCGAGGAGACCACTGAATCATGCAGGATTAGTATTCCAGTATAGGATAATAAAGATGAAATGCCAGATAATCTTCTATCCAATCTTGACACAATTGGCATTAGGCTTTCCACTGTTGGTCTATTAGTTCCAAGTGGTAGTCCTAAATATGTAAATGGGGAGGCTTTCCACTCTGCATCCAAATCTATTGGCAAGGTCCTGTGCTTGGGTGTTGTCTATGTTGATTGGCACCAATGTTGTTTTATGGAAATTTACCTTGAGACCCGTAGAGGTGCCAAAATCCTGCAGAATTAGCTTCAACTTATCCAACTGAGTGGGGTCAGCAGGCATGATCATAAGGGTGCCATCTGCATATTAAATGATAGGATATTTTTGTCCATAATCATGAGGGACTGGTAGCTCAATATCACCTTTGGTCCGGCCAGGCGTCATTGATGGCAGCTTGGAGAAGTTCAGCTATGACTACATATAATAATGGAGATAGGGGATCCCCTTGCTTAACTCCTCTCCTGCATTTTATCTTCTTGCCTGGTACTCCATTTAGTAAAACAGATGTAGAGGTTGTATTTAATATATTATTGACAAGTGCAATCCATTTAGGTCCAAAACCTTTTGCCCTTAACATCTCAATGATTGCATTGTATTCCACTTTGTCAAATGCTATTTCAAAATCAATCTTCAGAATTATAATTGGCCTCTTGGACCGATGGCAAATATGCAGATATTAAAACAACCATGCAATGGAATCTTGAATGGCTCTTCCTTTTATAAAGCCATATTGGTTTTGATGGTAATCAAAAAAAATTGCAAGACGGTAATCATCCACATCCCGCTCTCCCTCCCCTACCCACATACACATCCAGATGAATAGTTTGTCCAATAAAAAATCCTTGCCCCCTTCAATACACAGAGAACCACCAATCAATCTAATAGTAAATATATAAAACATAATAGGCATGCTAATTTGGGCATTTTTCTAAAAATATTATTGGCTTTTCAAATCCCAATCACACATCCTATACCAACCAGGAACGGGTATTTTTTCTAAAACTCTTTAGTAAAACATTAATTTATTTCTAAACATGTGAAATTAAAGTTTGGTGCCAAAAGCATAACCAACGAAAACAATCATGGGAAAAATTTAATAGGCATAGGATTTTTTACTTCCATAGAAAAAAATTTCCATGTCTTAATTAGTAGAAATATTTCTCATTGAAGTTTCCCAAACTTAGGAGCAGCCAGACTAAGATGCCAGGTTTTTATTCAGAGAATAGTCCCTAACCCTATTGTGTGTTCTTTTTCAATTTTCTACTATTACTCTTGCAAATGTAGTAACTTAAAACCACAGGAAAACCCTCAACTTTAGTAGTGATATGTTGATTCATGAAGATTGTATATATTCTAGGGAAGGTAATGGAAAATTTGTCATAAGAGAACCATTGATCGTCCCATATACAGTGTTTGCTACCGTTCACAACTTCGACCTTGAAACAAGATCAAAACAAGGCTTTAACCTCCATTAGCCTCTGGCAAACTTTAGTCCCATTCTTACGTAGCATGACCACATGAAAATTAAATCAACTGTTATGATGTCTAGATCCATAATGATAAATCCTCCTTGGATCTTTTTCACTTTTCACTACTCCCCATAAATCTAGTCGTATAGAATCAACCTTTTTCTGACACCCTGGATCTCATCTAAAAACGAGCATGTACATATGGAAATTATAAATGGAGGGGTCGATCAAAATTCTTCCAACACCAATAAATTTCACTTTAAGATAGTCATAAGAGGAATTGAAAATAATCAGAATTAGATATTACTACCATTTTGCAGGAGCAGGAAAGTAGCATCAGCATATTGCAAGATGGAAATCATCCGCCTACCGCTCTTTCCCACCCACATACAAATTGAGATGAGAAGTTAGCAGTGTTATCCACCCATCAATCTAATGGAATATATTAAAAAATATAATGGGCTTGCTCATTTTGTCATTTTACCAAAACATTCCTGATTTTCACAAAATCATGTATTTTTTATAAAACCCTTCAGTCAAATATGAATGAATGCATCAACATGTGTAATTATCTGGTGCCAAAATCACAACTAATGATGATTCATCTCTATCTATCCAATGGTTAGTATACACAAAAAGAAGTGATTCATTGCTCCAACAAAATAGACACTTTCTCAAATTTGTCACCACTATGCATCAAAACATTTTTAGTTAAGGCGGGTTTTTGAACCAATCATGGCAGAGGACATGTTAGCTTTCCACGGAAAATTTGTATGACACAACGCCATGATTTTTCATAGCTTAATAGAAAGTTCTCTCCCTTATGTTTCCTGAACTTGGATCAGAGACAACTAATTTGTAATGCTCTCGATTCAGACACATTTTCACACATGGTACTGAACATGAGCCAGCCAGACTAATCTGTTGTGCTCTCCATAAAAGAGAAACATTTTCAGACATTGTTAAAATGTGTATGATCTCTAGATCTAAAATTACCAGCCCACTCTGGTCCTTCTAACTTGACACTACTCAAAAACAAAATTCTTACCATGTAAATATCGTTCCTTCTGTATCCCCCTGAGGTATAATATTATAATAAGATGTATAAATGGATGTTTTCCCTAAAAAATATATTCTATTTCCCACCTTTTCCATCAGTACTCTCATATTCAAGTTCAGTAATTTTCTCATCTACAAGTACACTTAAGTGGAGTATATATGAAACTTTTCCACTATATTATGCGAAATCTCCTGAAGTAACAAAATTTCCATTGTCTTGTCGCACCATCCAAACTTCATGTTTGTGGAAAATTATTTCAATCGTCACGTTTCCTCAAATAGGCATAGTAGGAATTCAAGGTTTCTGGCTTACACTACAACACTCTAGGTCCCTCTAGTGCAAGATATCAATCATGCAACTTCTCCTTCCTCTCCCCCCCCCCCCCCCCCCCCCCCTCCAAGGGCGACTCGACGGCCATTGTATGTTTCTAGACATACAAAATCCATTAAATCGAATCACGATCAAGAGCACATCAACGGCTAAATCGAAACTTAGAACAAATCTAGATGACCATACTACCCTACAATCTATCAAAGAAATTTGGTGTGAGTCTAACCCGGATGAGCTTAAGAACTCTGTAGCCATCTGGCGACCCCGCGCCATGGCCTCCATAATCTCCTTTTCACCGGCACCGCTCCGTGCCTGTCTATGTACCAGACAGCAAACTCGTTGGAAGCTCCGGGGAGCCCGAGCTGGCGGATCTCCATGACACATCTGTAGACGAGTTCGATCGCGTCACTGACCGACATGTAGTCACGGTAGCCCGCGTCGAGAACGGCCTTACAGCCGGGCGCGCCCGGCCCCACAGCTCCGTAATCGACCTCGGGGTCGGGGCATGGGGCCGCACGCACGACACCACTGGCGGAGCTCAGTTGTGGCCAACCTGGGCCACGGCCCGCCCAGGTTTTTTGCAAGAAAAAAATTACCTAGTAGTATGCAGCACATACGGCCCAGCCCATCAGCACATACGACCCAGTTTCCTCACATCTCCTCTCCCAGTTTTCTCACCTCACGACCTCTCCTCTCCACTGCTGCTCCTCTCCCAGTTTTCCTCTCCTGCTCACGGCCATGGAGGGAGCTGGCTAGGCTAGGCCTAGTGATTTGGGCACGAATTAGACAAGAAAGAAAGAGATAGGGGGGGAATCGGTGGAGGGCAGGCTGCAGCAGCGCCGCCGCGCCTCCCGGAGCTAGGGGCCGGCCACTAGGCGTCGCCTCACGGCCGGGCACGGCCGCACGGCCACGGCGCATCGGCCGGAGTTCTAGCAGCTGAAAATCGAACCTGCTGGACTGAATTGAGCCTCATTCTTCTTCAATTTCTCCCTGCGTACACATCTCTTGACTGAATATTGCTGTGTAGCTTCTTTTGGTATAGCTTCTTTTGTTTAGTAGTAATTATATATTATATATATATATCTATATATATATTATATATATTATATATATATATATGATGTATGCATGTGTTTATCGTGCTAGTGGTTGATCCACGGCCACGACCTCGACGGCGTAACAGTGGCGGCTGATAGCACCATGCGCGACTTCGGCGACGGAGGCGACAGTCGGGTACGGGACCTTGCTAATTCCTTCCATTTACGCATCGCCTTCGCCAAGTTGACACTGCAAGTGAACACAAGCGGGAAAGCGGCTGACATTAGGTTAGAAAGCAGTGGACAGATGATCGAAAAGAGCGAGACGAGACGAGGCGGGCGGATCTCGATCCTCACCGGTCCTTGTCGTCGCCGGAGATGGCGAGAATCTTGTGGGCGTCGAGCGGCACGTCGGGGTGCTCGACGCCACCAGCGCGAAGCCAGATCCAACACACGCCGAACCACCGCAGCTGCCAGAGACGTCACCCATCGCCGCCGCCGCCGCCACACGCTTGCTAGCTGTCGTCACTGAGCTTCGGAGGGTCTTCGATCGAAAAGTGGCAAGTAGTTACTGTCTGCCCTACGCGGCGAGGACAAAGTGACGAGGGGCTCGTTCGTACGGTGTTCGCTCCAAAGAACGCCTTCACGCGTGCACCGCACCTCTACGTACGTACGTGGTCCCAGACCCCGGTACATGACACGCTACTCTGTTGGGGTAACTATTTTTTCACAAACATATTGCAACATTCGGACGTGCCAGATCTCACTTTATTTCACAGGAAAAACTCAGGTAGATACATACATAACAGCGTACAAAACATGCTCATACATACTCCGTACATGTATTACATAGCATCTCCTCTTCCTCCGGCTAGGCCGGCCATTTATTCCCGTCACATACTCTGTACAGACGCCGACACGCACTGCATGCACAGAGCCTCGCTCGAGGCCGTCGCGCGATCGCTCACATGTCGGAGACATCGCCGCCGCGTCGCTGCTGCTGCGGGCCGCGGAGGAACACGGTCTCCTTCTGCGCGCCGATGACCCTGTCCGCCGCCTCCCTGCCCTGGTCGCCGAACACGAGCGCTTTGGCCGGCCCGTCTAGCTGCTTCAGCAAGCTGTTGCCGCCGGCCAGGAACACGTCGTCGTCGTTGTCGGTGCCCACGCCGAAGCAGATCACGGCCAGGTTCCCCTCGTTCCCGGCCACGAGCGTCGTCGGGTGGCCCGCGGGGACCACGATCACCGACCCCTCCTTGATCTGGGCCCTCACCTGCCTGTAGCCTCTCGACTTCTGCTTCTGCTGCTCTTCCTCCCCCTCTTCCTGCTCCTCGCCTCTCCTGCCATGGTGATCACGGCGCTCCCGGCGCTCCGACCGGCGGGAGCCGGACTCGTGCGGGCACGCCATCTCGAAGTAGCCGCTCCCCTCCACGACCACGGCGATCTTGGTCGCGCGGGTGGAGTATCTCGGCGCCGTCATCGACCCCTGCATCACAACACACAATTCTTCAGTATTGAACACCGATCGATCAAGTCGTGTGATGATAACGAAACTAGCTAATGATCTGCGGATGCTTCACGTACGCGGGTGATGTTGGCGAGGCCGACATCCATGTCGAGGTCGCGGAGGTGGCGGCACTCGTCGCCGGTGATCATGTGCATCCTGCCGTGGCTGTTCGAGTAGCGGGGCCTCTGGCCGGGGAGGCTGGTCGGCTTGATCTCCTCCTCGGATTCGGAACCCGACCCTCCGCGGCCGCCGTGTCCTCCCCTGGAGCACGACCTGCTCAGCTCCCGGATCTGCTCCTCGGAGGCCTGCCATATCTCCCCCTCGCTCTGCCTCTCGAAAGCCTTCTCCACTTCCTCCCGGCGTGACTGCCGAATACATGCAAAATTCCACCAAATTAAGATCAACATGAAGCTAGTGCTTGATCTGCTGCACAAGAAAACAAGTGCCGGTGATCAGCGTACGCACGTTGAATGCCGCCTGGAGGACCTCGTCGCTGAAGGCGCTGAAGAAAGACTCCGGGCCCTCGCCTCCCACAGGGAAGAACTCCTGCACGTACAGATCATAATTGGATTGTAGTGAGAAATTGCACAAGAGGTCGAGAACTCGAGATCGCTGCCGCCGCTCACGGCTCACCTCGAAGCGACCGGGCGTGGAGACGGGGTTGAGGAGCATGACGACGCGGAGCCACTTGGAGCGGTGCGTGTTGGCGGAGTACACGATGGAGCCCGCCGGGATGACCATCACGTCGCCCTCCCTGACGCAGAACGACTGCCGCTTCCCCTTCCTCAGCAGCACCAGCACACCCTCGCCCTCCTTGACGTAGAAGACCTCGTCGGCGTCGTAGTGGCTGGGCTGCAGGAACGCGCGCGGCGCCGCCTCCAGGTACGCCACGCGGTAGTCGCCGACGGAGCCGCGGAGCAGCTCGTGGTCGAACCGCTGCAGCACCCTGAAGTGGCCGTGCTGGGTGCGCGTCCAGGGACGGAAGCTCTCCTCGCCGAAGTGGTACGGCCGGCCGCCGCCGCTGGACCGCCCCCCTTCGTGTCCTTCGTGCCGATGTTCTTCCCGTCCTCCTTCCTCCCGCCTCCTCATCCCTGCCTCCTCCTCCCTCGACGCGAATGCGAGGGAGAGGCAGAGGCAGAGGACGAAGGCTAGCGCGAGCAATGGCGATCTTGCTGCTGCGGGCTTCATTGTGATCGATATGATGTTGGATTGTTGGTGATCCCTGGGAGAGTGAGTACGTTGTGGTATATATAGGGGGTGGCGAGGAGGACGTGGAGCCATGCATGCGCGCGGCCAGGTGGAGGTCGGGGTGCGTACGTGGACAGAGCATGCGGCAGAGGCACCGCATGCATGCATGGTGACGTGGTGGCATGCGCCATGCACGTGATGCGAGATAGCTGGCCTGCATCGAAGGGATGACGCAGACTGAGAAACGGACAAACTGAGAAGAGACACTGGAGATTAGACGGAGTGGCTCGGCGACGAACTTCTGCATCGGCGGAATGGATTCTTTGCTGAGATATGCTCGGACTGAAACAACTACAGCTGCGAGAGCCTTATCCAGCTTTTTTTTCTTTGCTGAGAGCCTTATCCAGCTTGTCACTGCCTGCATATGTACTCATGCAACGATCACCGTGCATGTTGAGCAAAATTTTCTTTCAAATTCATGTTGACGAAATATTGAAAGCTAATTAGATACAGTCTTGCTATTTTAGATGACTACTGAGAGATTGTTTTATCTGAATCGACGCTAAGAACTAACTAATTTAACGGTATTCCTCAAAAAATTATTTCCATTGCTAATTGGGTATATACTGATGCAATTTTCAGTAATTCGAGAAATGCCACTTTCAATTTAATAAAATGCCATCAGAACTTCCACATACTTCTATATGTGTCATTTTTTTTTTTGAGAAAATCTATATGTGTCATTAGAGCCATTTAAACCATATATTCATAGATACATGTCTCATATTTATTTCCAATTTTCCAAGGGACATAAATGTCATTACATGATGCCCTTTTCTTCTCTTACTCCTGTTATATTACTGTAGACGCGGCGCGACGTCGCTCCCATTTTCCGCTACAGCCGGTCGCGGCTACACCTCCCCGCCCCAGACGATTGTCGTCACCCCCCCCCCCCCCCCCCCCCCGCGCGCGTTGCACCTGACGACGGGAAGATTATCAAATAGGCCCAACAGGCTAATTTATGGACCAAGTGAAAGGTGAAACTCTAATAAGCCCACACAAGAGCAAGGAGGCCATCCTTGGCCGAGTAGATTCCTAATCCGGACTACGAATTGCCGACCCCACCGAAGAGTCGAATAACAGGCTTGCCAACCATCGAGGCCAAAGATGACTCGTTCCAACAACGCAATGAAGGCTAACATTACCAAGTTATCAAGATTAGGTTACTAGTTGGTGACACTAGGGATAATTTCTTATTATCGGTGAGATAGTGGCTAGTAATTGTCCTAACTCAGCTATGCCCCTATATAAGACTTTGTGCCTTGTGAGAGGTGCGGTCCACAATCATGACACGTTATTCGGGACTTCTAAGTCATACCACGAAGATCGGTCCTCCACGATATGTGTTGTAGGCATGCGCCACACGTGTGGCACAATGCATTCGACAACTACCTCCTTAGGCGCGAAGAGGATGACCCCACATTCATTCCAAGCTCCAAACATGTCTACCGTTCGGTCCACACGGACGAAGAGTACTTGGGCGTAGGCGCGAGAAATTGCGTAAGCGTTGTAAGACGAACACGAGGCTTAGTGCCGCCTCAAAACGACAAAAAGAGGGGTTTCGACTCCTCAAGTTTGTGCCTAAATGCACTGAAACCAATCAAGGGGAGACCAATCTGAGTCCCCATAGGTATAATCGCTTCGTTTCAGGATGTTCCACCGACTCCTTTCGAGGACATCGAAGACTAGTCTTCATTGGAGGACTTTGCGTCTAAAAGGGATCACCAAAAGAAGATCATCGTTCGGGAAGACCAAACAAGCTTGGAGCCTAGAACCAGACCAGGTCACAATGCACCAAATGGCTGTATCGTGGCTGAAATGGGACGTTAGATCATGGCTTTATCGCTGCGCCACAATGTCATGTAACTATCACACACATTGGACATGCTACTCCCATCGTGTCGGACATATAAGCCAGCGGAGGACACCCCTACAAGAAACATTTTTTTAGATAAAAGGCACACAAGTGCCCAGCTTTAAATTAATAAAGCCCACAACGGAAGGTTTGATACAAAGATGTTGTGAACCAGGTTACACACAAAGATACTACAGCAACATAAGCAAAAGACATGAGAAAGTCCAGCTGGAGATATCGATGCCCTCTAACATGAACGAAGCACCAGGGAGCGACGAAGGAGGATCTTGAGGTAGAAGCATCGACAACGAAGTGGTCATCGCTGTCTGCACCAAGAGGAAACACGACATTGTCTAACCACACTCTTCCATGAACGGAGAGGGACCCCTGCCCCCTCGCCCTGGCTTGAAGGGCGCCGCACCGCCGACATTGGAGAAGCTCACACTGAGCAAAGAGTGGACCAGGAACCCGACTGTCCCTAGGCTAGAACAGAGCCCAGCCGCATGCTGCAACTAGCTCACCTTGAGAAGTCTTGTCGCCAACCACGGATCCACCCCACGAAGAGATAAGCTGCTGGATGAGGACGGCGATGAGAAGATTCGTTGAAGAAGAACTGCCACGGTAGAAGTCGGAGAACCACCTGCAAAGATGAGCACCGTGCTCCTGCCGTCTCGCGACCACGCTCCAAGCGGGGGGAGAGGAACCCTTCCTCTCCCTGCCTAGGTATGAGGGCACCGATCCTCCGGCGAGCGGGCGTGAAGAACGAACAAGGAACAACAAAAAAGACGCAGGGAGGGACCCAAGTGAAGGGGTCGTTGCATAGAAAACAAAAATTTTCCTACGAAACAAGCGGAAGAAACCCCAAGGATCTAGATCTATTAGACGAAGGTAGCGAAGATGAGATCCAATCTCTTACCCTCGAAGAATGTTCAAAGCATTTTGTCGATGCAGGGGTTGGTCTGTCGATCCCTGCAACTAGACTCATCTAGTCGCGAGGAGATGTATTATCCACGCGATCCAATCCGATGGAGCACCGCACGAGCAGCGCCTCCACGGTATCCACACGTACGGCTCGATGTAGACGTCCTCTCCTTGATCCCGCAAGCGAGAAGGACGTGGCTAGATGGATCTCGGCACCACGACGGTTGTGGTGGCGTTGATGGTGGAGAATTCCTGCAGGGCTTCGCCAAGCAGCTGCAGGAGAGAGGAGGGAGAGGAGGGGAGGCGCGGCGGCTAGGGTACAAGGGTTGTCGTGGGGTTGTCACGGCAAGTCCTTCCTCCAGGAAGGTGAGTTCGGGGGCCATCGATGCTTGAAGTACGTAGGAGAGATTAATCTCGCCTAGGGACACAGATTTACCCAGGTTCGGCCCCTCTTGGTTAGAGGTAAAGGACCTACTTCCTGCTTCTCTTTATTGCTCTGGATCTAATATCGATTACAGGGTTCCGGTTCCTCTCTGGGGATCCGGCGACTTGGTGTCTCTCTCTACTGGTTTGCCTAGAACTTAGAACTCCCCGATCTAAGGTCCAGGACCCTGCTTATAAAGGCTGCGGGTCCCTGGACTTACAGGTTACACCGAGTCACACTAGAACACGGAGTCCTACTCTACGTCTTGGTCTTCCAAGTTAAGGCTCCGGGTTGTACTTGGACTCCTTTCGACGGGTCCTATCTTCATCATGGGCCTTGGTCGGCTTGTCTCCAGCCAGCCCATGCGACTTGATATGTGACTCGGCTTGGGCCTTCTTGGTCTTGGCGGGTCTACTTTCCGGGTCCATGGGCCTACCTGTAAAGTATCCCCCCATCAGTAGCCCCCGAATTTATCTTGGGCGCAGCTTGGCGGCTTCCTCCGACTTATTGGTTCGACTCCCTGGGTCGACTCCTTCCACTTGAGCCACAGGCTCCAAAGTCGCTTGCTGCTAGCTCCAGATGAATTCCTGCATAAAAACATAAGACATATAAAAGATGAGTCTATCCTCTTTCCTTGTTCAAGCCATCACCCTTGCCCTTGCACATGCTGGCCGGGTCTGTGTGACTCTTGCGAACAAGGAACCAGATAACTTGACTTTCACTGTCACAGGACTCGCCATCTGAGGACAAGCCGGCTTCTTCCACTTCTGTGACATTTGACTTCTCTCCATCATAATTTCCTGTCTGGCTGTTAGCCGCTGAATTGTTTTTACCGAAACTTTATCCACAGTTTACTGTGGACCCACTCTGTAACTCCTTAGGGTTTTTAACCCTCTTATAAATATCGAAGGTGTTAGGTCTCAAACCTCACTTGCCCCCTTCCGCTCAAAATCTCTTCTTTCTCTTCGCGCCCATCTCTTCCCGCGCTCAGCACGCACCGCCCGCCGCCATGGCAACCCAAGCGCACAAAGACCGCACCCAAGGCCAAGGCATCCTCGTCGAGCAGGACGGTGGACATTGCCGCCGCGGCCGCCGCCGCCGCAAATCTCTTCCAAGCGATCAATCTCCGCCGATTGGGGTGGATCAACGGTCACGGCGGAACAATTGAAGACACATAGGCTCACAGGTCTGATTCCTTCCAACGCTCAAGCTCGGGCCCCAGGGGATGAAGTTGTTCCCTCTCCCGCTAAGGGCGAGGTGGTTGTTTTCGTGGAGCATCTGTTCCGCGGATTTTCTCCCCCCGGTGATCTTTTCTTCCGCCAACTCCTCGATCTCTATCATCTGCGGATTCACGATCTGGCTCCTAATTCCATTCTCACTCTTTCCAATTTTGTGACTTTGTGTGAGGATTACCTCCAAATTAAGCCAGACCTCAACCTTTGGCTCGAACTCTTCTACTGCAACCCCCAGCCCGAGACTTCTGGGGGCCCTCTTCTCCAATGTGGCGCCGTTGCTCTTCAACGGCGCTCCACTCTGTATTCCCAAAACCTATCTTCCTAACCGCATCAAGGACTGGCAGAAATCCTTCTTCTACTGCAAGGACACCTCCCCTGCAGGTGAACCCAAGCTTCCTTTATTCTCTGAGGATCGCCTCTAGGCGACTCCTCTTATGAAAGCTAGATGCTCTGATGCTGCACGGCCGCGAGTCGAGTCTCTGATCACTCGAATCTGGGCCCTCTTGTCCCACAATCTTGAAAACATGGATCTGGTCCGCTGCTGGACGACGTGGCGAATCCAGCCTCTGAGTCCTAGGACTCGGCTGATCTGTTCATATACTAGATGTGCTGGTGATGACCTCCGAGTGACGGAGCAGCTGTCTGATGGACCCAAACTTGGTCGACTTATCAAAAAGTTGACAGGGAACCGGTGAAGGACCAAGCCCATTTTGGGCTCCAGCCATTTTGCTCCACCAACCCAGCTCCTGATGTAAGCTTTATTCTCTACCTTATCTCTATCTTGATGTTACTTGTATTGCTTACTAACTTACTTTTGTTGACTCTGTTGCAGCTCACCGACTCCTTCTGAAGCCGGCCTCTGGAGCTGGTACTAAAAACAAAGCTGAAGCTGAGGCTGAGGCTGAAGAAGAGATTCCTGCCACAGATCAAACTGCTGTGGCAGAAGATACTGACAATGATGACGAGGAGTCCTCCCAGGAGGCCGCCTACTGAAGATGATGCTGCTGATGAGGAGTCCTCGCCAGAGGCTCCAACTGAAAACATTGTTGAAGAGGAGTCCTCTCGAGAGGCTCCCATTGTGGAGGAGATTGACGACGACGAGTCCTCTCCAGAGGCTCCCATCACTAAACAGGCTGACTCCACTTCTGCTGCTGCTCAGCCATCTCCATCTATGGAGTCCTCAGCCTAGGAGTCACTCCTTCTTCTTCCCCTAGCCTCTAAACAATAATGGATCTCGAGAGGCTGTTCCCAAGGTACCACTCTCACGAGTCCTTGGGTCCTCTCGCTCACCTACTAAGCCTGAGGAACACATGCAGAGTAGTTATTGCCGCCAGGAAGAGGAAGCTGCGCTCCGATGGGCCTGCAGATGCTCCTGAGCCTCTGCCAGTCTCGCACCAGCGGAAATTGGCTTCTCCTCCCCACAAGGACGACTCCTATCACTCCGGGATGTCAATGCCTTCCTCAAACTCTCAGGCCTCCTTGGACCTGGAGACCAATGTTGGGTAAGACTCCTTTATTTCTGTACTTGTATTCAAATGACTTCTGCTTTTTCCCTTTTCACTAAGTCTGGTGCTGACTTCTATCTTTGTATATTTCAGGGCTCGGCCTTGTGCTAAAGTGACCAAGCTCCCAGGCATGGTTGATGTTACCTCTGGGCGTGGACCTTGTCCCTCCTTCGGCCTCTGAAACGACCTAGCACGAGGACAGGTCCTTCCATTGCTGCATCAGCTGGAGCAACCACAACTCCTACCATTCCTGAGTCCCCTTCAAGGACTCGGGCGGCGACTCCAACAATAGTCCAGCCCTGCTCTGGATGCTGCGACTCCTGATACTGCGCCTCAAAGTCATCCGGCTCCTGTGAAGCCGACTCCTATAGCTTCTCCAAATATCAAGGTCAAGTCATCAACTGATCTACAGCCGACTCCGGGTGGCTGATAATATGTCATTTTCTGAAGCCTTGCTGAAGCCATTGACTTGAACGATCAATCTGCGAGGCTGAAGGACGATGAGCAAGCTGCTCTTAGAGCTCTTCACATGATTCATGAAGTAAGTTCTTTGACTTCTATTTCTTTATGCTTTCCAGGCATCATCCTATCCCAGTAGCCCCCAAGCACCTGTCTGTGGTGACTTGTGACTAGGATAGGTGCTTTGATTTGAAACTGAACTCAACTGCTATATAGAAAAAATTTGCATACTGTAGCCCCCAAGCACTGAGTCCTTAGCTCTACTAGGACTCGGGGCTGCTAATTTACTGTCTGTCGGGTCCTTAGACCAAAAAACTTTTGCACGAGTAGCCCCCAAGCGCCGAGTTGTCAGCCTGCGACGACTTGTAGCTACCAATATATGTAATTTACTGATACTTTACTTGAAGAAAAAATTTCTGTTTATGCGAGTAGCCCCCAAGCGCCAAGTTGCTAACTTGTGGCGACCTGGAGCTGATGACTTGTCCACTAAGAACCATGCTTTGCTAACTGTTAAGAAGAAATTGACTCCTGAGTAGCCCCCAAGCGCCAAGTGGTTAACTTGTGACAACTTGGAGCTCATGAGTTCTCTACTTGACTTCTGAAGCTTACTTGTGCTTTATGACTTGTGATTGCAGTGCATTGTCTCCAAGATGAAGAGAGACATGAAAGAGCTTGAGGACCAAGGCAGCTGCCAGTGCCAGGTCTGCCATGGCCGAAAAAGAACACTCCCTTCAGCTTGAGAATAATCTGAAGGCCTTGTCTGCTCAACTGGAGCAAGTAAGAAAGAGTCGGCTGATGCCAAGAAGATTGCCCAAAAGGCACATAATGATTTAAAGGCTGTCTTCGACACCTTGCCGCAAAGGCATTGGGGCCATGTGCCAGCATATATTTGGTAAGCTTTAAAACTTTGCTTGCCTCCTTTTTGCACCTTTCTGAATTGCTTTTAGACTAACAATCACCCTTTGATTTCTTTTCTGCAGGGGCCGACTCCCCAAAGCTCAAATTGCCCACCAGCAAGCAACTATCTGAGATGCTTGATCACTGTCACGGGCTGCAAGAGGGAGCCCGCGCAGTGGTGAAATATCTGAACCATAAGGGGAAGTGCCCCAAAGAGCCTGAGCGCCTGGTGGACGAGTTGTCTAGGGCACCAGGCTATATGCGGCTGTGGAAACAATCTTCATTAAGGAGAGCCTCCATCAGGATCCTGGCCCTAGCCCATAGCTATTATCCAACTGTCATAGAGCCGGCATTACTTACTATGGGGAAGCCAGAACAACATGAGGATGGCAAACCTTTTACTCAAGATGATTTCAAAGCTGAAGAGAAATTGGTGCGGCCATATGCTTGCGAGATTGCCAATAAGATGGACCCTGAGGTATGGGTTCATCACTATGATTTGGAGAACAAAAGAGTCACTCCAGGAACTCCTGCTATAGTAAACTTTGGCCGCCCATCACAGGACCCCACTGGTGTCCCCTCTTCTTCTACTGGTCCAAGTTCCTCATCGCCAGCGGCTCCTGTTCCTGGTGCAGAGCCCACACTTAAGACTCCTGCTGCGCCCACTCCTTTCTAGAGCTATCACTGGAGACGCCCAGAAACAAGCAGAGCTTGCTAAACACATGAGGAGTCCCAAGGGTACTGGCTTCCAAACGAAGAGAGTCGCCACCAAGCCTCCTTTGAAGCCGGCTCCTCCTTCTGCTGCTCAAGCAAAAGACAAATCTCCTGCAAAGAAGGACTCCTCAGTTCCTGCCGAGAAGTCGACTCCTCTGGAAGACAATCCTTTGAACGATTTTTGATAACTATGTACTGCTGTGCTGCTATTGAAACTTTGTAATTATGCACTACTGGTGCTTAAACCTTGTTAGGTTTTTTGAACTACTTTGTTCTTGAATTGTGCCAATCGGCTGATGATGACTTGCTTGTTAAACTATGAGATTGATGTGTGTCATCTATGCAAGTCATTCTGTGGTTCTTATAACCCATCTAATTACCCACTGATGAATAAGTAGGCCCTGCATGACTCCTCTTACAGCTTGTGCTGATAAGCTCCTAACGACTCATGCCCCTTAGGATTCATGAGAGCCGGAGACAAATCATGCCTGTAGATTAGTCATATTGTGCAGGATGCATCTAACTTACCAGCGAGAAAACTAGGAAAATTTGGCTACTGTGCCGGGTCCAAGAGTTTAAGCTTAACTTTTTTCACTGAAAAGCAAGCCCCCAAGAACCTGATGATCAAAGTTTAAAGAACAAAGCGCACTCACTGGGTGACTCGACTAAAGGACTCATGTTCACAGAAGCCGGCTTTATTTCATTTGATCATAACAATTCGATTACATCTAGGCATGGCTCACTGGGCTCTTTGCCTTGCAACTCATAAAACTATTACAACTTAAGTATAATATGGACGTAACTGAGCTATGTTCCAAGGCCTCTTTGCCTCTGCATAAGGATCTAGCGTATGAGCTGTATCAGCTCCTTTACTTTCACTCGCCGGCTCTCGCACATCAATTAGATAGTACGATCCGTTGTGCAAGTTCTTGCTTATGACGAACGGTCCTTCCCATGGTGGAGATAACTTGTGCATCCCTTCCCTATTCTGGACAAGGCGAAGCACTAAGTCTCCTTCCTGGAAAGTCCGAGTCTTGATTCTACGTGCGTGATATCGCCGCAAGTCTTGCTGATACACTGCTGATCTCTCAAGGGCTAACTCCCTTGCTTCCTCGAGTGCGTCCACCGAGTCCTGGCGAGCGAGTTCATTTTCTGTCTCAACGTAATTGGCGACTCGTGGCGAGTCATGCAACAAGTCGCTTGGCAGGACGGCTTCTGCTCCATACACCATGAAGAAAGGTGTGAAGCCAGTGGATCTATTGGGAGTCGTTCTGATACTCCAAAGTACTGCTGGCAACTCCTCAACCCAACATCCGGCGGCTCTTAGCAAAGGGACTCGGAGCCGAGGCTTAATTCCCTTCAGCAACTCCTGATTTGCCCTCTCTGCCTGTCCATTGGACTGTGGGTGTGCCACTGAGGCTAGGTCGAGTCTGATGTTGTTCTCACCGCAAAACTTGGCCATCTCTCCAACTGATAAGTTGGTACCATTGTCTGTAATGATGCTATGAGGGTATCCAAAGCGTGTTGCTATTTTCTTGAAGAATCTCACAGCTGATGCACCGTCGACTCTGCTGACGGGTTCCACTTCCACCCACTTGGTGAACTTGTCAACTGCTACTAGCAGATGGGTCTTCTGACAAGGCGACTTTGAGAAAGGACCAACCATGTCAAGCCCCCAAACTGCAAATGGCCAAGTGATAGGGATAGTTCTGAGCTCTTGCGCTGGCACGTGGTCTTGCCTTGCGTACCTTTGACATCCATCACAGACTCGAACTATCTTCTCTGCGTCCAAATGTGCTGTTAACCAAAAGAACCCGTGTCTGAAAGCTTTTGACACCAAGGATCTAGTGGATGCATGATGACCACAATCACCTGCATGAATCTCTTGCAATATTTGCTTGCCCTCCTCTGGAGACACACACCTCTGGTAGACTCCAGTGACGCTCCTTCTGTACAACTCGCCATCAATGACTGTGTAGGACTTGCATCGCCTGATGAGTTGCTTTCGCTTGACTTCATCCTGTGGGAGCTCACCCCTCAGGAGATATGCAAGGTAGGGCTCTGTCCATGCTGGGATTGCCCGTACTGCTGCAACAAGCGCCGATTCTGGATCTGGGAAGGCTAACTCCTCCTCTGTGGGCAACTTGACTGATGGGTGGTGAAGCTCGTCCACAAATACATTTGGTGGTACTTTCTCTCGACGAGAGCCGAGTCGTGATAACGCATCTGCGGCCTCGTTCTTGCGCCTGTCAATATGCTCCACTTGATAACCAGAAAAGAACCCGGCTATCTGTTCGACTGCTCTTCTATAAGCCGCCATGTTTGCATCCTTCGAGTCCCAGGTTCCAGACACTTGCTGAGCTACGAGATCCGAGTCTCCAAAGCACCTGATACGCTTGATGTTCATCTCCTTGGCCAAACGTAGGCCATGTAGCAAAGCCTCATACTCTGCCATGTTGTTTGTACAATCAAAATGCAACTGAAGGACATATGCCAACTTATCTCCTTTAGGTGAAGTTAAAACCACGCCGGCTCCTGAGCCTTCTAGCTGTCTGGACCCGTCAAAGTGCATTGTCCAATACTTGGTGCAAGGTGAACTTGGTGAGGACGTGCAATCAGTCCAGTCATTGACGAAGTCAACCAAAGCTTGAGATTTGATTGCTGTTCTGGGCTCATATGTGATATGATAAGGACCCAGCTCTATTGCCCACTTGGCGACTCGCCCTGTTGCGTCTCTGTTGCGTATAATGTCTGCTAGTGGTGCTGAACTCACCACTTTGATTGGATGCTCTTGAAAATAATGCTTGAGCTTCCTACTAGCAAGAAAAACTCCATAGACTAACTTCTGCCATTGAGGGTACCTTTGCTTTGACTCTGTGAGGACTTCACTGATATAATAAACAGGCCTCTGCACTGGGTACTCCTTTCCTTCCTCTGATCGTTCCACCACTACTACTTCACTGACCACCCTCTCATTGGCAGCCACATACAACAGCATGGGCTCCTTATCTGTAGGAGCTGCAAGTACTGGTGCTGATGATAAGGTTTTCTTTAATCCTTCAAAAGCATCGTCGGCTTCTTTGTCCCATATGAATTTGTCTGACTTCTTCAAGAGTCGGTAGAGAGGACCTGCCTTCTCTCCGAGTCTTGAGATGAATCTACTAAGAGCTGCTACACAACCAGCGAGTTTCTGAACGTCCTTTAGACAAGTCGGCTTCTGCAGATTGTGAATAGCCTTGATTTTCTCTGGGTTTGCTTCAATGCCTCTCTCTGAAACAATGAAGCCTAGGAGTTTGCCTGCAGGGACTCCAAAAACACACTTGGTTGGATTGAGCTTCATCTTGTACTTGCGTAGGTTGTGAAAAGTTTCTGTCAGGTCTGATATCAGAGAGTCGGCCTTCTGAGACTTGACCACTACGTCATCCACATAAGCATGAATATTCCTTCCAATCTGTTCCTTGAAACAATTTTGGATACATCTCTGATATGTAGCTCCTGCGTTCTTGAGTCCAAAGGGCATTGTTGTGTAACAAAATGCTCCAAAGGGCGTAATGAAAGACGTCTTCAGCTCATCCTCTACGTTGAGTCTGATCTGGTGGTACCCTGAATATGCATCCAAGAAACAAAGTAACTCTGACCCCGCTGTGGAGTCAATGATCTGGTCTATACGAGGTAGTGCGAACGGGTCCTTAGGGCAATGCTTGTTTAGGCCCGTGAAGTCGATGCACATACGCAACTCTCCTGTTTTCTTTGGTACTAACACTGGATTGGCCCCCCACTCTGGGTGAAAGACCTCCTTGATGAACTCGGCTGCGAGGAGCCGAGCCACCTCTTCTCCTATGGCTTTCCTCCTGTCATCATGAAACTTGCGCAGACCCTGCTTAACTGGTCTTGCATTAGGATTAACATGTAAGCTGTGCTCGGCGAGTTCTCTCGGGACTCCTGGCATGTCAGATGGCTTCCATGCAAAGACATCCCGATTCTCACGGATGAACTCGACGAGCGCGCTTTCCTATTTATCAGAGAGGTGTGCCCCAATGGTGAACTGCTTGGAAGAATCACTAGGGGTAAAGTCGACTTGCTTTGTGTCCTGAGCTGACTTGAATTTCATCTTCTCCTCTGTGGCCGGTTTCTTAAGGACCGAGTTGTCCTCCGGGTCCACGTTTGCCTTGTAAAACTTCAGCTCCTCTTGAGCACAAGCTGTCTCAGCCATAGCTGCATCACCTAACTCACACTCCAATGCCATCTGTCTGCTGCCATTAACTGTAATGACTCCTGCTGGACCTGGCATCTTGAGCTTCAAGTAAACATAGCATGGCCTGGCCATAAACTTAAAGTATGTTGGTCGACCAAAGAGAGCATGGTATGGACTCTTAAGATCCACTACCTCAAAAGGCATAATCTCTGAACGAAAATTCTCCACTGTACCAAAAGCAACCTCAAGGTAAATCTTACCAATGGGTTTGGCCGATTTCCCTGGTACTATCCCATGGAACACTGTCTCTGTTGGAATTAGCTGTCTATCTTGCAGCTGCATCCTCTTGAATGTGTCATAATATAAGATGTTGATACTACTTCCACCATCCATAAGCACTTTGTTCAATGTATAGCCCCCAACTTGAGGTGCCACCACCAAGGCTAGCTGCCCTGGGTCGTCGACTCTTGGCGGATGATCTGCCCGACTCCATGTGATGGTTTGCTCTGACCACCTGAGCCACTGTGGAAGGGCCGGCTCTACTGCATTAACAGCTCTAACCTTTAACTTCTTGGAACGTTTGGACGTGCTTGTTGTGAAGACATGGTAACTGCCACGACTCGGGCTCTGTGGCCGAGTTGTGACATAATACTGCCCATTGTTATCCTGGAGTTGCTTCGGGTTCTGCTGGAACCCGCCCTGTTGGTTACCTCCTCCCTGAGGTTGGTTAGGGTTGTTGCCGACTCCTCCACCCTGATTGCCAGGTCGTCCACCATCATTGTTTCCTCTATACCCGTTATTGTTACCTCTGTTTCCTGGCCCTTGGAACCCGGCACGTTGCAAATCTACGCACTGTCCCAAGGTATGACCGCATCTGCCGTTCTTGGCGTGTTTAGGGCATGGAATCCTCAAGACCTCCTCTGTGCTATGAGTACGGCCTTGATATCCTTGAGAATTATTGTCCTTGCGTCTGACCCCAGTGTTTGTGTTAGCCACTAGGTCAGAATTATCTCCATATGGTCGCTTGCTACCACCTTGATTCTGGTTTTGATTCTGGTTCTGATTCTGACCATTGCCACCTTGTCCTTTAGTCCCTTCCTCCTGATCCTTTATTTTGTCTGTGGCAGCGTGCTTATTAGCACCTGCCATGATCTCACCAATCGTAAGGGGAATACCTTGATTCAGGCTCTCCTTCATACGACCTAGCTTCCAGCTCAAGGGGTTGTAACTGCAGTTCCTTTCCATCGCCATTAGCACTGAAATTGTTGGGAGTCCTTGCGATGAGTTAATTATCTCCAAGACTCGCCTCATCCAGTGTCTTGCAGACTCGCCCTTTCTCTGAACACATCGCTCCAAATCCTCTATGGTACCCAATTTTTTGCATGTTCCCTGGAATTTCTGAACAAAGGCCGACTTCAACTACTCCCAAGAATTGATTGATCTAGGAGGCAAGTTACGCATCCACAACTTGGCTGCTCCCTCCATCATAAGATACATGAATTTGGCACACAAATTACCTGTGGCATTGCGAATACTCATCGCCATCTTGTATGTACCCAACCAAGAGGTCGGGTCCATATTGGGCTCATAATTGGGAACTTTACGCAGCTCCTTGAAGTCGCTGGGGAAACACTCGGACCTGATGGCATCTGACAGGCACTCTAGTCCTGTCAGCGTGGGAGAGGTACCAGGAAAAGTCACCTCTGTGTGCACCCGGGTCGGCTGAGGCTGGTTATCTGCACCAGCTAGGGCTCTGTCCCTCTCAGCCTCCCGAGTCCTGGCCGCCTCCCTCTCTCGTCGCTGTCTTGCTTCATCAACTACTAACTGAGCTCGTGATGCAGTTGGTATAATGACCCTATTCCTCTCCTGCTCACAGCGCCTTGCACTTGTAGAGTTGGCCGGGTTAGACTCGTCATGGCGACTCCTCGTACCCGAGTTGAACGGTGTCGAGTGCAGCCTGCTTGCATCTGGAAACGTTGGGTAAAGAGCTTGCTGAGTCATTGCTGTCTTCAACATCTCGATAGCACGGCGGGTCTCCTGGCCCGCTGGTCCTTCTGGTATCTCGATATTCTCTAATCTCATTGTTGCCGCGTGAAGATTGTCCATTGGGTTAGAGTAATGCCCTTCTGGAGTACGGAACCTGCCAGGTGGAGGTCCCATACCACCTGTTGCTCCTCCTCCGACTCCTCCTTCAGGTGGTGGTCCGTTGTTACGGCTGCCACCGGGTCCTTCTGGTGGTGGTGGTGGTGGTGGTGGGTTTGCTCCTTCCCCTGCGTGTAACATCCCGAAAATTCGTCCCTAATTTTAGTAGTGTTTTCTCACACCTGAAAAACCTTTTCCATTCTCAAAATGTTTTCTTTGAACCAGATGGTCTTTGATTTGACTTGGGTTTCGCTCTCTTGGAAATTTTCCCAATGATCCTCGAACTTTTTCAACCTCCACCATATTTTCCAGGCCATTGTTTTGTCTGTCGAACTTTGGTCCCATCTATCCTACCAAAAGCCACCACCACAATTGTATCTTGAGATAAGTTCTACCAAGCTACCACATGGTTTCCCATACATATATATCACTCCCAAAAAAAAAAAAATCATAGTCCCATGCAATAATTCCAAGTTTATTCATATTTCCTAATATGCCATTTTCAAATCCAAAAATTATCTGGACACCTTCCACTCATCCAAAAATTCTGCAATTTTGGTGAGGTGCATGATTTAACCTCCTGAACATTTCACTCCATTGGCCCAACCTCATTTGAGCAATATTAGAGGTACTTCCTTTGTAATGCCCTTTCCATGCCTATTGTAATTTCCAAAGCAACCCCTAGATAAAAATATCATATGGCATTGAAACTTTTCCAAATAGACAAAATCCCATATACAACAACATATCTAGAAGATCATGTCAAGATTAATTGAATGAGTGCACTTAGCATACCCATGCCATTAGGGCATTTTTGGACACCAAATTCTTTGACCAACCTCCAGGTACCCAATTGGGCTCAAACTTCACCAACATACCACATACACCTATCCTAGCCTACTGTGAATTTTGGGGATTTTTCTGAGATGGGGAAGACCTCTGTCATTTCATCGAACACCTGGCGCAACCCCGGTTTTCTGAAAATCTTATACATGAAAGTTTGTCGCCGTTGAGTGATTCTAGTTTTGTTGTGTTGGTCTCGTCATTACGAACCCAGTGGTGTGACCCGTTTTCCATTTCATGCCCCGAGTCCATGGGAACGCGACGACGTCGCTCGCGTCGCACCCTGAACGTCCTGGACATGTGCTTTGGCGTGAACTAAACCGGCCTTGCCCTAAACCCCGCTTAACCCCGTTGCACAGTAACTTCCCTGTAGGGTTCTGCTCTTCCACATCGGCCTCCTTATCCAGCTCCCGTCCTTATCCCCTTCTTTTTTTTTCTTACAAGCATCGACGTCCCCTGCCTATATATGGGGAGCACCCAAGCCCTCTCGCGCCCACGGCACACTCTCCGCTCCTGCCCCGAGCTCCCCACCCGTGCGCTCTCCCTCTCCACCACCCAGGGTAGCCGGAGGCTCGTCGTGCTAGACGTGCACGGCCGTCATGGCCCGCGGCCGAGACTAGCTCGAGCTCTCCCGCTCGTCCCCACGCCCTCCCCTAGCCCTCCTTGCGGTCGCGAACGAGCACGGCACGCCCGTCCCCGCCATCGCAGCATGCCCTCGGGCGCCCATCGGTCGGCATCGACGGCCCTCGTCCGCCACCGTGCGAGCTCGCACACGACGCGCGGGAAGCCTCCCCACCCCCCTGACCCTCCTCGCGGGCGCGGCCAAGCACTACGCTCCCATCCTCACCGTCGCCCAGCCTCCTCATGCGCCCGGCGGCCGGCTCCGGCGACCTTCCGACCTGGCCGAGCTGGGCCAGCTCGGGGCCTCGCCGCCCGAGGCCGTCCTCGTCCCCGCCCGTGCCTTCCACGGACGCGGTGGCGGTCGGCGACCTCTCCGCCGGCCAGCCTCCGTCGCCAGGCATCTGCCAGTCGCCCCGGCCCCCGCCGTGCCGACTCCCGCCGCCGGCCGGCGCCCTCTTCCTCGCGTCCGTGCGTGACGGCGTGGAGGCGAAGGACCGAATCGATCGGTCAAAATCGAGTTAGCTTAAGACGTCTTTCCGGATGACGTTTTCCCCATTAGAAAGCGTATTTTTACGGGACTACGCATCCGGCCGGCTTCGACAGCGAATAACTGCACGCCGCACGCGCGGCAGATAGTTACCCGTCGCCTGCAGGTGAGCTGAAGACAGCTATCGGTCGCTCGTCCATAACTTGCGAATAGAACATCCGTTTGAGGTGATTCAAATTTGTAAATTCATAGTTTTAAGAGCTCTATCCAGCGGTATAGGTTTTACATTTTTGTAAAAAATTTATATGCTCAGCACCCGTGTATGCATGTATAGGTGTCCCGCGGTACCGGCAAACCGATACCCTAAATCGCGACGTGTCCGCGATTCTCCAAGACCAATGGCGTCAAACATCGAAGGCAAGCTAACCACTTGCTATGAACACTCAAGCAGTGCTGTTTGTTGCAGATTATCATGTCAGGCGTGGTATTTTATGTGGGGCTATTCGGTGCTAGCGATTCCATGTGTGTACTTGCATGCTATGTCTATTTCGAGCTTAGATAATAACGCCGTGTTTCATTTCCAGTATAGTTAGCGACGCCATGTTTCACTCATCGTCCATGTGTGTAAACGATTGGCATATGATTAATTTGTGCGCCTCGCACTGGCGTGGCTTTGTCGAACCACCTGACCAGCTAACTATAACTAAGCGTCCCATGATTGTTTGCTTCTTCTCCTTCGCCGAGGTAAGGAGCGGACGAATGTCGTCTTATGATCCTCGGAGTTGGGGCATTTGCCAAAAGAGTTATTTGCTTCTTCTCCCTCCGTCAAACTTGGCTGGCGTATGCCCGCCTTGACTGCGACGCTTGGGAAGCTGGCTTTCATTTGGGTCTTTTTGCCAAGATTGCTGACACCATGTCGAGTTAATCCTCGAGTGGAATGGATGCTTTCTTTCTTATGATTGCTTATCATCTGTCAACTGTGCGTCACGAGATATCGTGGCTTTGGTTTATATCCTGTCAACGGTGCGTCACGAGATATCGTGACTTTGTTTTCATTCCTGCAATACGATAAACCCATCAAGTGTGGTTGAGTTCCGGCCGGCGACTAAATACATGTTGGGCACCGCCCACGTGGATTGAATCTCGTCTACTTTTCTGTAGAGTTGTGGCGTGTGTTGGACAGTACCATGCACCACTCCCCATTCCGGCGACGATGGACTGGAGGAACCGCCGCAGTCAATGGAATGGAGGAACGGGATCGCGTGGACGCCTCCACTAACTTTTGTAGTCGATCTGTGGCTGCTACTGGCCGGAGGTATCTCCGCCATCGCCCGGTTGACGCTAACCAACTGTGCTGTTTATTTTTCTTTTACTCAACCTGTGGCTGTCACTGGTCGGAGTTATCTCCGCCATCGCCCGGTTGAAACTAACCATTGATTGAACTAACTATATATTGTTTGAATATTGGGTGCAGTTTGTTTCTGTTTCATGTTGATATGATATTACGATTTTGCATTGGACTAATCTGTTTCATGTTGATATGATATTATATTTATTGTGTTGGACTGACCCTCTGTTGTTGGAATTGTTGTTGAAAAAAACTGGATTAAATGAACCAACCCTCCAAGCTTCGATAGGGTCAGTCCATAGTGCCACCAATCTGAACCTTGAACGCACTGCCACTGTCGCCCAAATGGGAGAGCCATAACCTATGTAACCTATCACGCCTCCTTTGATGCTACCCACTTGGCAAGTCTAGTCGGATACTGCATAGTTGTGGTCGGGGCTAGTCTTGTGAAGGTTCCGGAGCTAGGCGTTGCTCATGAGTTGGGGACGTGCCGGATTCACTTCGACATAAGACATAGAGTTATGTCGGTAGCTATACAGGGAGTGTCTTGGTAGCGTGAACGGTTATGTAATTGTATCTTGCCGTCGCGAAGCAAGGTGCATTTAGATGGGTGGTAACTGCAACCTCTCGAGAGTGTATCAACTAGCAGCTAGCCTTGTTCCTAGGTTATGGAACAGTTCAGTGTCGGTCACACTATTGTCCTTTGTCGAGTCCGGAGGTTAAACTTAAGTTCGGTGTGAAAGTAAGATGAACAACCTGATTTCACTAAATAAACAATAAGATGATGCAGGGAATGTTACCTCAGTTGTGAATGGTTACCCGTGTTGAGGGATGGCGGTGCGATCGTTGGGGGCCTAGAGTTAGGCCTGAGCCAACATCGTCCGTGCATTACCTAGTGGATAGATGAGGCCAGTGGGCCTAGCAGTGGAAAGATGTGGTGAGGCCGTTGGGCCTAGTTGTGACAGGTTTGTTATAATACTTATTACCAATGGGTACATCCGTTATTTGTCACAGGTAAGTTCTCTTGTCTGATCGCCGGTGCACGATCCAACCCCACCTGGCTTGGACTCTGTACTGGTGATACCCCATCATCTACTTATGCCATGATTTGTCGTGCTACCCTGTTGCTATCCACTTGGAATGTCGTGAGTAGACACTTGCCATGTTTAGATTATTTTCTGTCACTAGTTACTTGTGCCTGATTGCTTGACTGCTCATGTCTTGTGGTTGTTACTTGCGAGTACATCATTGTACTCAAACTGGCTTTTCATGTGGCCAGACGTGGAGAGGATTCACCTTCTACCATAGCAAAGAGATGGAGCAAGAACGTGCTAGGATCAGTAGCCCAGCCAGATGCCTGTGGAATGGAGCCGCACCAAGACGTTGTCGTACCATTATCTTCCGCTGCCGATTAAACTCCGTCCCGTGCCATACTTGGCAATGATAAATTTTCTTGCCTTGATGGCCATGTAAACCATTTGTAGCCCTTTGGGCCTGATTGTGTAATGATATTTCTGCTATGTTGCATTGTCGTAACGTGCGTCCGGATATCCTGGGCTGGCGCACGGGGCGACCGCCTTTCTGACGACCTGTGTCAGAGGGGGGTGCCACACTGCGCCGCCTCCTGCAGCTGATGAACTCCCCAGCCCGGCTCCTGCGCCTGGACCAGTGGGTGTGGTGAACAAAGCAATAGGGTTGACAATGGCTCCTCCGCGCAGGCGACTCCTGGCTCTGCGATGCTGGATCGAGGTGAGTTCCTCCTGGCGACTCCGCAGGACCTGGGCTTCAGTCTGGACCCGGGCCCGCCATTCTGCTAGCCTGCGATTTGCCTCATTGATCTCTGCTAATTGCCTCTCCATCGCAGAACGCGCACTGGCTAACTCGGCCGCCCGCTCAACTGCATTTCTTGCATTGATTTCCTTTGTTAACAGAGTTGGATCAAATTGATTGCCGCCGTTTCCAGACATGTAGACTCCGACGACGCGAGCGCGAACTGGCGACTCCTCGTAGTCCTCTTCCTCAATTCCATACCCAAGCCTATCCTCGAACAAGGGCAAGATAGACTCTGAATCGGCGTCGTAACCTGGCACCATATATGGCTCCGCCAGCGACTCCTCTTCATGGTTGACAGCAAGATGCTCCTCTGACTCGGCGATGATGCCGAGTTCTGACGTGCCGACCGACTCCTCTCCGTCGGACTCGACAACAACTGTTGGCTCTGATACAGACTCCGCCGAGTTCGCGCGAAGACCCGACGCGCAAACCATGCCGACGAACACGTTGATTCCTCCAAAGACAAGTTGATAACCCTCGTCGACTTCATGCATGTCTGAAGTCCAACCAGAGTCGTCGATTTCTGTTTCTCCATGCTCATCAGTGTAGACTCGCCCGATGGCAAGTTTTTCCATGGCCCGGCGAGCAGCTCCCACGATCTCGACTCCACGCTTCTCAGGCCCCACGGTGGGCGCCAACTGTCGTGGGGTTGTCACGGCAAGTCCTTCCTCCAGGAAGGTGAGTTCGGGGGCCATCGATGCTTGAAGTACGTAGGAGAGATTAATCTCGCCTAGGGACACAGATTTACCCAGGTTCGGCCCCTCTTGGTTAGAGGTAAAGACCTACTTCCTGCTTCTCTTTATTGCTCTGGATCTAATATCGATTACAGGGTTCCGGTTCCTCTCTGGGGATCCGGCGACTTGGTGTCTCTCTCTACTGGTTTTGCCTAGAACTTAGAACTCCCCGATCTAAGGTCCAGGACCCTGCTTATAAAGGCTGCCGGGTCCCTGGACTTACAGGTTACACCGAGTCACACTAGAACACGGAGTCCTACTCTACGTCTTGGTCTTCCAAGTTAAGGCTCCGGGTTGTACTTGGAATCCTTCCGGACGGGTCCTATCTTCATCATGGGCCTTGGTCGGCTTGTCTCCAGCCCAGCCCACGCGACTTGATACGTGACTCGGCTTTGGCCTTCTTGGTCTTGGCGGGTCTACTTTCCGGGTCCATGGGCCTACCTGTAAAGTATCCCCCCATCAATCCCGTTCATCTCCTAAGACTATGAGTAATATGGATGATGCTACTAGTCTTAAAGTTAAAGAGGAAATAGTTGCTTTCAATGATTTCATAAGTAACTTGCAAGGTGAAACCAAGAAGCATGTTGAGGCTCTTATTAGTCAATATGGTGAAGCTCAAGAGATGCTTGAGATCAAGGGCAATATTGAAAGAGAGGATGCTATGGAAATTGCATCCTTGAAAGACAATCTCGAAGAAAAGCATGAGCTTAGGGTTTCTCTTGAGGAACAACTAGACTCTATAGAAGAGTTGAATGATTTAATTGTTGCTGAACTCATTAAAGAACGTGACCATGCAATTGCAAAATACAAAGCATGTAAGAAAGAAAAGGTCGAGCTTGGTGTTGGTCATTCTAGACTAACCGAGGAGCTAAAGAAACTTTCCATGGCTCACAAGGCATTGGAGAGTGAACACTCTACCCTCACCAAGTCATATGAACAACTTCAAGCTCAACCGTCTAAAAGTGATGTGCCTAGTTCCTCCACTCCTATTACTTGTGATCATGCAAATATCAATGAGGAAAATGCTAGGTTGAAGATCAGTCTTTCTAAGGCCATCTCCCTAGGTAAAAAACCTTATGTTACTCCACAAAAAGGGAGAGTTGGTGTCGGGTTTGTTGAGGAGGAAAAGGAGAAGGAGAACTTCATGAAATATGCAAGGGCTCCTCTAGCAAAGAATATCCCTCAAACCAAGAAGGTCAACATTGCTAGTGGTGGTGCCACAAGGGGCAAAACCACTAGTGATGAATTTGCGGGAAAATCTAACCCCACTACATTTTATATGTTGATTATTATGGGGATATCTATGCTAAGTTTGTTGGTCCTAGAAATGTTCCAATTGCTCATTCTATTTGGGTTCCTAAGACCATTGTTTCTAACAAAAGCGGAACCATTGCAAAATGGGGACCTAAATCAAAGCAATGATTTCTTGTAGGACTATGCTTCCGATGGGTCAAAAAGGGTGCTTGATAGTGGATGCACAAAACATATGACCGGAAGCAAGGAGATAATGACGGAGATGATACCAAATCTAAATGAAGCAACCGTCACTTATGGAGATCGATCAAAAGCCGAGGTATTGGGTTTTGGCAAGGTGGTAATCGCTAGGGATATCACCCTAGTGAATGTCATGCTTGTCAAATCCCTTGGTTATAATTTACTTTCCGTTCGTGCACTTAATAAGATGGGCTTCGCCGTCTTTCTTGATATTCATGTTGTGGTACTCTTGTGGAGCAAGACTCTAAAGGTCGCTTTCATTGGGTACGTCAAGGATGATTTGTTTGTGGTTGATTTTTCGGGGAAAATCACTTCAAATTCGATGTGCCTTTTCGGAAAGGCCGACACGGGTTGGTTGTGGCATCGCCGCTTAGCCCATGTCAACATGAGAACTTTGCAAAGTCTTCACAAGGGTGGCCACATTCTCGGACTAAAAGAAAAGGTCACTTTTTTAAAAGATCGTGTTTGTAGGGCATGTGTTGAAGGAAAGATGCACGATTCTCCCCATCCTAGCAAGACTATTATTTCATCCAAGAGGATCTTGGAGCTCCTCCATGTGGATCTTTTTGGTGCCATTCCCGAAGCTAGTCTTGGTGGGAAGAAGTATTGCTTGCTGATTGTTGATGACTATTCAAGATTCTCTTGGGTTTATTTCTTCAAGTCGAAGAGTGAGACCCAACAAACCTTTATCGACTTCTCCATTGAAATGCAACGTCAACACAATGTCCCCATATTGGCAATTAGAAGTGACAATGGCTCCGAGTTCAAGAACTACACCCTCAATGAATTTCTTAGTGAAGAGGGTATTCGTCACCAATATTCCGCAACTTATACCCCTCACCAAAATGGTGTAGCCGAGAGGAAGAACCGGACTCTATGGCAAGGTCCATGTTAGCGGAGTTTAAGTCTCCGTTGAGTTTTTGGGCGGAGGATATATCCACGGCATGTCACTCATCCAACCGGCTCTACTTCCGCAAAGGTTTGAACAAGACTCCATATGAGATTCTCACCGGCAACAAGCCTAACATCTCCTACTTCCGTGTTTTCGGTTGTAAGTGTTTCTGTTTGATCAAAGGATGTCGCTTAGCTAAATTCGAATCTAAATCTCTAGAGGGTATCTCTGTTGGTTACGGTGCCAAATCCCACACTTATAGAATCTATGACAAGGCCTCACGGCGTATCATAGAATCTTGTAGTGTGGTGTTCGAAGAAAATGACGGCTCCCTAGTGGCGCAATTTCATGTTTTCGATGTAGATGATGAAATTCCTCAAGAAGCCATAAGAAGAATGGGTGTGGGATTTTTCCACCCCGTTGAGGATACCCTTGTGGCGGATCGAGAAGGACAATGCTCTACTCAAGTGGAGCCTTCATCTACACAAGAAACTCTTTCTATTGAAGAGCCTATTGCACCAACCCAAGAACAAGTTGAAGATCCTCAACCCCTTGATCAAGTTGCTATGCAAGATCCCAATTCACCTATTCGTGATGCTAGCCATGATCAAGACCTTTCTCAATCATCTTCTTCCTCGAATGTTGAAGTCGTGCCTATTGATGATCAAGGTCAACTTTCCGGTCAAGACGGGGACACAAATGATCAAGATGATCAAGTGATACCTCCAAGATGCAATGAGGATATCGAAGCCCATCGTCGAGCTAGAGTTACTAGAACCATGGAAATTCGTGAGCATACCCTTGAGAAAGTGATTGGTGATGTGAGAGGCAAGGTGTCCACTCGGAGGCAATTGGCAAACTTTAGTGATCATCAAGCTCACATTGCCATGGTGGAACCGAAGAAAGTGTTCGAAGCTCTTGAAGATCTGGATTGGTTGGAAGCCATGCATGAAGAGCTCAACAATTTCGAGCGCAATAAAGTTTGGAAGTTAGTTGAGAAGCCAAAGGAGTGCCGCAATGTTATTGGCACAAAATGGATTTTCAAGAACAAGCAAGATGAACATGGCATGGTTGTGAGGAACAAGGCTAGATTGGTGGCTCATGGGTACTCTCAAGTTGAAGGCATTGATTTTGCAGAGACCTATGCTCCCGTGGCTCGCCTTGAGTCCATCCGTATCCTTCTTGCTTATGCATCCCGTTATAACTTTAAATTGCAACAAATGGATGTTAAAAGTGCCTTTCTCAATGGTCCCTTAAAGGAGTTGGTGTTCGTTAAGCAACCCCCGGGGTTCGAGGACCTCAACTTCCCTAACCATGTCTACAAGCTTGATAAGGCACTCTATGGACTTAAACAAGCCCCACGTGCGTGGTATGAGCACCTTAGAGAGTTATTGTTAGACCGTGGATTTGAAGTTGGGCAAATTGATCCCACTCTTTTTACTAAAAGGGTTCAAGGGGAGCTTTTCGTATGCCAACTATATGTTGATGATATTATCTTTGGCTCATCTAACAAAGCTTTTAATGATGAATTTTCAAAGCTTATGACCGATAGGTTTGAGATGTCCATGATGAGTGAGTTGAAGTTGTTCCTTGGATTTGAGATCAAGCAAATTAGGGAAGGGACTTTCATTAGCCAAGCAAAGTATATTCAAGACATGCTCAAGAGGTTTAATATGGCGGATGCTATGGAGAAGAAGACTCCTATGGATACCAAATGCCATCTACAACTTAACCCAAAGGGTATAGATGTGGATCAAAAGCTCTACCGCTCTATGATTGGTTCGTTGCTTTACCTTTGTGCATCTA
Source organism: Puccinellia tenuiflora (assembly GCA_012064385.1). NCBI lineage: Eukaryota > Viridiplantae > Streptophyta > Magnoliopsida > Poales > Poaceae > Puccinellia > Puccinellia tenuiflora. The sequence goes on from QRDG01000319.1 coordinate 877,131, forward strand.
GACCCGATATTGTGTTGAGTGTAGGTGTGTGTGCAAGGTATCAAGCGGCTCCTAAGGAAAGCCACATGTTGGCGGTCAAGAGAATCCTACGATATTTGGTTCATGCCCCAAGGTTTGGTTTGTGGTACCCAAGGGATTCTTCTTTCACTCTTTGTGGGTACACGGACTCGGATTGGGCCGGTGATCAAGATGATAGGAAATCAACTTTCGGGGCTTGCCAATTTCTTGGTAGGTCCTTGGTGAGTTGGTCTTCTAAGAAGCAAAATTGTATATCTCTCTCCACCGCCGAAGCCGAGTATGTAGCCGCCGCTAGTGCTTGCACTCAATTTTTATGGATGAGGCAAACTTTAAACGAATATGGTGTCAATTGTTACAAAGTGCCTCTTTGGTGTGACAATGAAAGTGCTATCAAGATCGCCTACAACCCGGTGCAACATTCAAGAACCAAGCACATTGAGATTCGTCATCACTTCATTCGGGATCATCTTGCCCGTGGAGATATTGAGCTAGCATATGTGCCAACCAAAGACCAACTTGCCGATATATTCACGAAGCCACTTGATGAAGCAAGGTTCACTTATTTGAGGAATGAGCTAAATATCGTGGATTCAAGGAGCTTGACTTGACCATCTTGCATACACACCTATAGTTTCAACCTCTATCTTGGTTTAGGTGTAGGCATGGATTTAGGGGGAGTGTTGTCCTAACTATTGGGTTCTCCCTCTCCCCATGATGCCTATATTAATGAATTCATTTGTCTACTCTATATTCAATTCATGAATTGTGAGCTTAAATGATGAGTTTTGAGTGAGAACCCAAGATACATCTTCGCGGTGTCTCACTCTTTCATACTCATATATGGTGGCTTCGGTCACCGACCTCCTCATGTGAGGAGTTGGTTCTTATTTGGTGTTTTTGGTTCTTCTAGACCTATATGTGTCACTATGTGCGCCTCATGGAAAAGCACTCATAATTGGCTTTTATCCGTCTATCTTGCAATTATGAGTGTCGTACCATATTATGACAGTGTGATATCTTGTCCTAAGCCCCACCTTATCCCTGAACCTTTGCTTTCCATCGCTCATGTCCAGTTTGTTTGTGGCTAATTTTTCCTGGAGTTTCTCTAGCGGTAGGCCGGAATTTCCGCCCTAAGGGGCCGGAACTTCCGCCCTATGGGCCGGAACTTCCGGTCTAAGTTTTCAGGGTACCTTTTGGGGACGACCGCGGGGTGGACTGGCTCACTCGAGCAGTTCTTCCACCCCCGCGCCTCTCCTTCTTCTCTCTCCTGCCCGGGACTCCCACCGCCGGCCGACCTCCTCCGGGACGCTCCCGTCTCGGAATCTGCATCTCCTCATCGAGGGGATCCTTCTACACCACTTCGTTTTTGCCATGGATGCCGGTAAATCCCTCTATTTTTGAATCTAGGACAAACACATACTTCGTTTAACCTAGATGATTTAGGAGGAATTGGCTAGTTTCCTTTGGTAGAAATGCTCTTCTAGGCTAGATCTCCCTGTGTGTAGCAGCGATTTGAAAGTTGTTTGCAATTTCGTTCGGATTCCACGAAATTTCCGCTCGCTACACAAGACCGGAACTTCCGGTGTGCAGCGGCCTGAACTTCCGGCCAGCCGAAACTTCCGCCCCTTCTGGGCCGGAACTTCCGGTGTGAACCTGACATAAATTCCTGCTTTCTTTTCTCTGCTATTTCCTTTTGGCCTCCCGGACATGAGTGCTCATCTATGCTTTCCTGTCTATCTATTCATCCTCTTGCAGGTGGTTCCTCTCGTGGTCGCATCAAGTGTGCGGCCTCTCGCACTCCTCGCCCTTGATCTGCTGAGATTGAGTCTGAGTCTGATCAGAAGACCTTGGCCTCACGCCATGCACAGATTGATGAACAAAGAAAGAAGAAGAATGCCGAGCAGCTGACTCTCAGTGACATGAACAGGACTGAATTTATTGAATGGCGTCGAACCGACTTCTATGCTCAACCTCGTGACTATTCTATTGACAACTGTTTCTGGAGTTATGATCAAGAAATTCTGTTCAAGGAAGTCTATGCAGTGATGTCAGACAAGAAGAAAGTATGTCCTATCAAGGCTATCGACTTTGCTCACCTCCTAAAGAAGGCCGACTACTTTGGGACAGCTATCCGGGTTGTTGATGGCTTGGGGCTGCAACACCTCATGGAGACTGAATGTAACTACAACATGACTCTTGTTCAGCAGTTCTTTGCTACAGTGGTCTTTGATGGAGATGTCAACATTGGGATGACTTGGATGTCTGATTCTCACAAGCTCACTTCCAATTTCAGAGAGTTTGCAAGAATTCGTGGTTATCCCTTCCTTGGGACTCGTATGCACGTCGTTGGCTCCGAGTATGACAAGTCCAAGTTGACGGCGCTCTATTCTGATGAGAGAGGGGTTGGGACCACCTCCGGTCTTCTACCTCTCTATGACATTCTCTTGCGCATGCTCCGCGAATCCATTGCTCCAAGTGGTGGCAACAATGATGCTATTAGAGGAGGGCTTGTGAACCTCCTTTTCCATGCTTATGAGGCAGCCACTCAGGGTACTCTCCGCCCCAATGCGTTCCCCGTTGATGTGATAGACTACATTTTCCATGAAATATATGATGTCGCGATTCACAAAAAAGTGCCCCCTTATGCCCCTTATGTGATGAAGCTTATCAAGGCCAAGTATCCGCTTGGTGATGATGTGGATGACATTGATGTGGAGCTGAACTGTGAGCCCCATGGACGGGTCAAGATAAACCGGAAGAGTGCTCACCTCACCGCCCCTTCCTCAGGCCGCCGTGCTCAAGGTGTGTCTCGTCCCTCTGTTAGTGCTCCTGGGAGTTCTAGTGCTGCTGCGAAGGCCCCCAAGAAGAGGTCATGGATCAAGCGTGCCATGGAAAAGGTTCTTTGTATGAATGTCGCCATCCACAAGGAGAACTACTCTGCTTATTGTGAGCGCCAGATCATTATGCAGAATCAGCAACAAATTATGGCACAGCTGAATATGCCTCCACCTCCTCCTGAGCACTAATACGTGTCAAACGTATCAATAATTTTTTATTGATCCATGCTAGTTTTGTGATGTTGTCACATGTTTTTATTATCATATTAATTGTTTTTATGCATTTTGTTGGACCAACCTATTGACAAGATGCCCAGTGCCAGTTTCCTGTTTTTGCTGTTTTTGTATTTTAGAAAATCCACCACAGGAAATATCATCGGATTGAGTTCAAAATTTACGGAGATTTTTTATAAGACGGAAGACACCAGAAGACCAAAGGGCAGCCCTGGTGGTCACCCACAGGGCAGGGATGGCCTCTTACCGCGGCCCCCCTTGGCCCGCGGGTGGGACCCGCCCCTGCTCCTGGTGGGTCCCCTCGGCCCCCTCCGACGCCTATAAAATCCCTAAAACCCTAAAAACGACGGGGCGGCCATTATTTTCTAGAAAAGTCATCCCGAGGCGCCGGGTCCATGGCAGTAGCTAGATGGTAGTCTCTCTCTCTCTCTTGTGTTTCATGTCTTATGATCTTGTGAGCTGCCTAACATGATCAAGATCGATTATTGTAATGCTACATGATGTGTTTGCTGGGATCCAATGGATTATAAAGTTATGATCAGATTGTGCATGATTCTTATATGTTGATTTATGTTCTTGCATGCTCTCCGATGTGCGTAGTTACTTTGGCCAAGTGATTGTGTGTATCTCCAAGAGAGAGTATTTATGCTAGATAGTGGGTTCATGCCCCCTTTTGTTCCTGGACACGAGTGACAGAAACGTCTAATGGTGAGGGTGTGCTGTTGCTACTAAGGGTAAAACAGCGGTGTTAAAGTCTATATTGATATTTAATATTGCTTACTTCATGCGATTTACTTAATGCAAATGTCTGTTGCTTGCAACTTAATACCGATGGGTGACAGGCTGGATAGCAATCACACGGTGGACTTTTTAGACAAAGATGTAGTTGGACTCAACGGTCTTTGTTCATTGTCGTGATGCCTACTTAAATATTATCATGTTCTCTTTGTCATAGCTACATTAAGTTTGTGTTATAATCTTGTCAATTGCCCAGCTGTAATTTGTTTACCCATCATATGAATGTTCTATTTACTCGAGAGACTCCACTAGTGAACCATGGCCCCCGGTCCATCTTTTTACATTGATTGCAACCTTTATTCATCACTTTTCACCATCAATACTCCTCTGGTCCATTTTCATAATTCATCTATTTCATTATACAATTAACCGCTTTGTTTTCTGCGAGACCGGAAACATTGACAACCTCTCCGCCGTTGGGGGCAAAGTATTTTGGTTGAGTGTGTGCAGGTCCACGTCTGTTGAAGATTAAGCACCAGAGATCTTCAAAATTCACTTTGTTGTTGATTTCAAGGTCCTACTGGTTCGATAAACCTCGGTTCGTTATCGAGGGAAAACTGCTGCTTGCTACATCTCCGCCTTCGCTTGGGGCACCACCCAACTCTTCATCAGTAGCAATCAATCTCTTATCTGGCGCTATTGCCGGGGATCTTGGAGCTACAGCAAGGGGAGTATCACACTCTCAATCACTTTACTTTGCTTTTGTCTTGCTTGTTTTATTTCTCGTTAGCTTATTTTTTCCTGTTGCAAAATTTTAAAACCAAAAAAAAATTAGTGTAATTTGTATTCCTGTGTTGTTATTTTATTTTATCATTATGTCTTCCACTGAAAACACCAAGTTGTGTGACTTTACTAGCACTAATAACAATGATTTCATATGCTCTCCAATTGCTCCACCCACTACTAAAGTGGAATCTTATGAAATTAATCCTGGCTTGTTAAATCTTGTTATGAAAGAGCAATTTTCTGGTGCTAGTACTGATGATGCCGCCTCTCATTTAAATAACTTTGTTGAGTTATGTGATATGCAAAAGTATAAAGAGGTAGAAAGTGACATCATAAAACTGAAGCTTTTCCCTTTCTCTTTGAGAGGGAGAGCAAAAGAATGGTTATTGTCTTTGCCTAGAAATAGCATTGATTCTTGGATTAAATGCAAAGATGCTTTTATTGGAAAATATTATCCACCTGCTAAAATCATACAGTTAAGGAGTAACATTATGAACTTTAGACAAATTGATAATGAACATGTTTCTCAAGCTTGGGAGAGAATGAAATTTATGGTTAAAAATTGTCCCACGCATGGATTAACTATGTGGATGGTTATCCAAACTTTTTATGCAGGTTTGAATTTTTCTTCAAGGAACCTCTTGGACTCGGCCGTGGGAGGCACCTTCATGTCCACAACATTAGGTGCAGAACCTAAACTCTTGTATGATATGGTGACAAATTATTCACAATGGCATACTGAAAGAGCTCCAAGTGGTAAGAAGGTAAATTATGTCGAGAAATATTTCCTCTTTGAGTGATAAGGTTGATATGATTATGTCTGTGCTTGCTACCAATCAGTCCCATATTGATCCTAATAATGTCCCACTTGCTTCATTAATTTCCCAAGAAAAGGATCAAGTTGATGTTAATTTTCTTAATAGAAGTAAATTCAACAATAATGCTTATCGAAATAATTTTGGTAGTAACAACTATAAACCTTATCCTCCCAATAATGGCAACTCTTATGGAAATTCATATGGTAATTCTTATAATCCTAATAAGAATGTATCCTCTGATCTTGAAAATGTTTTAAAAGAATTTATCACTTCGCAAAAAGCTTTCAACAAAACTGTCGAAGAGAAACTTGAAAAACTGGATAGACTTGTCTCTAAAGTCGAAGATCTTGCTCATGATGTTGAAATTTTAAAAATTAGAATCACTCCTCTTCAAGACAAGCCTACTGAATCTTTAAATGATATTTCTATTCAAATTAATGAGAATGAAAGGATGCTGGCTCGCTTGAAAGCTAGGTGGGCTAGAGAGAAAGAAGAAGCTAGAATTGCTTAAATAAATAGGAGAACTGTTAAAGTTTATACTATCCAAACTACTAATGAGGAACCTCCTAGCCTATTTAAAGATGATGAAATTGATTTTGATAATTGAAATCTTACTGAAGTCATAAAGTTCCTACAAAAACTTGCTAAGTCACCGGATACTAGAAAATTAAATATTGGCTTCACCAAACATATTACTAATGCTCTTATCAAGGCTAGGGAAGAAAAGCTTAAACTAGAAACTTCTATTCCTAGAAAATTAGAAGATGGATGGGAACCCACTATTAAGATGAAAATAAATGACTTTGATTGTAATGCTTTGTGTGATCTTGGTGCTAGTGTTTCTGTTATGCCTAAAAGTTTCTATGATATGCTCAATTTAAATCCTTTGGAAGAGTGCTATTTAAATGTTCATCTTGCTGATTCTTCTAAAAAGAAACCTTTGGGTAGAGTTGATGATGTACTTATTGTTGTTAATGATAACTATGTTCCCGTTGATTTTATTGTTATGGACATTGAGTGTAATGCTTCTTGTCCTATTATTTTGGGGAGAACGTTTTTGAGAACCGTTGGTGCCATTATTGATGTGAAAGAGGGAAATATAAGATTTCAGTTCCCCCTCAGAAGAGGGATGGAGAACTTCCCTATAAAGATAAAAAAGCTTCCTTTTGAATCAATCATAAGGTCAGGCTATGCTCTTGATGTTGCAAAAGCCTCCGAAAAAACTTGATATTTGGCATTACGCCTAGCTAAAAGGCGTTAAAGAAAAGCGCTTGTTGGGAGGCAACCCATCTTTTACTTTCAGTTTTCTTTTTACATTTCTTGAGTGTTGAAGTTGTTGCCTCTGTAGCAACTTCATTGTATCTTTTTCTTTTGATTTTTTGTGCCAAGTTTAGCCTCTAATGCATTGAAAGTGCGAGGTGTTGTTTTGCTGTCCAGAAACAGATTTCTGTCCTTCACTGTTCGAAAATCCAAAAAAATCTCTGAATTTTATCTTTTCCTGAAATTTTTAGACAGTAAGCCTGATACTTTTATCTATGTTTCGTTAGTTTTGAGTTTGCTGATTTGAGCTACAGAAGTGCCTCGAAAAATTCGATCTTTTCAGACTGTTCAAATTTTGACAGATTCTGCTTTTATTTTGTATTCGTCTATTTACTATCGTCAAATGTGATACTCTAGGGGTGGAGTGTCACATTGAGGCTTAGTAAATAGTAGCTAATGCCTAATAAATTTGTTTTGCAATTTGTCTTGAGTTGAACACATGTGCATTTTAATTTATGAGCACTAACCCTCTAATCAGTTTATGAGAAGTTTTGTGTGAAGAAAGTTTTTAAGTTCCAAAGGAGAGGATAATGAAGAAATTGAAGATGGATCAGAGCTCAAGCTTGGGGATGCCCCCGTGGCACTCCCTCTAAATATCAAGAAATATCAAGCATCAAAGCTTGGGGATGCCCAAGGCATCCCTCTTCTTCATCGACTATCATGAGGTCATCTTCGTTGAACTAAGTTTTTATCACTTTACATATTATGTGCTATACTTGGAGCGACTGTTTACTTTCAGTTTTGTTTGTTTGTTTGCTAGTCATATGCTTGTTGGATCCTTGCTTTGTTTATGTGGGAGAGAGACACGCTCCGCTTTTTCATTTGAATACTCTTGTGCTTCACTTATATTTCGTTGAGTATTCTTAGCTACTGTTTGTTTGCTAGTAAGCTCTCACTTTTAGCTTTTATCTTATTTAGAGCTGCTAGTAGTTGTTGTTAAACTCTCTTGTTCTTCACTTATATTTTTTGGAAAGTTGTTATTGATAAATTGCTTGAATTGTCAAAGTGACAAAATGTTATTCATGTGATAGTGGAATGAAACGAAAGCCTGCATAGTATTGTAGATCATTGTGTGGATACTTTATACTTCTCATTTGTTTTGAGATATTAAGATGAATGCTTAAACTTGCTGGTTATTTTAGTGGAATTGATTAGTATAGAAATACTGTTAAAAGCTTGAAACTGTGTGGTGTTTCGTAGTTGTTAATTCATTAAGCTAATCTTTCCATCAAAAGAATTGTTTGGTCAATAAGGGAGACGGTGTGGAGCTTTTATGGTTATGATTGACTAATGTCTTATGTTACTCTGTTGCCGGTTAATATTAGATGTTTGCCTCAAATACCTTCTTGCTAAGCCTAAAAATTCGTACTGAGTGTATGGTCGTTCACTCGTGCATCCAAATCCCAAAGCCAAACTATCTTGCCAGCTGAGTCCACCATATCTATCTATGCATGGTATTTCTTGCCATTCCAAGTAAATTTGTCATGTACTATCTTTAAAAATTCAAAATATTCCTTTTTGTGCCTCTGTTTTTAAGCTCATGAGGGAGCAGTAGAGAGCTAGATATAACTCATGATGAGCAAGGTCATTTCCCCCTTTCACCCGGTGTCGACGGATTACGTCTTCACTTGAATCAACCCGAGAGCACCTTAAGCAAAAATATAAATATAACTCACCATTCTCCTCCGTGCAATGAAAATCTGAGAAATCAGCTCTAAACATTGGACAGTGGTGAAACCAAGGAGAAAGAGGAACATACTGGCTTCTCTAAAAACCAGCTGCTCTCACAAGTCTAAAAGCCTTGCTTGTTATGGGGGACTAGATAGCTTCTCTGTTGTGAAGTCGTTGACGAAAGCATGCATGTCTCAAAATTGTTTTACTTCTGTTTCATAAAAATAAAAAGCTCTAGCACATGACTAATCCCTGCTTCCCTCTGTGAAGGGCCTTTCTTTTGCTTTTAATGTTGAGTCAGTTTTCCTCTTCCTTCTATCTCCACCAAAGCAAACATCTAGCATTGACCCTGGGTATCATTGATCATATTGCATTGTCAGATTAAACATGAATCTTTATATTGACTTTACCGTTGGAAGTTGAGGCTTTTTGCTAAAACTTACATCTTCTTTGTTTTGATTCTCAAACACTTTTGTCATGGAATTGTTACCTATGTGAATTAATAAAATATGTGGATCACATTGCTTTCATGTCTTTAACGTACTATTTACAAAAGGTTTTGCTTGAATGATTCAACTTGGTTATTCATTGCTTTCTTGCTATAAACTATAGACAATTGTTTTGTATCACTTCATTCACATCCTATGCTTTGCATTACTATCTTGATCACGATTGTGTTGGTTGCATGTCTCATCAAAAATTATTTTGTTATCACTTACCTACTCGAGGACGAGTAGGAGTTAAGCTTGGGGATGCTAATACGTGTCAAACATATCTATAATTTTTTATTGATCCATGCTAGTTTTGTGATGTTGTCACATGTTTTTATTATCATATTAATCATTTTTATGCATTTTGTCAGACTAACCTATTGACAAGATGCCCAGTGCCAGTTTCCTGTTTTGCTGTTTTTGTATTTCAGAAAATCCACCACAGGAAATATCGTCGGATTGAGCTCAAAATTTACGGAGATTTTTTATGCGACGGAAGACACCAGAAGACCAAAGGGCAGCCCTGGGGGCCACCCACAGGGCAGGGACGGCCTCCTGCCGCGGCCCCCCTTGGCCCGCGGGTGGGACCCGCCCCTGCTCCTGGTGGGTCCCCTCGGCCCCCTCCGACGCCTATAAAATCCCTAAAACCCTAAAAACGACGGGGCGGCCATTATTTTCCAGAAAAGTCATCCCGAGGCGCCAGTAAACTCAAACCCTAGTTCGGGGGTGATTCTAAAGCAGATCCCGGCACTCTGCCGGAGGGGAGATCGATCCCGGAGGGCTCTTCATCGCCATGCCTTCCTCCGGGATGATTTGTGAGTAGTCCCACCTTGGACCTTGGGTCCATGGCAGTAGCTAGATGGTAGTCTCTCTCTCTTGTGCTTCATGTCTTATGATCTTGTGAGCTGCCTAACATGATCAAGATCGATTATTGTAATGCTACGTGATGTGTTTGCTGGGATCCGATGGATTATAAATTTATGATCAAATTGTGCATGATTCTTATATGTTGATTTATGTTCTTGCATGCTCTCCGATGTGCGTAGTTACTTTGGCCAAGTGATTGTGTGTATCTCAAGGAGAATGTATTTATGCTAGATAGTGGGTTCATGCCCCCTTTTGTTCCTGGGCACGAGTGACAGAAACGTCTAAGGTCGAGTGTGTGCTGTTGCTACTAAGGGTAAAACAGCGGTGTTAAATTATATTTTGATATTTAATATTGCTTACTTCATGCGCTTTACTTAATCCAAATGTCTGTTGCTTGCAACTTAATACCGATGGGTGACAGGCTGGATAGCGATCCCACGGTGGACTTTTAAGACAAAGATGTAGTTGGACTCAACGGTCTTTGTTCATTGTCGTGATGCCTAATTAAATATTATCATGTTCTCTTAGTCATAGCTAGATTAAGTTTGTGTTATAATCTTGTCAATTGCCCAGCTGTAATTTGTTTACCCATCATATGAATGTTCTATTTACTCGAGAGACTCCACTAGTGAACCCATGGCCCCGGTCCATCTTTTTACATTGATTGCCACCTTTATTCATCACTTTTCACCATCATTACTCCTCTGGTCCATTTTCATAATTCATCTATTTCACTATACAATTAACCGCTTTATTTTCTACGAGACCGAAAAGATTGACAACCTTTTCGCCGTTGGGGGCAAAGTATTTTGGTTGAGTGTGTGCAGGTCCACGTCTGTTAAAGATTAAGCGCCAGAGATCTTCAACATTCACTTTGTTGTTGATTTCAAGGTCCTACTGGTTCGATAAACCTTGGTTTGTTATCGAGGGAAAACTGCTGCTTGCTACATCTCCGCCTTCGCTTGGGGCACCACCCAACTCTTCATCAGTAGCAATCAAGCACGCCATTCAGCCCCAGGTTGCCTACAAGAACTGGAACAACAAGTATGTGGATTGGTATCATCATGTGCCTGAGGAGGATGAAATTGAGTCCGGCAGTGAGGCGGAGGAGGATGAGTCTGGGGCCACGGCGTCGGATTGATCCCCTTGGGACGTTAGCATCGCTCTTTTCCCCTTTTTGGTGTCTTGATGCCAAAGGGGGAGAAGTAGTTCTATTTAGGCGTTCGAGGGTGTTGCATGGGTTGGGCACAAGCTTTCTCGTCTTTCGTTCGTTCTTATGAGCTTGTGCCTATGTATCTTTGTTTTCTATCCGTTGAAATCTATGTGTGGTGTAAGACATGCAACTTGTGATGATCTACTTCATGTCTTTTTAATTATGTTGCTATCTATATCTTGGTTAAGCATGCTCATATCAAGGGGGAGCTCCTCTCGAGGGGGAGCTTCAAGTTCTTGTTGTTGCTTAATTATATCTTGTTTTGTGTGTTGTCATCATTCACCAAAAAGGGCTAGATTGAAAGAACATCTCTTAGTTTTGGTGATATAATGACAATACATTTTGTGGGCTAATCATGTTCGTTAAAGTGTCATGTCAGGTCTTTTAGGTGGTTAGCCCCAGAAGGTGAAAAGATCGAAGATGGAGAAGAGAATCGCTTTGGAGTGTTTTTTCTGCCCTTTCAGGACCGGAAGTTCCGGCCCTTGGGCCGGAAGTTCTGGTGGGCGGAAGTTCCGGTTTCTGGCCGGAAGTTCCGGCCCTGCGAGAAAACGGCTAAGTCATTTTTGGGATTCCTCTCGGGAGGGGTCCCGGAGGTTTTGGGCGGAGATTCTCCTCGGAGATATCCGGCCCACCGGAAGTTCCGGTGTATGCACCGGAAATTCCGGCCCCTGGCCGGAAGTTCCGGTACATAACGCTGGAAGTTCCGGCCCCTCGCTGCTCCAACGGCCAGAATTTCTGGAGGGGTATAAATACCCCTCCTCCTACCTTGGTTCACTCAGCTCTTGCAACTCTCTCTCCTCCATTACAAGCAAAAGCTCAAATCGAAGAGATCTCCCAATCCCTCCACCTAATCTCGTTGATTTTTGGAGGATTGAAGGAGAAGGCCCCGATCTACATCTTCACAAAGCCATTCTTCATTTCCCCCTCATTCACTTGAGGGATTTCGTTTCTAGGGTTAGCATTGGATTACCCTAGATTCTCTTGCTTACTACTTGTTGTAATTGTGACAGATTGGTTGATTTGGGAGCCCCCAATTAAGTTGTGGGTGTGTGCCCCAAGAATGTTGTAAAGGCTCTGGATTCCGCCTCGAAGGATTCCGATAGTGGAAGGTGAACCAAACCCTTGGGTGTGGTTCATCGGAGAATAGGGTGAGTCCTTTGTGGCATATTGTGTAGGCCTCTTGTGGCGAGCTCACACCCCTCCAACGAGACGTACTTTCTTAACAAAGAGGAACTCGGGAATACATCCTTGTCTCCACGTGCTTCTACTTTCGGTTATCTCTATCCCTTAGTTGTCTTTACTTGTATCGTGTTTACTTGCCTAGTCGTAGTTGCTTGCTTGTCATATAGGTAAATTCACCGTAGTTGCATATCTAGAGAATTTACCTTTGTGTTAAGCCTAAAATCGAAAAAGTATTAAAATTTGGTGTAGCACCTATTCACCCCCCGCCCCTCTAGGTGCCCATATGATCCTTTCAATACCGCCATAATCCACATGGGAAAAAGCAGTCAAAGCAAACCTACCACTGCTATGCACAGGGAGAAGCCGGCCTCCTCCCCCCCCCCCCCCCCCGCGCCCCACTCCCTCCAGCCAGCAAAGCCGCCAGAGGCGGCTCGCTGTCATGTGGCGTGTCCAACGCGTGCACCCGCTCATCCCTGCTCGCACTCATCTGACGAGCCCGTCCTCAACTTGCCTCAGCCGGCGGTGCTTACGTCATGATGACATCAGCCTTTTTTATCTTTTTCAGAATTTCAAAAAATGTATTAAATTTGTATATTCAATATCTTTTAAGCTGTAATGAAAAAAAATGTGTATAATACATCAAATTGTTCAGAAAAATGTAATTTGTCCGTTTATATCAAATTTATGCATGATTGATCAACTGAAATTAAGGTATACTTAGAATTACTAAAATGCCACTTTCTTTAATCATAGGTTTTTCCCAAATGCTATTTCTATATACATTTGAACCTCATTTAAAATGCTACACATGTTCTAGGACCTAAATTGAAATCCATGCAACTTTTCGTGCATACATATTGCGCATTGCACCGATGCCATGTTGTTGATTGTTATTTCCATTCTTTCCGGTGTTTCGTTTCTTCTCGGTAAAACGAGAGCCGATATCGAGACGAATTTGAAGTGAAGATCAACAAAGCCAATGGCCAACACTTGATCATCGATCGACAAGTCAATCACCCTGTTTTCCCGAAGCTTTATATATCATGTTTATCGCTAAATAAGGCAAGCACAATCCCTTCTTCTATCTGATTCCATATTTTCAAGTATTGTTTTCTGATAAGCATCATATCGGTTCCAAAGCTTTTGGTCGATAGGTAGAGTCAGCCTATCTTGCATGTTCCCCCTTGTCTCCTAGTACCTGTTTATCCATCCTAGCATGATTAGGTTTGCTTGTGTGTTGCTGATGCATGTAAAATGCATACATGAACTTTGCATTATATTACTTATATTTCAATCATATTTGCATCATATAAGGGTTATATCATTGTTTTATATTGATTTTGGGAATATTTCACAGTTTTCCTATTTTTCTGGAATTAACCCTGCACTGGCAGAAAACCCTATTTTCTATATTTTGATGTTTCAGGGACCCAAACGACGTCCAAATGACCTGGAAATTTACGAGCATCAGTTTTTGGAAGGAACAAAGCGTAGGAGCGAAGGAAGCGAACAAACGAAGACCCGAGGGCCAAAAGAGGTGGGCCCATGCGGCCAGATTCCTTGTCCGCGTGGGACACCCTATCTTGTGCCTCGAGGCTCCGTTGTCGTCGATCTTTTCTCCAGAACCTTCGTCTTGACCTAAAACCAACTATAAAAACAGTCTCCCGACGCCTTTCGGAGGGAGGCCGCCGAAAACACAAAAACACCGAAACAGAGATCTGGAGCTGCAGATTGGAGGGGGAAAAACTCCGGCATAGCGCTGTCGGCGTGGTCTCCATCTCCCCCAACGACATCTCCACCGTCTCCATGATGAAGAGGGAGTAGTCCACCCCTGGACTATGGGTTTGTGGAAGTAACTTATGTATCTCTCCTCTCTCTTGAGATTCACTAATTAGCATCGTATGAGCTGCCGAACATGATTACGGTCATCTATGTAATTCCTTTGTGGTGGATCTCTTTATGAGTTAATATACGTTTGAGATTGCAATTGTTTTGTTTCAGTTATGAAGTAGATGCATATTATGTACCCCGTTCTTGTCTACTTGTTTTGATCAAGCATGTTTATGAGAGCGTGTGTGGGGGCACGTGTGCATTAGTTGGAGTAATGAGGGGGTGGCTAGTGCGGTGAAAGTGAGAGAAGTCCCACGATCCACATGGGTATTTTTACCTTACTTTGTTGCCTCACTAGGGATAAAGAAAAATACCATGCTACCGGAGGTGTGGGTGTGACCATTGCCACTTCTCCATGACTAGATCTAGCATGTTCTTATTTTAACTTCATGTCATAAGACTTAAAGCTATACTCTGATTTATCTTAATTACTGAGGTGCTAAGATTTAGTTCACATCTTGGTGGAGTATAAAAGAGATTAATAAACAAAAGATCTCTATGTTAGGACGTGATGCCCATATAATTAGTAACTTGTCATGAAACCTTTTTGTTGCAATCTCATATGTCAATTCTAGTGTTCCATTATCTACCACTTTATTAAAGAGAGAGTGCATTTGTGAAACCATGAACCCGGTCCATTTTTAATCATAAGAAACACCATTCCAACAACTTATAAGCATTTTCCATTTTCTGCCATTTAAAAATCCGAAAATACAAAAATACTTTTATATCTTGCATTCACAATACAAAACCCAAAAATATCATCCATCATTGTTTCCACCATCCTTGCATATTTATTTATCATCATTGCATATTTATTTCTTGTTTGCATTTATTATATTTTCATATCATTCTCACACCTTGTGCTTGACAACCACTTGGTGAGGTTGAGGGCACAAAACAATTTACTTTGTTTTGCAGGTTTTCAAGAGAAGGATAAGAAGATAAATCTTTCACTACTGATTCCCCGAGAGTTCGATATTAAACCCTCGAGTCACCCCTCGTGGGGAAACCGTCTTTCCTATACTCACATTCCGCGCTTGGAGTCTCAACCTAAGCTAAGTTCAAGGCCATCAGTCGCCAGAGCCCATACATGTTTATATGCTTAGTTATGGTCTATGCTTAGTTATGGTCTGATCCGTCTTGTTGATGAATCAGTGATGCGATCGAATCTAGTATTTCAGGATCACGAGGAAAGTTATGTGAACATGTTAAGTGGACTAAAGGCTTGGACAATGAGGCCACGGTGGGATGTGGTGGGTTGTCTTGTTCTTACCGCCCTAGGACATCTTGTTCCCTCCTCTTGAACCAAGACTAAGAGTACGACACACGCGGGCCGATGGACCCCGCTCGTCTATTTCTTATTTAGGTATGCCCGTGGGACACCTAGTTTGCGGTGTTCCATTTGCAAGTGTGTGGAAAAAAAATTTGGAGAAAAGATACGGCGTGTTTTGGGACAAGTGAAGGATGAACACTAATCTTGGTCCCCACGCACAGAAATAGGGTCCGCCCGGAGGTGGCCATCTCCAGGTAAAGGCGGATGGATCTCTATTTGGGTTGCACATGGGTGTATCTAGGCAAGCTAAGAGTCTTGGTCAACACCCGTCTTCCAGGATACCAAGGAAGTGTGCTAATGATCTGGCATTAAAGAGTCGGTTGGCACGTGTGGACCTCGAATAGCCGTTGTGTCCACGGTTAAGGACAACTTGGGTATTGTGGTTTGATCATAGTTAATCAACTTGAACATTCGTAAAATTTGATAACAACGTGTGCGGATTGTTTCCTCGAGGGTGAGTCGAGGGAATGATCCTAGTAGAGCAGGTTCAGCTGTTGATGATTCTGGTGGTTACCATGATCAAGGATATAAAAGTTGGTCCCTTATCCTTTTTAAAAAACTTCTGAGTAGAAGGACTTCTACTTCGTCTCCCTCTATTGAAAAGTTAGTTTTATGCTAAATTAGTCCACATACAGCTTTCTAACTTATGCATTACCGTAACGGGTTAAAGTCTTGCTGAGCTCTGTACTCAGGCATGTGCTATTTTGTGACAGAGTTGGGGATACCATCGATGGAGGTTTCTACGTGGACATTGACGAGTAGTTTGGGGTTCCCAGGTAGCAGCCTGGACTCAGTAGAGTGGGACGTCACCATTGCTTATTTCTGGCCTCTTAGGCCTTTTGTTAAACTTGTTGATTAGCAACATAATTTGCCTTCCGCTGTATGATGTAATGTTGGGTCATGTGACCTCTACGTATACTTCGATACCTGGCTCTAATAAGAGTTGTATATCTGCTTTCTTGTCGTAGAGTCACTGCCCTGTACCTGTTGTTCCAACCTCTCCCATGCATGATGCGTGTATGGATATAAAGTGCACAGTTGAGAGGAAAGATTCTTGGGCTCCTTGTTATGCGGTTTTGTCTATGCCCGTGTTATGACTTAGCGGAGTGGTGTGGTGCCGATGATCCATTCCGAGCACGCTTGCTGATGTTTACTCGACCTGGAGTGGTAACCCCAGTACTCCTCGGTTATGTAGCATGACCTGTGACACGTAGCATTACTGTATAACTCTGAGGCCGAGTCTGATAGCTTAACAAGATTCTAGGATTCTTTGTTATGCATTTGTGGTTATGATTAGTGTGGTAGTCTTCTGAGGGGTTTTGTGTGACCGGTGTTCCCGGCACGCCTGCAGTGGAATGCTGCCTGGGATTGGTACCCCAGTAACTCTCGGTTATCATGTCTAAGAGCACATAACTTTTATGTATAACTCTGAATCCGGGGTTTGACATTATATGTACTAAATAAATGATTATAAAAGCACATTACTAGTAAAATTACATGTTGTCCTCCGAAACATTTAGTATTACTGAGTGAAATCTTGGGCTCACACTTTCAGGATTGGGCCATGTATCGATGCTTATTTCACACACCATTTCGTTCCTCTTCCCATTGGTTCGACACTTTTATTCATCGAAACGTGCTACAAACATTTCTACACTTGTGGGTATGTAACCCTATTAAATTGATGCACTAGCCAATCATCCCAAAAGTCCAAACTGATGAAAAGGGCCGTGTAATATATTATATTCTTGACACTACCCCTCACGTCCAGGTTGTGGACTATTTCTTCACAACCTACGACGTGGATTTAGGGTGTCCACAGATATTTGTTTTAATTCTACGTTAGCCAGGATTTGGTATTTATTTTAATTCTACGTTGGCCAGGATTTGAACTCTAGACCTCTCGCTCTGATACCGTATTAAATTGATGCACTAGCCAATTATCCCAAAAGTCCGAATTGATGGAAAGGGTCGTGTAATATATTATATTCTTGACAAACCCATCAGAATTTCTCCATGATTTAACTCAACGAAGCGAACAACGAGTGGCACGAGTGGTGGCACTTATACCACCCTCTTGCTTACTCTTTGTTAGTTCATAATGTGGCATTTCATTCTCCTCTAATCTTTATTTTATGTAAGTAAGGTGATTGTAGCCTCCAATCTTCATAATTGTCACCAAGAATGTAGTCATTCTTAATTCTCATTTTCTCCTCCTCAAATAATGCAAGCTTTAAATTACCATGAACTTTAATTATACATATATTTCAGAAATCTAATAAAGTATGAAAAATAGAAAAAATATTTTCTTTGCAATGACAGTGAGGACGGACACGTCCCGACACACCGTATGTAGCTGTATGCCTAGGATGCCTTGCATGTGAAGTTCATGATAGAAAAACAATAAATGATGTGACTTTATTAGTTTTTCGTACATACGCGGTCATTCAATTCTCGTAAAATTTAGTAGTAGACATATGTTGTTGGAAATCTAATATGCGAGTAATATAAAAAAAAATTGCAGTGACAGCAAGAACGGACACATCCTGACACACCATATGCAGCCACTCCACACTCACCACAATATATTGTCTTTTAACCACACATTAGATATGAACACCACCGAAAGCATTAATGTTAGATATGTACACCACCGAAAACATTAACGTTAGATACGTACACCACCGAAAGCACTGGAATGCATACAAACAATGTATTGTTGTTGGAAAATTAGCTTACATTTCAACTTGTGAGTTTCACATGTCACATGATCCTCTTAAGTTTATGCTTTCTTTTTGTATCAGTTTATAAGTGTATAATTTGTACATTTGTCCGTACATAATAAACCAAACTCTTACAGGAACAAGTTCGCCCTTACCACCATCGGTCGAAGTACATATACAATTGGGTCAAATTTAGTGAGCCACCACTGGATTAGTTGATTATATTGGGATGCAATTATGGAAGAAAGATTTAAAAAATGTACAGTCGATCTGGAATATACTTGATGTAATATATGCTTAACTAACCACTGATATCTATCTTGGCCATGTTCGTAATAGTGTATTCCTACCATAATTAGGCCACAATATCATCTAATACAGATGAACTGCCATCCACCCATTGTTGATGGTAAAACAAGAAATTATTTGTGATCCCGCGGTGATAATCCAGCTATATATGACGCCAAGTCAAGACAGATATACACGGTGATCTTTAGTGGTATCATGATCGGCAATCCTTCAAGACATAAATCTTTGGGCGTGCATATATGCATGTAAATAGCGGCGGCGCTCACTTTTTGAGAAAATAAAAATATATGGATCAATAATCATAAATACGGCCAATATCAATATTAATTTCCCATTTTTATTTTTGTGTGAAGCGGTGCAAATATTTGCATGCGTGAACCAAACACAAGTTCTTAATGGACAGTGGAAATCGACTGCCATGGAGACGTCCCTCCCCTGGGTTCCCTATAAATACCTTGCATACAACGGGTTCAAGTCACACAACACCAAAGCCTCAAGCACAAAGAGCAGAAAGAGAGCTTCATCTTCCTCATCATCCGCCAAGAGCTCTAGCAAGCTTTAAGGTCCCTATTGTTTCTTTGTTTCTGTGTTGTTTCTCATCGTTATGTAGTAGTTTCTGTCACTATGTTTTACATACAAGACATTCTGAGAGCTGCTAGGCATGCATGTGTAGGATGGAACTAATTTATTTTTATCTTTGCAGCACACAGTTTTTTTTTGTTGCGGTTGGCAGCCATGTATATAATCTATATATACATGTTGCCATTTTTTATTTTTTTTGTATGTTGAAATTATCTCATGGTGTTCAGGGTGTTATCTTATTGGATACATACACAGCTCCACGATTTACTAGTTATACTGGTTTTCCATTTGATTCTACTTGCGAATACCTGGTAACAATCACCTTGCAACATTAGGCGTAGATGTGAAATAACAAATCTCTTTATTCTTTTTGCAGTTCGTTTACCTAAACATGGCGTCCAACGCCCAAGGATACTCCGTGGAGGCACTGCTTGTTGAGGACAATGCAGTTGATACGTCGCTTCTCTCCACGATGTTGCGCAGGTTTCATTGCAACACTACTGTGGCTAAGAATGGGAAAGAAGCCGTGGATCTGTTTGTTGCGGGGAAGAAGTTTGACATAGTTTTGTGTGATAAGGACATGCCCATAATGTCTGGCCCTGAGGTACTTTAACTAGTTTCCCTTTTTATGTATGAACAATATGTATTCCGTATTTCCTGAATATTATTGGTCATCTTAAAAAAAAATTGTGCTACCTGATAGGCAGTTGCAAAGATCCGTGCTATGGGGGAAACTGATGTAAAGATTGTTGGGGTGTCAGCTGATGATAACGCCATGGGGGTGTTCATGAGTGTTGGGGCTGATGTGTTTGTGCCCAAACCAATGAAGCTTGATACTCTCGGGACTATGATTTAGGAGGTCATCAACAAGAAGAAGAAAGACATGGTCTAAGCACAATCCAACTTCCTCGAGCGACGGAAGGAATAAAATGATGAACTCACACATGTTTGAGTTGGTCTGCATTGTCGTGTTTGTTTAATTTCATCATGTTGTCGTTTAATTTTGAGGTACGTGTGGTTTTCATTTGCAATAAGAGCAAGAGATGTTACCTATACTTGAATGAGATCCATGTAATATGTTGCTCTTTTGATTTCAATCCACTACTTTTCGCAAATTCATGTTTCATGGTGTGAAACATGTGAGACATGATTACCTATTAATACTGAGGTATATAGTGATTTTGTTAATTCAATGAAGTATATTCAGCAAATTGTATACTGATTTTATAGATGACGAAGTATACTCCATTTTCGTTGCAGTATGTGTGTATACTCCTTCATGTGTGTGTATATATTTCCTTCAACGTGAAAAAATATATATACTCAAATTTCAGCTGTGTATACGTCATTATTATCGAATATACTCTAATTTCATCTGACTATACACATTCTTTGTTACCAAAATATTGTTCATACAAAAGAAGTATGTGTCACAAGCAGTATACATACTTGCTTTGTTGCAAGAAAATCATCATGCGCACGTGACTCAAATATGTACAGTAGCATATTTCTGTTAGCAATTAGTCATATCCAACTCAGGCTGGGCGTTCAGGCTTGCCCGGAAATTCGGGTCGGGTAATTCAGGTTATTAAAAATTCAGGTTTTATGATATCCGACAAATCGGACTCGGGTAATCCCAAATTGCCCAAATTATGTCAAATAGAAGGAGAATGAGGAATTTTGCGAATCAACAAGGCCCTCTGCCATCCAAAGGCCTACTTTGATTTTTCATTTGCATGTTAAAAAAAAAGAGTTACTATTTGAATTATGGCATTCCGAATTGCCTAATTGAATATGGTTGAATTGTATACAATCAAAAACATTTATGTTTTAATTACAGTTTTCCTAATTATTGTGGTTACAAACTAGTATGAGTGAACATAGTTAATATGGAATCTAGAATGGAAATACAGGGTGTTGCTAGGGTGGTAGACTGTGCTATTCCTACAGATGGTCTGGACAAGCCAGGCTGCCCCAGTCCAGTAATACCCTAGCCCCTGGGTCAGATCTCTGTCTCATTCTGCCTAGTAAAGACACGTGTGCAGGTCACTAAGCTAAGCCAGCTGTGCCAAACAGAAAAGCAACACAAGACGCACAACCACTGTCCTGCACTATTCTCTTCATTTTTCATTCCTTTTTTTGGGGGTAACGGTAGAAAAGCAGAAGCCATCGCCTTCCCTGGAGCAACTTACAACAATGAGAAGGCATCAACCAACAACAGCTGCCCTATCACCATCTTCCCAACACTGTTAACCTGGGAGACATCATCCATCCCTAGAGAAGATGAACCAAGATAGAAAGAAGAAAATAACACATGTACAAAAGGATAAAAGGAAGAACTGGAGGGGGTCATAAACGGGGGGCTGAGATGCTATCTACTGCCTTGATCCTATCGACAAAAAAGGATGCTATCCGCATCAGCTCACACCCGAAATCAAAAGGTGTCGTCATCGTTCTTCATCCCATGGGTCTCTTCTGCTGGACGCCTTGATCGCGTCAGCAATCATGAGGGCAACCGAGGCCTTGTGGGCCGCGAGGTCCGCCTTGTGCATCAGGCAATGTGCCCTCTCCCTCTTGAGCCTGGCCATCGCCGCGGCGTGCTGCGCGGCGCTCGTCGCGTCACGCAGCTTGAGCTCCTCGACATCGACACGGTGGCTCTGGGGTGCCCCTGGGAACATGTGCTTCGAGCTTTGGTACTCATGGATTACAGTGTTCCAGTGATCAGGCACACCTCCTCTCTTTATTCTCTGGTTGCGAGAGGACGGGGATGCTTGGTGATCCTCAGGGAATGCAAAGCATGCATTCCTTTTCACACTGTTGGTCCTGATGAATCGTGGAGTAGAACCTCTTTCCGGAGCATCGAATGCGCGGGGGGATTCTGTTCTCATAGAGAACCTGGGAGAGTACCCTGTTGGTGAATGAACAGAACCACCGTCATAGGATTCACTTGTCCTCCCATCCCCAACATATTCACCATATCTCCGGCCTGATACTTTTGACAGAAACAGGAAACCGTATCAGCAAACAGGGAGCGGGGCGGAAAACATGAGCCAATGATTTGACTACAAAACATGAGGGATGTACCTGGTCTGTGAAAGCCATCTTGCTCTCTTGAAAAGCTGTGGGACCCCGAGTACATGAGCTTCTTATGCGATCGCTGCTTTGGTCCCTTAGATCCCTTGGATGGTATCTGAAGCTGGCGCCCACGAGGTTTCAAACAGAAGGCGAACATTGCAGGTTTTGGGGGCAACCTCCTCTGTTGGTACCCATTTGATGAACCCTGTATTTTTTGTACTGCTGATTCCCATCCCTCTAGCTGCTGCGCATACATCTTCCACAGAACAGGCTGAAAATGATAAGAAGTAAAATCAGAAGGAGTATGCATTCAAGTCTCGACATTGTAAGATAAGAGCACGATAGCTGAAAAATGCAAGTCAATCATTTCCCTGAAAGCATCAGCATAATTTGCTTCAGTAAATTGAAGATAAAGTCTCTACAAAAATGTTAAGAATAGAAGTACCTAACCATGACCGGGCACTTGCTTTATAGACACTTATTACTTAGTGCCCTATCTGGAAGAGAAACTTCATATCTAGTGACACTACAGAAAAGAAGCTACTTAAAGGCACGGGGGGATATTGTATAAGTACCTAAGAGGTAGAACAATACTCGGGACAACTGGACAAGTCAATTATTTCCCTGAAAGCATCAGCATAATTTGCATCTATAAATCTATACCGAATATCAATAGCAGGAGCGTTTCTTATGGTCCGTCGGATGTTTTGCTTTTAGCCCTTCAAAATTTTGGTTATAAACCCGCAGTCCATAATCAGTCGGCGTTTGTGTTACCTTTGTACGTTTTTTTAGTGGGGGGCAAGGTTTCCGTCCCAGTTTTGGGCCGGCCGGCCCAGCTGAAGCTATCAAGTCTAAAAATAAATGACGCGCCGCAGATGGGAATCGAAGCCTGGTCACTTGGTTTCATTGAGTTAACTTATTCATAGCACACTAACCATCAGGACACTTGTTATTTGATGTTCCATACATGGAAGTTAGAGTACTTGACTATTTATTTCTGCACTTCCAACTAAAAATGATTATTTTTCACTTTGATCAGACAAGGGCTGGGTTACCAGATAAAAAACAGAAAAGAGTTAAAGGTGCAGATTGGATTTGGTGTTCTTTCGCTGATCGAACTCTGTTTCTACCACGCATGGACTTCATCAACTCGGCGTGAGTCACTCTTCTCACTCAGGAGGGAGTCCCACAGCAGCAAAACATGACTATGCCACAGCCAGAATAGCCGCGTCCGATTCCGATTCCGATTCTTCCACATTGGACCGGCTCTTGCCTATGCCTATTTAAACCCGAATGGCCCCTTTCTCTCTTTTCACATCCCTGTTGTCACACCATGCCCTAGCTACATAACCCGTGACCAGCACCTGGGACGCCGATTCCAGCAATCACAGGACGAACTGTTGCGCCACCTGGATAGCGAGGAGGATACTCTGTCCAGGGAAACAACAACTCGAATCGTCGACCACGCCGGACTGATTCCGCATATTTTCAACTCTGACCATTGACTTTGCAGGATGATTTCGTCGCACTCGATGACCGCTGCCATCCTCGCACTCATTTCTTGACGACGGGCCGATAAATGTGAAAAAAGACCTGCCTCAACGGTTGCACAACTCTACGTTCACATCAAGAATCCTTCATCCCGTCAAGAAAAAACTAATTTTCAGTAGTAAAATTATCTATGACCTATAAAATAGTGAACCCAGCATATTTGCTAGTTGAAGATAAAGTCTCTACAGATAAATTAAGAATAAAAATACCTAACCATGCCCAGGCACTTGCTTTATACACTTATTTAGTGCCCTATCACTACAGAAAAGAAGCTACTTATAAGTAGCTAGAGGTAGAACAATACTCAGGGACAACTGGACAAGTCAAATATACGACTAGAAGTGCCTAAGCTATTTGAACTCATATGGCAATGTTTTAGCACTAAGCTCCACCATTTGCATAGTCTCTGTTTTTGCCATAAATCGTCAATACGACCAAGAGAGCAAGACAAAAGAAATATGACAAAGCATATGTTCACCTGAAAGTGCCGAATGAGTGGAATTCCCTTCTTCTGCCTCTTGTCATGCCAATGATCATGTATCACTTCAATGATGTCCAGTGGTACATCATCCATATTTAGTTCCTTAATCTGATCAATGGTGAGTTCATTGCAGTTATGGGTGTGTGCAAATTTCTCGAATTTGTCCATGACCTTCTCAAACAAATCCTCTGTCAACTCACACACGGTGCTGTTCTTACTATGTTGAGACTTCTTCCATCCTGAGATCCACTCTTCATCATCACTGTCCATGTCATATATCACATGGGATTCATCAAGAGCCATTTCAACATCTGTGCCAATATGGCAAAGATAATCTTGGGGGCGCACAAATAATACAATCCCATTATCATTATGACCGTCAACCATGCGGACACCTGGGATTGGAATGTTTTTAACAGATGCAGCCCTGATGTTATGACTATAGCATTCGCCATGCATTTGTTTGAAAATCACCCACTGGGTTCTGTCAGGAAATTCTAGGCACCATTCAGGTCCCCCTTTCCACAGCATAGCATGTGTATAGCGGTTTGTAGCCCCAGGCTGCAAAAGTTGACAAACCTTGTGAGTGTACTTGATTCCTTCAGCAAGCCTCACACAAATCCTCCGATCACTCTGTCCATCAGTATCAATTTTAATCTGAGTATCATACTCCCTCCATCCTCTATCACCAACTGTTACCAGGATATTTGCAACACAAGTCAACGACTCTGGGCTGCTCTCCCCACTTCTAGTATTATCAGGAAGTCTCTTTGCACCATTTGTCTTAGCGCTGTTGTGAGTTAGTACCTTGCGGAAATGTCCTTTGTGTTTCAGTCCAAGTTCATCGCTTCTAGGAGAAACTGAGTATGAAGCAGGGGTTCGTGGTTTCTTAGAACCATCTTCTGGCCATAATTTTGAACCATCCCCGAAAGTGCGTGATATGGATGTAAACCGGTTCCGATGGTAGGTCGTCCTAGGGGCAGTTGGTGTAACACGACCAATCGGATATTCATTCAATTCCTGAACCAAGTTTGATACAGGCTCTGTAGTTTTGCCATCTTTCTTAACTAACTCATCATCTGGAGGATCAGATGTCTTATATTGAGGAATATCTATGGAAGGGTACCTCTGTTTAGACTTCTCTGGAGAGTCTGTAACATTATGACTTAAAGAACATAGTTCATCACCACAACTGGAATTGTGGTCAGCTACATAAGGCCCATTTTGATCTGGAAACCTTCCGCTTGCCACGTGAATATCACCATCACTGTGGTCATTACAATCCAGACTTACAGTGCAATCAGCGGTATCATGCTTCCTGCTAGGAGAACTAGAATGATTTATGAAACCAACGGTATCCATATCAAGAGGACCAGCCTGATTGACCAAATCAGATGTATGTTGTGAAATAGACTGCTGACCCTCTTCTGAAGAAATTTCAGAAGTAACAGCCTGGTGAACTAAAACATTGGAAGTCAAATTGCTTTCAATAAGCAACTTAAGATGATGACATAGAAGTAGTGAAGGTGCAGCTAGATCCATTTCTTTTCTAGTAAATTCATTCTGATTATCAAGACAAAATATGACAGGATCAACATCTGGAAATTTTGATTTTGAAAGAAACTGAGGGCCCCGAGCATCGAGCGATAAACTCTGGAAACAGAAAAGGTAGTCAGTAATAATAAGTTGATATAGTAATGGCTCTAGACCTAGATTTCAGCACAAAATGCTTTGAACTAATACATTCGATTATATTAAGAGAATATGCAGGCAGAAGATCGAAGACATCAGTTAAACTGCATATCTCCATTAAACAATGCACTATCCTCATCGTACATGATCAATGTAATGGAAATCATGTGAGTCATAGACAGAACTAGAGAACTAGAACTGTGTACTGAAAGTTCAGGTTCTTGTGCTTAGAAAAAAGATCGTATGCGCAAATATCATCGAGACACGCTTACTGGAGAAACCAGATTTTCAGAATATGTGGACTGTTGTCTACCTTTTCACATAGTACAGCAATTGTCAGTTAGTGCAAAAATCCTAAAATTTTGTGAAACAACGTGCACAAATACTATAATAGAAGTGTGCTAAACACCTGGCAAATGGCCATATGAGCTTTCTCCAGTATACGAAACAGCACAGATCTATTTATACCAAGAAAAGGCATTTGATTAAAAAGGGTAAATAGCATCGACCATAATCTACTCTAGTAGAGCTAAAAAAAGGTACTTAAAATTGTGGCAATATTCAATCTTCATTTCAAGTAAGAAGACCCGATAGATGGATAAAAAAATATCAAACGCAGATATTTCCACAGTAGGGATGGGACAGAAAACAAGGGAACTCCAATTCAATTCACTGGCTATTATACTAATTCAAATATCAAAGGCAACTGCGAGGTCTTAATGCAAATTATATAGTTTACTTGCTATTACTAATTCAATTCACTCTAGCACAAAACTGTGAGAATAATCAGACAAAGGTATAAGGTATGTTTCTACAAAATTTAACTAATACTTGTTTCCCTACCAATCCTGGAACAGAGAGTACACAAAGCAGACACATTAAGAGGAAGTTGATCTTCCATCAGTTCGCAAGATAGCAATTTAATTTCTTCAGATATGAAAATGCTTACTATCTCCCATATGTTTTAGATAGCAAAGCACACACATTAAGAGGACGTTGATCTTCCATCAGTTCGCAAGATAGCAATTTAATTTCTTCATATAAGAAAATGCTTACTGTCTCGCATATGTTCTAGGAACATCCCAATATATAGGAATCTATTTAACTGATATTCAAAAGAACACATGCCGACTTAAGTATAAAGGCTGCATCAAATTTATTTATCCAAACATGTCCTATCAGTCACTGAAGCTCTCACAAAAGAAATCACTACTCAGCTAAGCTCAGTTAGATGTTAACTAGCATGTACTGTGCTTCTGAGCAGCATTTGCTTTGTGAAGAATTCAGAACACATGATACCAGATCAGGTTTCTCATAGATAATATGGCTTGTAATTCCACAGCGATTAGTACAATAACTACCAAGTCACAACATACTTGCCTACCGGGGTTGCAGCTGACAACTACCTCTAATTATTATAAGATACATATTCTCCATAAAGCGCAAGCCATGGACAATAAGTTATATGTTTATGTTTTTATAATAAAACCATGGGCATGCAATATTCAGAATCACAATCCAAACATGATGTTGAAATGTCTATTCCCTCTGCACAGATAAGGTTAGTTGTGTTTGTGTACCTTCAAAAAGATCCTTGAAGTCCCGACTTGGTCAGCTCCATCAGTGAGTTGTTTAATGTTAGTGTATGTGCAATCAACTTTAGACAGCTCCCTTTTCGAAGAGTGACATCCAAGCTTTGCTTGCAGGTTCTTCCATTGTGACTTGCCTATACCAAAGAAGCTGAACAGCACAAACACTACTTGGCTCCTACCATCCAAACCAGATATCTGGAATCTGACCGAGGTGCATGGCGTTTTTGAATACTTTGAAGTATTCTTCCCAGAACACTGATTGAAGCTTCCGGCAAGTGAACAGAAAAGAGATACTGCTGATCTTAAGCAAGTCCCAAGAAGCAAATGTTTCAAACCTAAAATATTATCAAAAAGAAGTATGTCCAGACATACAGCAGGCCATAAGGTGATCAATGAACCATGCTGAGGGTGAAATAGAGACCTGGGAATCCAAACACTGCAAGCTTCAGAAACTAACTTGTAAACAGACTTCAGAGGCAGGCTTAATACCAACATGACATATTTCACTGTAGCACCAGTTTCAGTATCAGCCCCCCTGCTAATAACTGAAGCAAGGACCCCTGCAGAACGTGCTCTGCTTCTAGGATTTAAATCATGTTCTGAATTATTAACAAAACCATTTCTTCCCCTGCAAGATCGCTTCCTAGAATAAACAAAATGAAATCTCCTATACCCAGATCTATTCCCATCATTATGAACTTCTGCATCACCATTTCCAAATAAGCTACCACCAGGTATAGCATCATCAGACTGCAACTTTCCCTGATTGGCAAAAGAGTTTGATACCACAGGAACAACATTTGATTGACCGTGATCTGGCTTATCGATGTTACTGGATGTAGCAGGTCTTTCTTGGTTTGCTCTAGCCAACCATGAGATGATGGGCTGTGACTCAGAGCTTCCTGGACTGTTTCCATCCATGTCTTCTCTCTTGTCCTCCTCATATTTCACCTTATATACTTTATGATTCGATCTCTTGCGACCTTCGCCTGGCAAAAATAGGAGCTTGATTCTCTCTTTTTGAAGATTGATCCATTCTTCATCCTTATCATCATACTTGACATGATGCAACCCTTTCACAGGGTCATATTTCTTGACCAGGCCGAAATACCACGTCTCATCAAGAGGCCAAAACACCCTAATTCTCTCTTTTATGATGCGAAATGGATCGAGATCACAAGGATTGACTTCATAAAAATGACGGCGTGGACGGCGCTTCCTAAATGGTGCTTTACCCTCACGCTTCCGCAGCAACCTAGAAGGACCGGCCACATCCTCGCCTCTGTTGTATGGATCATTGAAGCGATTAGGATGCTGAAAAGAAGATTCCTTTGATGATCTATCTGGTGATTTATTCCTCGATGGGTCAGCATGTCTATTATCTGATAGAGAACAGAGCATCATAGCAGCATTTTCTTCCAAGGTAGCATCATCGTCCTGCTGCACATGCCCAGAGCTTTCCTTGTCAACATGAACAGGATTAGATGGTTCACCTGAAAGAAGAGACTGATTTTCAACTGAGAGACCGTCATCCCCTTGCGCATGCGCAGAGCTTTCCATGTCAACATGAACAGGATTAGATGGTGCATCACCACCCCCTTGAGCACGCCCAGAACTTTCCTTGTCAACATGAACAGAATTAGATTGTTCACCTGAAAGACGAAACTGCTTTTCAACCAAGAGACCGTTCTCCGAACAGGACTTTGTTCTTCTGTCCTGATGATCATTTTCTGTTTTCAAGCGACTGACAGGGTCATCACCACTAAATCTGTTCTCCTTAAGTACTTGTGGTTTCCTCTTCTTTTTTCTCCTTGTGAAATGAGCAGCCTTAGAAATGACATTGGATTGAACAACCTGATGAGTTCCAGTCTTAGCCTCGATGCTAACATTCTGGGGAAGCCTCCTCAACCTCAAGACACCACGAGGCCGGCCGATCAACACACCAGAAGTGACCGAATGCTCTGACCTGCCGTTCTTTCTTCTCGACAGCGAGAGTCGGTGACGGTCATGCACACTATCCACACTCCACGTGGTATCACTTGAATCGGATCCTGCTTCCTCAGGACCATCGACATTCACTCCACCACAACTCAAGCTACCACGCTTCCTCTTGCTCGGAGTAGCCGAAGTGCTTGACGAAGATGCCTCTTTTCCCCGAGCATCCGGCGTGCTTGGGCCCGACCCGGATCCCACCGACCCCCCCTCAGACAAGGTCTCATCTCCATCTAAACCCAGTAGTACTGGCTCTGCTGCAGGGGCGGACTTAACCTGGGGCATGGGGGTTCAACTGAACCCCCAACAATTTTTTGCTTGAAATTAAGCTACTCGCCGCCTGGGCACCGAGTCCCAGATCGTTCTTGGGCGCCGGAGAACAGGAACCTGGCCGAAAATCGAACGGATGGATCAGGTTACCAGGCTATAACGCAGGAAACAGATCGGCAACTAACAGAATGGGAATAAAAGAGTAGTCCTGGTCTCGGCTGATCATTGCCACAGCAAAACGAGGATCGAAAACTGGAGTCCTGGGATGATCCGCCCAGGATAAAAACTAGGGTTTGTTACCAGAGACGGAGGAGGCCGATCCGCGCCAGTCGAGTGACCTCAGAGGCTTCCCGACGTGCCCCGTCGCCGCCGGGGTGAAGGATTGCGGCGGATTGATGGAGGAAGGATGCGAATTTTGGAAGGAATTGGAGGAACCGGACGGGAGAGGCAGGCCAGAGGAGGAAGAAGGAGGGGACATTGGGGAACGGGGAAATTTCCGAATCCGTCCCTGTATTAAAAGGGGTCCGTGGCAGAAAGCCGGGCGGGTCGCGTCGCCGGGTTTTCCTCGCCGTTGGATCTTCATCCGACGGTTGATAGTATACGAGGTCGGGAGAGTGGCCCTGGAGAGAAGTAGAAGTGGCGTCGCCTCTCCTCTGTCCTCTCTTCCCCTTCATATTTTTTGTCAGTTGTGCTCCTTGTGCATGAATTTGTGGAACTTTTGTTAATCTCGCAACAAATTTACTGGTGTGATAATTTGCCAAATTATGTGCATTATATATGGCATCGTCTTCTTCATCCATTGGACAATGCCAGCGCCATGCGACAACAATGGCTCTCCAACTCCGCAAGCCATGATGAAGAGGTGTCTTCACTTGCCCGGTTGAAGGTGCAGCTCAGTGATTCATCATCATGCAGCGCCAAAATGCAAAGAGAACACTAGAGTTGCTA
Organism: Puccinellia tenuiflora; assembly: GCA_012064385.1. Lineage (NCBI taxonomy): Eukaryota > Viridiplantae > Streptophyta > Magnoliopsida > Poales > Poaceae > Puccinellia > Puccinellia tenuiflora. The sequence goes on from QRDG01000319.1 coordinate 907,747, forward strand.
CATCGGCGTAGGAGGGTAGGGACCATTTTGGTGGCAGTTAATATCATGGAATTTCTCTTGTGGATGTCATGGCTCTACGGCATTGCACTCACCCTATGGGTGGACGGGTGGCGGCGTCCAAGCGCAAGGTCAACCATAAGGATTGTTTGCGTGTAGGTGTAGCCGTGTATGTTGCAATGATAGGCCTATATAGGACAAGACGGCTTCCCCTCGGCCTTACCATTTTTGGGGGGCTAAATGTGGAAACAAATATTATTTGGAAGATAAAAAGTTTGGTATGTTTGGTGACAAAATAGTTGGGGAAGAAATATTTGGATGATTATGCCCTTCCCAGTTTAGGGTGTTCTGACACCACGTATACGGTTTTCATTGAGTTGAACCCACAACGAGAGGCTAGATCCATAAATCACAAACCCGAGCAAACCCTATCAATCTTAGATCGAACACGTGAACCCTTGGCGCGACCCTTGGTGAATCCTTGGCATCGCCTCCTTGGTCCATTGGACAATGCCAGCGCCATGTGACAGCGGTGGAATTCCAAACCCTGAAAAGCCATGATAAAGAGGTGTCTTCGCTTTCCCGGCCGAAGGTGTGTTTTGGTGACTCGTCAGCCAGAGGCTCCGAGATGCAAAAGGGTCACCAGACTTGATTCGTCGGCATAGGAGGACAGTGATGTTTTTGGTGGAAGAGTACTATATGGAATTGCTCAGGTGGAGGCGGTGTCCTAGCGGCGTTGCGCTTTGCCCTATTGGTGGCAGCGGCCAAGCGCAAGGATAACCTTGAGGCTTCTTTGAAAGTAGTCGTGTATGCCTCAAGGGTAGGACCATATGGGCCCACACGCCCCCCTGGCCTTGCTATTTGTTTTAAACTAAATGTGGGAATAAATGACAATTGGAAGATAATTTTAAAGTCAATAAGTTTGGTAAAAAATAGTTAGAGAATAAATATTTTGATGATTATGCCTTTCACTTTTTAGCATATTGTAACACTAGGTATGAAGTTTTCATTGAATTTAACCCACCACGAGAGACAACATCCATAAATTATAAACCCCACAAAACCCTATAAATCTCAGATCACACATGTGAGCCCTCGATGCGGCTCTTGGTGATTCCTTAGCATTGCCTCCTTGGTCAAATGGACAATGATAGCGACGTGTGATGGCAATGACACTCCAACCGCACAAGCCATTATGAAGATGTGGCTTCACCTGTCGGGCTGAAGGTACGACTTGCTGGCTCATTAGCCAGCGGTGCCGATATGTAAAGGTAATAGTAGAGTTGTTGCATTGGTATAGGAGCATGGTGACCCTTTTGGTTAAAGAGGGCATCATGTAATTGCTCTTGGGGGCATGATGGCCCAGCAGCGCTGCACTCTCCCTATGTGTGTTGGTGACCAATCGCAATTAATGGCAATCCTAGGGCTTCTTTGTGTGTAGTAATGTATGATGTAGTGATAGTCTTATATGGGCCCAGCCGGGGCCCTCAGCCTTACCATTATTTTGGGGTAAATGTGGAAAAAATATTATTTGGAATATAATTTTAAAAAAACTTGGTTTGTAGGGTAAACAAATAGCTAGGGAGAAATTTCTGGACGATTATGCCATTCCCATTTAAGGTTGTTGTAACACTAGGTATAAGGTTTTCATTGAACTAAGCCCACCATGAGAGACTAGATCAATAAATTATAAACCCTAACTAATCCTATCAATCTTAGATCGAACTTGTGAACTCTCAAGGCGATCTTTGGTGAATCCTTGGCATTGCCTCCTTGGTCCATTGGACAATGCCAGCACCATGCAAGCCATCATGAAGTGGTGGCATCGCTTGACTGACTGAAGGTGCAGCTCAGTGACTCATCAATCGTTGGTGTCGTGATGCAAAAAGGAACATTGGAGTTTATTCATCGGCATATAGGAGGATGGAGAACCTTTCGGTGGAAGGAATATCATGGAATTGCTCTTGTCGAGATGATGGCCTACAAGCGTTATGCTTGCCCCCTGGGGGGCGACAACAAAGCGCAAGGGTGACCATAGGGCTTCTTTGTGTGTAGTTGTGTCTGCTACAAGGGTATGCCTATATGGGTCTAGACGGCTCCACCTCGGAGTTACCATTTTGTTTTAGGCTAAATGTGGAAAGAAATATTACTTAGAATATATTTGATACGTTTGTCAAAAAATAGCAAGGGGATAAATATTTGGACGATATACTCTGCCAATTTAGGTGGTGCAACACTAGGTATTTTCATTGAAATGAACCCCATGACAAGAGATTAGATCCATTAATTATAAACCGTAGCAAATCTTGGCAATCTTGAACATGTGAAACCTCTATGTGGACCTCGTGAATCCTTGGAATTGCCTCCTTTGTCCATACGACAACAAAAACACCATGTAATTGTAATGGCACTCCAACCCCGTAAGGCGTGATAAGGAGGTGATTTTGCTTGCCCGACTGAAGGTGCAGCTCGGTGACCCATAACCAGACGAGATCAAGACACAAAAGGAATGACATAGTTAATTGATGCATCGACCTAGCTAGGAGGATGGGAAACTTTTCGTCAAAGAGACAACATGGAATTGCTCTGACGTCAGATTGTTCTTTGACCGGCATATGGTGCCCACCTTATGCAATGACATTTCATTTTCAAACAATATCTTCTTCTTCATGGTACAAAATGGCTAATAACCATCAAATCCTTGTTACACAAGAAACGGTCATCCCAAAGTATTTTCACAAATAATAAAATAATATTTTATTTTGTTGATTGGTAAAATATGGTGCATTACTTTCCCACTAATAAATTAGCATAATCAACCAACAATGTAGAAGATACACTAATACCAGCTAGTAGCTCATCACAAAAACTATCATTAATAAGAATAGGATCATTAGGGATATTTTCAATTCTAGATAAATGATCATCAACATAGTTATCCTTACCTTATCAACACTTATGTAAATCAATTTATAGTAATATAAGAACCCACCAGGTAAATCTAGGCTTACCATTTTTCTTCTCCATAAGATACTTAATAATTGAATGGTCAGTATGAATATTAATGTTGGAATAACAAATGTAAGATTTGAACTTATCACAAGCAAATATAACTACTAAAAATTCTTCTTAGTAGTAGTATAGTTTCTTTGAGCTCCATCAAGTGTTTTGCTAGCATAATAAATAACATTAAGTTTTTCTCAAGCCTCTGATCAAGCACAAATCCTACTTCATAGCCACGATCAGGGGCCGGGGCTGGGGCCTTGCCCTTGCCCTCCACCTTCATTGGGGCCTTGCCCTTGTCCTCCAGTGAGTTGTTCAGAGCCTTCTGCAGGTCCTCCGAATACTGCTCGGCTCTCGCCTGCTCTGTGCCTTCCGCGTCGACCACAGAAGCGACCAGAGTATCCACGAGCTATTGCTGCTCAGCGGAATGACTGGCCTGCTCTGTGGCTTGGTAGTCGGCCCTTGCCCATGCCATACCCATGTCCACCACGTCCTCCTCCTCCTCTCCCCCCCCTCCTCATCGGACTCAAGACCAATGAAGGGAATGGGATCAGGAGCAATGGTCCGGCGGACGACAAAGGTGCCCCTGCCCCTGCTCGAGCTCGGAGGAGTCCTGCTCGAACTCGGAGAAGCCCTGCCCCGGCGCCGAGGTGTACTTTCCTTGCCGCCGCCCTCGCTCGACTGAAGAAACCAAGGATAGTTGACGTGGCGGCGGCGGTTCGAGCTGCTGCCGCGACCTGGAGTGGAGCCGCCACCACCACGAGCCATGGAAGGATCAACCCAAAGATCAGAGGGCCGGGCTTCGGTGTCAAGGAGAGGAAGAGTAGATCACTGGGCGACGGGGGTGCAATGGGAGAGGAAAATGGCTCCTTTTCTAGGCATCACTGGGCGACGTCTGGACCGGCCAGCAGTAATGGTGACCGCCAACTAGGGCATTGATTCGGCACGCTAGACTCAGCGTGCGGCAGGACAGACCTTGCAAGAGAGCAGCTGCGCGGCCAGGCCGGCAGCGTAGGCGGTGATGCAGCTTTTTGCCTGCCATTGAAGGCGCCCAAATTCGGGGACGGCGAGCAACATGGACGCGCACGGCTGCATGCAAACACTCCTCCTGTCCGGCCCTACCCCGACCCCACTCGTGAGGAAGCAAAGGGAGAAAGACCACGTGGGGCCCATCGAAGCTATCCCTTGATTAAACAAGTGCCCCTGTCCGGCCCTACCCCGACCCCACTAGTCAGGCCGAGTAATGGTCAAAGGAAGTTGACCCGACGGAAACGACCGCTTGGCCGCCTGCGAGAGTGGATAGAGCGAAGTGGGGCAAAAATGAGCAAAGCAAAGCTAGTGGGGCAAAAACGAGGAAAGCTAAGGGAAGTGGGGCACGAAAGTAACAAGCCCCAAAACAATTGTCTATAGTTGATAATAAGCAAACAATGAGTAAACGAGTTGCATTATCTAAGCAAAACCTTTCATGAATAGTACTTTGGAGACATGAAATCATAAAGATTGACATAACATGAAAGTCTTCAAGGTAATATTTTCTTGTCAAAAGTATTTGAAGTCAACAAAAAGGAAGATGCAAGTTTCAACATTGCTTCAACTTTCAACATGCTTATCTTATAGATAAAGTCGACATAAAGAATCATGATTAAGCATAAAGATGCAATATAATCAACTGCACCCAGAGTCAGTGTTGCAAGCTTGCTTTGTGTAGATGGAGAGAGAAAAGGAAAACTGACTCAAGATAAATAGTAAAAGAAAGTCCCTTCGCAGAGGGAAGCAGGGATTAATCATGTGCTAGAGCTTTTTAAATTTTATTAAACAGAAGTAAAATAATTTTGAGACATGCATGCTTTCGTCAACGAATCTATAGCAAAGGAATCCGTTAGTCCCCCATACCAAGCAAGGCTTTAGACTTGTGAGAGCGGCTCCCATAGAGGAACGAGAACATTCCTCTTTCTCCTTTGTTTATCACTACCCAATGTTTGACTGATTTCTCAGGTTGCACTGTGTGAAGGAGATATTAATGATGGTTGAATTTATATTTTGCGGGCTAGGAACCGTTGGCCAGCTCTCGGAAAATTTAAATGAGCACGTAATCCATGCTCATCAGGTGAAAGGGGAAAATGACCTTGCTTGACACTGGATATAACAAACTTGCTTACTACTTCCTCATGAGCTAAAAACAGAGACACAATAAAGGAGCATTTTGAAGGTTTAAAGGTAGCACATGACAAATTTACTTGGAATGACACGAAATACCATGTGGGTAGGTATGGTGGACTCTGCTGGAAAGATATTTGGCTCAAGGAGTTTGGATGCACGAGCAACATTCCCGCTCAGTACAGAGTTTTTGGCTAGCAAATGATATCAAAGCAAACAAGCACCAGCAACCGGAACAAGAATGAGTATAGAACATACATTAAGCATAAACACAAAACTCTATACTGTCTTCCTTGTTAACCAAACTTTCATTTGATGAAAATACTTGACTATCGAACTTACAAGTATGAAAAACTATATAAATTCAAGCTTTTACGGTAGTTCTTCACTAATGATCCTTAACTTAAATAACTAGTAAGTTTAAACATTAATTCACTTAACATCTCAAAACAATTGGCAAGCATCAAGTCATTCAAACATGAAGATCTACAAGACTATGCAAGTTTTTCATCATACCACTACCACATGCACGACATTTTTATCATTCCAACAAATTGAACAAGCAACCATAAACAACTCTCTAAACAAATATAAGTGAAGCACAAGAGAGTCTAATAACAACAACTAACAGCTCTTAAAAAGATATAAGTGAAGCTCAAGAGCTGATAAGAAAAACAAAAGCTAAGAATACTGAACAAAATATAAGCGAAGCGCAGGAGTATTCTAATGAAAAAGCGGAGCGTGTCTCTCTCCCACACAAGATAGCAAGGATCCAACAAAGTACATGACCAGCAAACAAACCAAAACAAACTGAAAGTAAAATAACATGACGCTCCAACAATAGCACATAATATGTAAAGTGATAAAAACATAGTTTCAACCGAGACGACCTGATGATTGTCGATGAAGAAGAGGGGATGACTTGGGCATCCCCAACCTTAGACGCTTGAGTCTTCTTGAATGTTTAGGGGGGATGCCATGGGGGCATCTCCAAGCTTTTTCTTTTGTCCATCCTTCAATTTCTTTCATCATCTTCCCTCGTGTAACCTAAAAACTCTCTTCGCACAAAACTTCTCATAAACTGATTAGAGGGTTAGTTCCAATAAAATAAAATCCACTTGGATTCCATCAAGACAAATTGCACAAACTTGATTTAGTATTAGATACTGTTTACTAAGCCTCAAAGGTGGCACTCCTTCCATAAAGTACCACTAATGATTCTAATAAAAGAGACAAATACAAATTAAGGCAGAATCTGTCAAAACTGGACAGTCTATAAAGATCTATTTTTTAGAGGCACTTACGTAGCTCAAATCAGAAAACTTAAAACTAATGAAAGATAGATAAACGTATCATCAGGCTTTTGGTCAACAATTTCCAGAAAAAGATAACATTTTGGGATTTTTCGAGATTTTATACAACAGGAGCTCAGAATCTATTTCTGGACAGCAAAACAACTACTCGCACTATCAATGCATTAGAGGCTAATTCTTGGCACACAAACAAAAAGAAATATATACAATTAAGTTGCTACAGAGCAACAACTCCATGACTCAAGAAAATAAAAACAAACTGAAATAAAAATGGGTTGCCTCCCAAACGCGCTTTTCTTTATTGCCTTTTAGCTACGCTTATTAATTTAAATGATGCTCTCATAAGAATAAGAGTTGAAATACAAATGAGAGCATCAAAAAGCAAATATCAAACACATTTAATTCTAACCCACTTCCTATGCATAGGGATTTTGTAAGAAAATAAATCAATGAAGCACATAGTAATTAGCATAGGAAGGCAAAGCAAGTGCAACTTCCAAACTTTTAACATAAAGAGAGGAAACTTAATATTATTGAGATATTTAGAACCATGTTTCCCCCTCTCATAATAACTTTTAGTAGCATCATGAATAAACGAAGCATTTTTATCATGATCCACATGCATAAAAGTATTATTACTCTCCACATAAGTAAAATCCTTCTCATTAGTAGTAGTGGGAGTAAAACTATCATAACCATCATTGCAATCATCATAAATAGGAGGCATATCATAATAAAAATAAATTTTATCCACAATAGTAGGTGGACTGAAAGTATCACAGTCATCATTATAATCATCATATATAGAGGGCATAGTATCATCAAAGCAAATTTCCTCCTTCAAGCTTGGGGGACTAAAAATATCATATTCATCAAAACCGGCATCCCCAAGCTAGCAATTTTCCATAGCATTAGCAACAATGCCATTCAAAGAAATCATACTAATAACATTGCTACTAGCATGATTATTATGCAAATAAAGTTCCATAGGTTTTTTAATTTTCTCTTCAAAAGCATCATGACCAATTTCAAGATCAATTTTATAAAGCTCTCTAATTTTTGTTGTTGTTTTCCATTAAATCGAACTAGTGAAAATAAGAAACAAAAAGAATTAATTGCAAGATCAAAAGAAGATACCTTCAAGCACTCACCTCCCCCACAGCGATGCCAAAAATTAGCTTCGTCGTCGGAGTGTGAGTACCGCTTACCTTTCCTCCACGGCAACGGCACCAGAAAAGAGCTTGATGTCTAGTACATGCTTCTACTCTTGTAGACTTGTTGGGCCTCCAAGCCCCCCTCCAGCCCGCGGCTGGGGGTCGCCCCTGGCCTGTGGGCTGCCCTTTTGGCTACGGTCTTCATTTGTCCAATAAAAATCCCCGTAAATTTCGTCTAATTCCGAGTATATTTCCAGAAGTAACTTTCTGCAAGAAAAACAGGACAAAAATAGGGAACTGGCACTGGGCATCTTGTCAATAGGTTAGTTTAATAAAATGCCTCATAATGATATAATAAGATAGTAGAAACATGTGACATTGATATAAAACAAGCATGGAACAATCAAAAATTATTGATACGTTTGACACGTATCACCCCGCCACCAACCGTCGAGGCTAGACACCCGAGCTCGAGCAGATCCATACAAGCGGCAGCGACGGGATCCGTCCTTAAGGGTACTTTGCCGGAAGAAGGTGATGGAGAGCACCATCGTGAGGGAGGTCAACAGGGTGACTGGGAGTGAGTGAGGAGGGGGGGTCATCAGAGGGACATGGGAATCGCTACTTGATGCACCGAACTGCTTGTGGGGAGACCAGGAAAAAAATAAGGTGGACTGCATGCACGGAACTGCTCCATGTCCTCCGATCGTAGTGGGCTCAAAGCAGGCTAATGGGCTCGCCGCCCACTGATGTCTACTACATGTTTCTATTCTTGTAGACTATGTTGGGCCTCCAAGCGTAGAGGTTTGTAGGGCAACAACAAATTTTCTTTAAGTGAGTAACCTAATGTTTATCGAACTCAGAGAGGTGTAGGTTGAATTGATCCTCTCTCGAACTTGTAATTAAGATACAAGAAGTCTCTTGTGTCACCAACACACCAAATACAATTGTCCATTGTATAGGTGCACTAGTTCGGCGAAGAGACGGTAAAATACTTATAATAACGGTGCTAGGAAAGCGCTTCGTTGCCGGGGTGTAAATATTGGTTACTTACTCCCAACAACGATGATGAAAGGTGGTTTTTGTAATCTGAAATAAAATGGCAGCAAGCGAACAAGTGACAAAAGTGGCTGAAAACAGTGTATCAATGGTTAGAAACAAGGCCTAGGCTTCATACTTTCACTAGTGGCAACTCTCACATCATTAACATAATTAAACACATGATATTTCTTCTAAAAGCATGCATGGTAGACATTACTCGGAGATCATTCTTTTGTGGATCAAATAGGATGAGAATCTCGTTGGCTACAAAATCACACCTTAAAGTTCGTATTCCACATCTAGTGACACTGCACGCTGTCACTGTCAGCATCCAAAGATACAAACACCACAACCTATCTCTTGAATAGTCTCTTTCTAATACATCCACAACACGCACGCTGTCACTTTCGCACCTTTGAGATTATACTAAATACAAGCATCAAGAAACCTCATGATCTATTCAATCCAACAAAAAAAAAATAACAAACTCATGACGGCACACACGGCACGCGCGCTGTCACTTTCGCACCGTGACCACAAGGTAACTTCGGAAATTATACTAAATAACATCACTTGAGCATCATCATATCCATTGTATAAATGGAGAGATCATGTATTCAACTATACTAACAAAGCTCATGATCACAACCTGGATCACATCATGGGAGAGAGATAACCACATAGCTACTTGTACAAGACTCAGCCCCAATGAGAGACTACTCCCCCCTCATCACGGGAGATGGTTCCGGAGGTCGATCCCCGTCCAGATAGGGTGCCGAAATAGGAACTTATGTCCCCCGAATTAGGGTTTTCGATAGCGGTGGAGCTCTGTCGAGTTTTTGAAAAAAATCCTTCGGGGGTGCGGTGACCCAGCACACCACTGCATGTTGTAGTGCGCAAGTCGTTGATATAACACTCACATAAGGACTTATCCGTGAATATTACATCCCTCAGAGTAGTACAACAGAAACATAGCAGGTCCAAGGTAGCACTATAGGATTACAACAATATTCAATACAAAATCTTGAGAACCTCCTTTATATCAAAGCAAGTCTCATACAAATGAAATCCAAAAAAGATCCAATTCGTATCACTAAGCTGGAGATTAGCTCTAGCTCTATTCCTAATCCACTACTACTATTGTCATAGCCCTAATCTATTCCATCTGGAACATCTTTATCCAGGGTTGTACTCCTCCTTCCAATAGATGTTGTCTCCTCCATTGGTAGTGTGGTCTTTATGTATGCCATTGACACTGCTGTCATTGCCCCTCCATTGCCATGGTTGTCGTCATTCTTCCGTTGATGAAGTAGCGGTCAACTCCTTCAAGCTCCACCAGGTCGACTTGATTCCTTGTGGAAGACCTCCTCTTCGTCGTGATGGATAACTGACATCTCTTCCGATGGCTCCAAAAGTCTAAGCAGGGGGTCAAATAGGAAGGGGTGAGTAACAGCGTTACTCAGCAAGTTCAGAATATATAGAGATAAGGTGTTTCATGCACTAGCTACTGCCAAAACCTCAGGTCTTTGGCATAGATGCAAGTTTTTGTAAACATTTCTTCAAAGGATAGATTTTATTCTGAAAACTATGTCCACAGCCTCCACCGGTCATGTGAATCCAAATGGGACTCCATTCCGGCCTCGATCTCGTAGTTCCATTCCGGGAACACGGTTGTGATATCATAAATTTGTTCTTTGACTCTGCATAGTTGCATCACTTTACCCAACAGTTGCCTGGCCCTATATATGCTCTCTTTACACTCCATGAGTGTTATAGCCAAGGCTCAGGACATCCAGCCATGTGGAGCTTCTCCCAAATCAACACACATCTGCCCATTTATGATGCGGTAGGGGAATCATGTTCCACGCATACCCATCACCCCTCCCGAGCTTCCCCACCAATTACCCCGTCGGGCAGGAAGAGCACGCGCTTCCACGCTGTTGGCCGCCGCAATGACCCAACCCGGTGTAGGCCTGCCGAGGATATGTGGATGAGAAAAGAAGACTCTGACTGACCCCGCCCATACAAAGTCCGTTGGTTGATGCTTTTACTACGGCGAAAGGATCACTGGAACAGGGGTTATTAATTCCTAAGGATATATACCTTCCCATACGATGGAACACCGTACCTATTCATCTTACCATTGTTCCACCGCCAACCAATAGTATATACCACATCATTCAAAAATACTTTTTCTTTTTTATGCAAGTGAAAGGAACGTATAAGTAACTTTGCAAGTACTTTGATAAAAATACATCAAACGGTATGCAAGAATGAACTTGCCTATGATAAAGGTGGCAATTCATGTCCTTCGGGGTTCTAGGGTTTGCGGTAAAACCCCGAGATCTGAAAATAGCAATGTAATCCTGGTAAGGACTACTGGAAACATTGTCAAGATGCTATTATGCATAGATATGAGATGCATCGTAAAATCCCCAAAAATACCCAAGCTCGTAAGTGTAGGCTTGGTTTTATTCGATACTTTGATAACTGAAGTGATTTTAGGGGTTAAGGATTAGTTAGTGTTTTTATAATTTGTGGGTTGGTTAAATTACTTTGAATTGTTATGATATCTAGAATTAAGTGTTTACCACTTTTATTGAGGTAAAGAATTTATTTTATTCAAGTAAATACTTTTCTCTTTGCTAGAAAAACGAGATTTGCAATTTTAAGTTATCAATTTTAATGCCTTTAAGAAAACATTTCATTAACATCATGAAGTAGTTATTTATTCAAATTTTATTTACTTGACTAACTTTCAAATATTATCAACACAAGGGTGAATGATTTTAGATGGATTCTTCTCTGTGTGTTTTACCTAGGATGAATAATAGGACAGTCATTTATAGTATGCAATAAAGTTCAAAATATATACTTTGAGCTTATTACTCAAATTGTTTTTCTTTTAGAAAAATAATTGTTTTTGAAAATAGTTCAATTCATTTCCACTTAAGGATCCTTGAATTTTTAAGGATAATTCAATTCATGTCCACTTAAGGATCTTTGAATTATTCACACAAGAAAATCTTTTCAAAACTTTAATTTTGAAATTAATTCAAATCATATCCACTTAAGGATCTTTGAATTTTTCACTCAAGAAAACCTTTTAAATAAATGAAATAAAAATCATATTTGGACTCTTTAGGAAATTTTGAGTTGAAAACATATTTTTAATTTATTTTTAGGAGTTTATATGAAGTCGTTGTTTTTGAATTTGAATTTGATTTAAATTTGGATTGTGAAAGGACCAAAATGCCCTTGGTCCAACTTGGTTGAACCAAATCAAACTGGCTCGACCGACCCGAGCCACTCTCCCTTCTCTCGCTCTCTCCTCTCTCTCGTCCTCCGCTCGATCCCCTTCTCCTCTCTTGCGATGCCGCCGTCGCCTCCCCTGGTTCCGGCCGTCGCCGGCCGCATCTGGCGCCGCTGGTCACCGGCGGTACTGTGAAGCTTCTCCTCCACCAGTTCCCCCGCCGCCACGCTGCTGATTCGCCTCCACGCACCCTCAATCGAGCTCGGTTGCGAACCCTAGCCGAGTGGCTTCAGCTCGCCAGCGTGATTCACCGATGCCGCGCCTCCTCGCCGTCCACCGTCACCTCCTCGAGCCTCTGCTAGACCTTTTTCTCAACCTCGCCTCCTCTCTGGTGCTATCTACCTCATCCTCGATGCCGGCGGGATGGCAGTGAGCTGCAACCCCGATGTCGCCACCTTGTCGCCTGCACTCCTCTCTTGTCGAGCCTCTGCTCGGTCACGCCTCCATGGACTCTCTCTTCACTCTCTGCTCACTAGTGGTGTTGGTGGTGATGCGCTTCTCCCCTGGTCCTCCTCCATGACCACACGGTCACTGTCCCGACGTCATGTCGTTACGACCTTGGGCGCACGGTATGATTCTTCTTCCTCCTCCTTTCTGCTCTCAACTCCCTGCTAGATCTCTCTCTGATATAGCCTAACTGATATGCTACGCCTGATATCCTCACCGGCGCTTAGCAAAATTTATGCTTATGCATTGGACATGCTCTGTTAAAGATGATTTAGTTGTTTTAGATGCTTTAGTGCTTTGTTAATTAGTGTGCTGTGAAGAATATATTTAGGAGAATGTTTAGATAGCAGAGATATAGATTTTTGTGTAAAAGAAATGGGTTTAGGACTTGATATAATGCTTAACAGTGTACTGCCTAAAGATTTTTAGGTGAATTAGTGTGTAAATGAGCTTGGTAGATTACTTCCCTTCTAGAGAAGCTTTAGAGATTTATAGATAGAGCTAAAATGATTTTAGGAATTTCTGTGGTGATTTGTTTCTTGTATTCTTGCTGTAGGATTACTTGTTGTTGCTCCCAGTAGAGCTGAAATGATTTTTAGAGCTTGAATAGCTGGCTTGGCCTGCTGTGATGCCTCCCAAGGAGTTACACAGTAGCTAGCTAGCTATTTAGGGCTTAGAAATCTTTTTATGCTTTCCTGTGCTTCTTCTACTGCACTGGTGTGCTATGCTCAGTTGCATCAATTTCTTGATGCTCTGGCATGTGTGAGATTTAAATAAGAACAGATTTTGTGCTTGATTTCTTGGCTTAGCCTGTGATGCAAAGGCTGAGGCACAATTTGATAAGAATAGATACTAATGTGTGGCTTTTAATCTCTGTGATGAGCTTGTATGGCACCACCATACAAACTGAGAGATCTTTCCCATGCTTTACTCTTTCTCTTTATACTTATTTTTCCTATGCCTTTCTCCTCCTATTCTCCTCTCCTTTTTAGAGAACTGATAAGAACAGATCTGCCCCTCTCATCTCTTTCCCTCTCATCTAAATGCTCTTGATCCTAGTAACCTACTGTTGGAGAGAAGCTTGGTCTTCTGGAAATTGATGATAACCTGCGTCTTGTGGCTAGCCTGCTCCTCCTCGCTGCTTGACCTATTTCCTAGTTGTTCTAAAGATTGGGCATGATTTGGTGGTGTTCCTGGTGTTCTTGACTGATCTGGGGAAAATATATTTAGCTTCTGGCGTATTTGAGCTGATGTGAGACACATGTGGTAAAGCTGATTGTTTCCTGGGAATGTGTTTGGGATGCTCTTGTTGATATTTGTGTAGTGTTAGATGTGGTGAGGTACGGCTGGTGCTTTGTTTGAATTGCTAGACATGTGCATATGAGAACTCACGCATGTGTGTAGAGGGCATGTCCTTTTATAGAGTTAAGCTTTACTTGAGGTTGAAGTATGAGTAGATATTTTTCCTTATGGATAGCTATCCTATGTGTCAAGCATATCCATAACATGGCTTTTCTTAAGGTGCAAGTTAACTTAGATATTTTGTTTGTGGATAGGGATGCCTAGTCATTGATCTTATCTCCTATGTGGCAAGCTTATCCCTCTCATGCTTGGTATTATCCTCTTGTAGGATTTATTCTTGGGCATGCCAAGTGGCTTTTGTTACTAGATGGGCTTGTGGGCTAAATCTCTTATATGGGCCTTGGCATAAGAATGGGTCAAGTGGGCTTTGAATTATATGGGTGGTGATTATCAAGTGGGCTTTGTGAATTTTAAGATGTGAGATTACAATTTGACTCCTTTCTTCCTTGGTGATTAATACCATTGGAGAAATATTAGAATGTGGGCTTTCTCTTTTATTAGGAACTTGACTAGATTAGAGGGATTGACTAGCTGCCTTTGTTGCCTAAGATAAATGGATCAAAGTTGCCTCTTGTCCCATGTTGCCTTTGTATCTTGCTCAAATGGATCATGTCCCTTGCAGACTTCTTGATGCCTAGTTGATCCATGATGTCACAAATGATCCAAATGATCCATTGTTGCCTTTGATTTAATATTGATCCCTCTAGTCAAAATTTGGATATTAGGGCAAGTTCCTAATATCCATTAGTTAAGCTCCAAAATTAAATTGCCTCACCCTTGTGGTGAAGGCAAACATGTTAACCATAAGAAACTTTCCTTTTATCCTTGTTTATTTTTATTTAAAATTCAATTGCTTTTATGCATACAAAAGAAATCTGTTAACAAGGTTGCAAGGCTTGTTACCAAACTACTTCTATATAACACAAAGCCTTTAAATTTCACCCAAGTTTAATTAGAGAAGTTGTGAAGAACAACTTGTGGTTTTCTTTCTTGCTTGCTTGATTTGTCTTGCAGGAATGGATTTGAGAAGATTGGGAGATAAGAAGACCCATATACGTTGAGAAGATCAAGATTTAGTTTAGGGATTTACCTCCCTCTTTTTGTAATGTTATATTTATTCTTTAGAGATATGTACTCATTTTGTAAAAGTTTGTAATATTTTTCTTTCAATTCAAATTGTAAAGTTTTCCTATGATCCCATTTGCATGTGTTGTATGCACTTGTATTTTTGGACATTCCCTTTTGTTTTGAATTCTTGAAGGTGTATTTATATTTGTGTCAGATTGAGATGGTTTATGGGTACCTATAGGATGATGTGATAAGATCTTGGATATATGAATTCATGTATGATCGTATTGTGTTGAAAGAATGTGATAAGATGAGGTGATATATTATAACTTGTTGTCTTGGGATTTTTTATATGAGTAGTTCTAAGATCATGTATGAATGGATAATGATCTAAGATGGTGAGATATGGATTTGTTAATGTATTGAATATGTGTAAAGATGATGAGATGATAATATATTTATGGTAAATTGATGATTTGAGATGAGGAATTAATTCTCATGTGATGATATTGGTGTGAATGTTGTAATAAGATGATAATGGATATAGAATGTTATTGTATGATTGATTTGAATTATATCTTGTCATAATATCTAATTGTGTTCAAAAGTGTTGAAAATTAGGAAAGGTCATGTTTAAAAACCTCGCACCTCGACAATCGACTAATTTGGCTAATTAGTCTGTCGAGTGATAACTCTTTTCTTGTTTTTGTGATTTCAATATAATTTGGTATAAAGCTCATCTCGAAGTTTATTGCACTTGACATGATGATCTAAACCCTAACTCATCTAGTCGAGCGAAACATCGATCACTTTGTCTCCTTTATTTTAAAAGCGCGAAAATTTCCCGCATTTTCAGATGCATGCTATGCGAATGCACAAATTCTATTTCTACCCTTTCAACTCTCTAAACTGCGGGGTATTACATTCTCTCCCCCTTAAACTAAACTTCGTCCCGAAGTTTCGACTCCTCTCACGTAGAGGTAAGTAGAAAGAACTTCTACAGATATATTCTCTCAAATTCCTTGCTGATGAGGACACAGATCTTGATGATCCCTTGTCCAACATACTTCTGTGTATCCTCCACTGATCCATGCTATTCATTTGTCGACTTTCATCGATTATTTGATACATTCCAATCATCTTACTACTCCTTCATGACTCTTAATCATCCAGTTCAGATTTCTTGCATTACCCTAGCTTTATATCCCACTGTTGAAGATTCCCTTCTACATCCTTATAGGATCTTCAGATATATTTGTTGATACACTTCGTTCTATTCAGGAAACTACAAAGACTTCAAGTCTGATGGTAAGCTCATTGCCTTCGCTCCCGGTCCTCTGAGATAACTGTTCTTATTGGCTTATCAAACATCATTCATTCTTAGTGGTTTGATTCCTCAGGATTAATTAGACATAGCTAGTCCATCTAACCATGAACACTCTATTTTACAGATCGTCCTCCCGTCACTTGTAATAAGGGTGAATAATCCTTTCAATGTCAATCTCCTCGTATCCTCGTATTGATACGATATACTTTCTCATCCTTGAACTGTAGTTCCTTTGATTCTTTCTTATTTAGAGCCTCTAGTCATAGCTCCTATGACCACTGGATTCTTTGTGACTTCCAACCTCAAAATCTCAACTGCCTCTTCAACTTCAGAATCTGGTAAAGATTTCCAACAATGCTCATCCTTTCAAAGAACTTCTAGAGCATTGATAGTTAGTTCAACACTATCTCAGTCCAAGTGTTCCTTCCAAACTCCGTGTTTCTTAACCCAAGTACTATGCAATACACTTGTTTACTCTCCCCCTTAGAGTTTCCTAATACTTCCTCCATTATGACTCTTCTGTTGGTCAAACTTCATTCAGTCAACTCCATCCATTTGAGCTTTGTAACTCACCTTTCTGCTTAAACTTCCACTATCTATACCTCATGGTCTCAGGAAGAACACAAGGTATATCCAACATATTGTGGATCCCCAGTATCGTCCTCCGGTAAAGAGATACTATTATCAGGTTTCCAGCAGTTTCCAAAAGAATACATGGTATGTCTACCATCTCAATGGTTGGCTCTAAGATGTCCATCCTCTTGATAATACAACTTTCTCCATAGTTACTCCCGATATAGACTATGACTTTGGTACTTTGGCATCATATGTGTGAACTACCTTCTTCCAAATCGGTCCACCTTCTTGACTTATCGTCAATCCACGACAAAATAGACTCTTCTCCCATGGTCCTGATGTTCTCTTCAACATTAAATTTTGGTAAATTCACTTCTTGACATGATTGATATGTCCTTTCTGGAACTTCAACGTGCTTCCATCCAAATACTTCACTTCCCTCATCTCATGCTTTATCCTCATTTGTTGGATGTCCTTCTCATCAACTCTTTCTTGTAAACTATCTCTGTATCCAACACCAAGTTATCTTCTTGTAATTGTCCAATCTCTGATTATGAACTCTTGTTTGGCGGTTGATTCCCACACTTCTGTTTCTAGTAATGCCTCAGAATAGACGATCAACTTCCCGTTTATTCTTTAAGAACTGAAAATATCCATGTTCTTCTAGGGTTTATACTCCTTTATCTTCAACCTTATGGTACTCTTAGACACCTAAGTGCGACTAAACTCCTTCTCAAACTCAATCCAAGTAGTAATAATACCTCCTTATTGCTCCAAATATAACCTCTTCCACCAAGTTACGACAAATCCATATATATTTGGAATATTTTCCTTCTTCATCCATGAATTTGAACCTCCATGAAAAGAATCCATGACTTGATATGCCAAAACTTCATAACCTTCCTTCTTGGTTATGTCTCCTAATGTAGTTTTCCTTGCATCATCTTAGGTAGATCCTTGTCCAGCTACTTGTAATACTCTTAGTCAAACTTACTTTGTTCCTTCATCCTTCCTTATACTTGTAAAATATGTCTCCAAATCCTAATATGACGTGGAAAATGGTCTATATCCAACAGTGGTTTCATTGACTTTTGTCTTCTTTTGACTTTCTTCTCTTCGCGAGCTTCCATTGCTGCCTCAAATTTCTGATCACTCAGAACGCTCTCATACTAACCCATGTACCCTCTAGACCAGTAACATCAAGAAAGAACAAAATGTTGCAACATGCATTTGCACATCAAGTTCAAACTTCATGCCCGGATCTAGTCAATCAAAAATCCAATAAGATCCAATAAAATCCAAATACAGTTATATATCACTCATGCAACATAAGCCCGTAAAATAAGTAGTACTTTGAGTAAAAACATCTCAAGTACCTAGGCTTAGATGCTATACACTACAAGTTAGGTATATATTACCTTATAAACCTATTCTATATAACAAATCTTACCTCACTGTCTTATGGGACAGGTTTATCCTTCACTCAAAGTATTTACCACAATTGACCATTCGCAATTGAATAACTCTGACCTAGTGTCTAATTATACCTATCTCCATCTTAGTTCAAGAGGAACTAAATCTTCTTGGCATTGAACTTTGTCTTCGTGCCTTGGCATACTTCCATACTTCTTCATCTCAGCAAGTGTAGCCTCACGTTCACTCGTGTAGGTACTATAGGTATACATGAATACCATAATACCTCACTTTTGGACAAGTGCACTACTCCATAACCTCCATAAATGGTATCTCATTGTCTGACAATCTTCTTCGTTCATGAACCCCTATTATGTTGGCATACTTACCATAGCTTTCATGGCTTCATATATCCAACTCACCATTATCATCCTCTTATGTTCTCTTCTTCTTCCATCATCACCTCAGGATAGGGTTCTACTTCATAGGATGCAATTATCAATGATACCACATAGATATCACCAACTTGGGATATAACACTCTTTGGTATATCTATTGTATAGGACATTGTCTCAACCGGTATACCAGCTTTAGAAAGAAAAACTAAAATAGATAAGTTCTATACCTATAGAAGAATAGATAAGAATACTCTATATAAGTATGATGTTATTATTCTCAAGTGAATAACCAACATAAGTTATAGAAATGTATAGTTTAGATTAAATAACTTCCTATAGTCTTTACCAACCTACAAGTCTCCTAAAAGGGTTTTAAACCTAAGATCGCTTTTGCTCTGATACCATCTGCGGTGACCCAGCATACCACTGCATGTTGTAGTGCGCAAGTCGTTGACATAACACTCACAGAAGGACTTATCCGTGAGTATTACATCCCTCAGAGTAGTACAACAGAAACATAGCAGGTCCAAGGTAGCACTATAGGATTACAACAATATTCAATACAAAATCTTGAGAACCTCCTTTATATCAAAGCAAGTCTCATACAAATGAAATCCAGAANTCCCGAATGGAGTTTTGTCGGGAAGATGAAGCCAACCGAACAAGTACTTGAAGCTTTCCGGGGGCTAATGTTGGGGTTATGCCGAACAGGTACCCTCACGGATATGAAGCTAAGCCATGATACCAGGGTGGCCCATAGTGGTGATAAGCCGAATTCCGGCTTATCGGGCGGCCCAGTATGATGAAGCGCAGGAGGCCCATCCGGCTAAGGAAGGTTCTAGAAGGCAGCTGGGATTGCGGAAGACTTAGCTCACAAGACAAAGCCCAAGCCGGATTAGTTTAGGACTCTGACTTAGTCGGTAGGTTTTTCCTGTAAGCCCTAGGCCGGACGCCTTTATAAGCCGGCCTATGGGACGCCTTAGGGCACGAACAATCTCGACCTCAATCCACTGTAACTCGGCGATATTGCCATATAGTGAATTATAGCAGCACGTAGGATCTCGCCACCGACGTGAGATCCGAAGCTGGGTAAACTCGTGTCCATGGAGCCGGAATCCCCAACTCCAAAACCCCTCTCTTTACCTAGCTCGATGGCACCCCTGCCGCGGCTAGATTCGACAATTCCACGACAAATACAACATCTTGAGAACCTCCTTTATATCAAAGCAGGTCTCATACAAATGAAATCCAGAAAAGATCCAATTCGTATCACTAAGCTGGAGATTAACTCTAGCTCTATTCCTAATCCACTACTACTATTGTCATAGCCCTAATCTATTCCATCTCGAACATCTTTATCCAGGGTTGTACTCCTCCTTGCAATATATGTTGTCTCCTCCATTGGTAGTGTGGTCTTTATGTATGCCATTGACACTGCTGTCATTGCCCCTCCATTGCCATGGTTGTCGTCATTCTTCCGTTGGTGAAGTAGCGGTCAACTCCTCCAAGCTCCACCAGGTCGACTTGATTCCTTGTGGAAGACCTCCTCAACATCGTGATGGATATCTAGCAACGCCCTTGATGGCTCCAAAAGTCTAAGCAGGTGGTCAAATAGGAAGGGGTGAGTAACAGCGTTACTCAGCAAGTTCAGAATATGTAGAGATAAGGTGTTTCATGCACTAGCTACTGCCAAAACCTCAGGTCTTTGGCATAGATGCAAGTTTTTGCAAACATTTCTTCAAAGGATAGATTTTATTCTGAAAACTATGTCCCAGCCTCCACCGGTCTTGTGAATCCAAATGGGACTCCATTCCGGCCTTGATCTCGTAGTTCCATTCCGGGAACACGGTTGTGATATCACAAATTTGTTGTTTGACTCTGCAGAGTTGCATCACTTTACCCAACAGTTGCCTGGCCTTATATATGCTCTCTTTACACTCCATGAGTGTTATAGCCAAGACTCAAGACATTCAGTCATGTGGAGCTTCTCCCAAATCAACACACATCCGCCCATTTATGATGCGGTAGGGGAATCATGTTCCACGCATACCCATCACCCCTCCCGAGCTTCCCCACCAATTACCCCGTCGGGCAGGAAGAGCACGCGCTTCCACGCTGTTGGCCGCCGCAACGACCCAACCCGGTGTAGGCCTGCCGAGGATATGCGGATGAGAAAAGAAGCCTCTGACTGACCCCGCCCATACAAAGTCCGTTGGTTGATGCTTTTACTACGGCGAAAGGATCACTAGAACAGGGTTATTAGTTCCTAAGGATATATACCTTCCCATACGATGGAACACCGTACCTATTCATCTTACCATTGTTCCACCGCCAACCAGTAGTATATACCACATCATTCAAAAATACTTTTTCTTTTTGATGCAAGTGAAAGGAACGTATAAGTAACTTTGCAAGTACTTTGGTAAAAATACATCAAACGGTATGCAAGAATGAACTTGCCTATGATAAAGGTGGCAATTGATGTCCTTCGGGGTTCTAGGGTTTGCGGTAAAACCCCGAGATCTGAAAATAGCAATGTAATCCTAGTAAGGACTACTGGAAACACTGTCAAGATGCTATTATGCATAGATATGAGATGCATCGTAAAATCCCCAAAAATACCCAAGCTTGTAAGTTAGGCTTTGTTTTATTTGATACTTTGATAACTGAAGTGATTTTAGGGGTTAGGGATTAATTAGTGTTTATAATTTGTGGGTTGGTTAAATTACTTTGAATTGTTATGATATCTAGAATTAAGTGTTTACCATTTTTATTGAGGTAAAGAATTTATTT
Source organism: Puccinellia tenuiflora (assembly GCA_012064385.1). Taxonomy (NCBI): domain Eukaryota; kingdom Viridiplantae; phylum Streptophyta; class Magnoliopsida; order Poales; family Poaceae; genus Puccinellia; species Puccinellia tenuiflora. The sequence continues at coordinate 929,109 of QRDG01000319.1, forward strand.
TATTCAAGTAAATACTTTTCTTTTTGCTAGAAAAAGAAGATTTGCAATTTTAAGTTATCAATTTTAATGCCTTTAAGAAAACATTTCATTAACATCAAGAAGTAATTATTTATTCAAATTTTATTTACTTGACGAATTTTAAAATATTATCAACACAAGGGTGAATGATTTTAGATGGATTCTTCTTTGTGTGTTTTACCTAGGATGAGTTACAGGACAGTCATTTATAGTATGCAATAAAGTTCAAAATATATACTTTGAGCTTATTACTCAAATTGTTTTTCTTTTAGAAAAATAATTGTTTTTGAAAATAGTTCAATTCATTTCCACTTAAGGATCCTTGAATTTTGTAGATAATTCAATTCACGTCCACTAAAGGATCTTTGAATTATTCACCTAAGAAAATATTTTCAAAACTTAAATTTGGAATTAATTCAAATCATATCCACTTAAGGATTTTTGAAATTTTCATTCAAGAAAACTTTTTCAATAAATGAAATAAAAATCATATTTGAAATCCTTATAAAATTTTGAGTTGAAACCCTATTTTTAATTTATTTTTTAGGTATTGATTTGCATTTTATTTTTGAATTGGAATTTGATTTGTGGAATGACTAAAATGCCCTTGGTCCAACTTGGTTGAACCAAGTCAAACTGGCTCGGGTCAACTACCCGACCGAGCCCTACTCCCTTCTCTCGCTCTCTCCTCTCTCTCGTCCTCCGCTCGATCCCCTTCTCCTTTGTTGTGATGCCGCCGTCGCCTCCCTCGATTCCGACCGTCGCCGGCTGGCTCCGGCGCCGCTTCTCCCCGGCGCGTCTCCGCCCGGTTCTCCTCCTCCAGTTCCCCGCCGCCACGAAGCCCCCTAGCTCTCACACGCCCGCGCCCGTTCCCACGTCCGCGGAACCCTAGCTGTGTTGCTAGCCTTCGGCTCCGTTGACTCGATCTCCTCCGCCAGCTTTCATCGCCGCCACCCCTGCTATCTCCTCGCCGAACATGCCTCAACCTACTCTCCTTCGAGCTCCTGGTCGCCTGCTCCGACACCATTGAGCCCTGTCTCTTCTCCTCCACGAGCACGGCTCGACCTCGCCTCTATGTTGCCTACCTCAACCCCGACGCCGGCGGGATGGCTCTCAGATGGATGCAACCCCGGCGTCGCCGGTCGGGTAATGGTGTGGTGCTGGTGCGGCTGTGGTGCTACTGCTGCTACGATGGTGGTGTGGTGCTGGTGCGGCTATGGTGCTACTGCTGCTACGCCTCCTCGACTACATCTACTCCAGCTCCCCTTGCTCTGCCTCGGCTACAAATCAACCAGGTGAGTTTTTCTTCTGGGACCGGCCATCGTGTCGATGAATTGTGGTGATTAGTGGTGATGTGCTGTTGCTCTAGTTCATCCTGGTGATGAACTGATGCTTGTGCTCGTGCTGTGCTTGCGGTGTTCCTCACTGTTCGTCGAATTAACTGAAGAAATCTTCGATTGGACTAGTTATTTATTCATATGTGTTAAGCTTGAGTTTTGGATGATTCACTCATCTGATAGTTGCTATTTGGAAATATTTTAGCTTGTTGGCTTGGCTTATTAGCTTACTGGTTTATTAGACCTGAAATATGTGTAGATTATGTGCATCAGTGTATACTTTGAATAAAAACAAATACCCTGCATGCTTGTATTTGCTGCTTTAAGGTGCCTTTAGTTCCTGGCTTTTGCTTGCTTATTGACTTAGCATGTTTACCTCCCTGTGTTGAATCTGTAGCTTGCTTGTTTGCAATTTAAGCATGATTTAGTCACTGTGGTGCCTCTTAGGAGTGTGCACAGTGTTTAGATCCATGCCTAACATGATCTAGTGATTTTAGTGTTGCTGAAATGATTTAAGAGATGTATTCCTGGACAGAGTTGGCTATTTAAATGATAAGAACAGATCTTGTGCTTGATGTTCTGGGCCCTGCCAATGATGCAAAGGCTGAGGCCTTTATTTGATAAGAACAGAGGCTAGCATAAGATTTTATTGCCCCCCATGATGTTTAAGCATAGCATCCCTATGCCAAACTGAGGGAAATATCTCCTCCCTCTCCCAAAGAGAGTAGCTGCTGTACCCCTCTCCTCTCTTCCCTCTCATCTAAATGCTCTTGATCCTAGTAACCTGCTGTTGGAGAGAAGCTTGGTCTTCTGGAAAATGATGATAACCTGCGTCTTGTGGCTAGCCTGCTCCTCCTCGCTGCTTGACCTATTTCCTAGTTGTTCTAAAGATTGGGCATGGTTTGGTGGTGTTCTTGGTGTTCTTGACTGATCTGGGGAAAATATGTTTAGCTTCTGGTGTAATTGAGCTGATGTGAGACACATGTGGTAAAGCTGATTGTTTCCTGGGAATGTGTTTGTGATGCTCTTGCTGATATTTGTGTAGTGTTTGATGTGGTGAGGTACGGCTGGTGCTTTGTTTGAATTGCTAGATATGTGCTGGTAGAAAATAATTTATTGGGCAAAGCTGCTGGTTCGGCTGGTTGCTTGTGTGTACTGCTGGTCAATTTGTGTGATGGTCATGTTCTTTTATAGGGGATTGCTTTTCATCACAGGTTGACACCTCAAGTGGTGACTCTTGCTTTGCATGGATGAATAAGCTACTTGTTGTCAAGCTCTCATGCATGTGTTAGATACCTCTACCAACCAACTATCCCAAAAGACCGATCTGATGGAAAGTGGTGGTATAATATACTTAACACACTTCACAACACCCCCTCTCACGTGTGACGGGAGAAGAGAAAGTCAACACGTGAATAGAAGAAGAGCACACCGGAACATCGGTGGCTAAAAGCTCCCCTCCAGCCCTCTTTCGAGCGGAGAAATAATTGGGAGAAAAACGCCGGGGGTAGGACTCGAACCTGAGACCTTAGGCTCTGATACCATGTTAGATACCTCTACCAACCAACTATCCCAAAAGACCGATCTGATGGAAAGTGGTGGTATAATATACTTAACACACTTCACAACAGACATTACTTGAGGTTCAAGTTGAGCTAGATATTTTGCTTGTGGATAACTCTCCTATGTGGCATGCTTATCCCTCTCATCTTTGGTATTATCCTCTTGTAGGATTTATTTTTGGGCATGCCAAGTGGCTTTTGTCACTAGATGGGCTTGTGGGCTGATTCTCTTATGTGGGCTTTGAATTATATGGGTGGTGATGATCAAGTGGCTTTGCAATTTCAGATTTGTGGGCTTCATCATTTGGCTGATTTTCTTCCTTGGGAATTAATTCCATTGGAGAGATATTAAGATGTGGGCTTTCTTTTTATTAGGACTTGACTAGATTTAGAGGGATTGACTAGCTGCCTTCTTGATGAATGGATCAATGTTGCCTCTTGTCCCTTGTTGCCTTTGTATCTTGCTCAAATGGATCATGTCCCTTGTTGCCTTCTTGTTGCCTAGTTGATCTATGTTGCCTTTAATGATCCAATTTGATCCATAAGACCCTAGTGTTGCCTAAGATAAAGTTGATCCCTCTAGTCATCAATTGGATATTAGGACAAGTTCCTAATATCAATTAGTTAAGTTCCAAAACCAATTGCCTCACCCTTGTGGTGAAGGCAAACATTTTAATTAGTGGAAACCTTTCTTTTGTCTTTGTTATATTTAGATGAATTTCAATTGCTTCATGTAAGTAAAAAGAATTTGCTAACAAGGTGGCCAGTCTTGCTACCAAATTTATTTTACATAGCACAAAACCTATGAATTTCACACAATTTCTAGAGACTTGGATAGGAGCAGCTTCCTGCTTTCTTTCTTTCTTCTTCTCTGTCTTGCTTTGTTTTGCAGGGAAAGGATTCGAAAAGATTGGGAGATAAGAAGACCCGGATACGTTGAGAAGATCAAGATTTAGTTTAGGGATTTACTTCCCTCTTTTTGCAATGTTATATTTATTCTTTAGAGATCTGTACTCATTTCTATAAATGTTGTAATATCCATTTCTCTTTTAATTGGTAAAGTTTGTATATGATCCCATTTGATTTATTGTATCCAATTGGACATTTATATTTGAAGTGGTAATCATGGGGTATTTATTTATGTAATATTCTTTCAATATGGGAACTTGTAAGATTTGAATAAGATCATGTTTGTATTTCATTGGACTTTGGACATTATGATTCTAAAGGTTTATGGAAAGATATTTAAGATTGTGAGATATGGATTTGATAATGTATTGAATGTGTGTAAAGATAAGATGATGACATGATAATTCAATTTGGATGAATTTATGATTTGAGATGAGCACTTAATTCTTATGTGATGATATTGATGTGAATGTGTAATAAGATGATAATGGATAAAGAATGATGTAGAATGATGGAGTATTCAATTGATTTGAATTATATCCTTTCATATTATTTAATTGTGTTCAAAAGTGTTGAGAATTGGGAAAGGTCATGTCTAATATCCTCGCACCTCGACAATCGACTAATTTGACCAATTAGTCTGTCGAGCGATAACTAATTTATTGTGATTGTGATTTCAATTAGGTTAAGTATAAAGATCATATCGAAGTTTATTGCACTCAACAGGATGATCTAAACCCTAATTCATCGAGTCAAGTGAAACATCGATCACTTTATCTCTTTTAATCAAAAGCGCGAAAATTTCCCGCATCTTTAGATGCATGCTATGCGAATGCACAAATTCTATTTCTACCCTTTCTACTCTCTAAACTACGGGGTATTACATCCTCTCCCCCTTAAACTAAACTTCGTCCCGAAGTTTTGTCTCCTATCACGTAGAGATAAGTAGAATGAACTTTTGCAGATATTGATTCTCTCAAATTCCTTGCGGAAGTGGATGCAAATCTTGATGATCGCTTGTCCAACATACTTCTCCTGCATCCTCCATTGATCAATACTATCCATCCGTCAACTTTCATCGACTATTTGATACATTCCAATGTTCTTACTACTCCTTCATGTCTCTCGAATCATCCAATTCAAACTCCTTGCATTACCCTACCTTTATAGTCCTCTGTCGAAGATCCTTTTCTATACCCTTATAAGATCTTTAGATATGCTCATTGGTACACTTCCTTATAATTAGGACACTAAAGGGACTTTTCTTCTAATGGTAAGCTCATCGCCTAAGCTCCAGAACCTCTTAGATAACTGTCCTTACTGGGCTATATAGAACATAATGCTTCCTAAGTAATTTACTTCCTCCAAATGGATTAGACACAAGTAATCCATCCATCCATGAATACACTATCTTATGGGTACTCCTCCCAGCACTTATAACCAGGGTGAACAATCCTTTTGATGTCTATCTCCTCATATCCTTGTATTGATACGGTATACTTTCTCATCCTTGAATTTTAGTTCCTTTTATTTCATCTCATTTAGATCCTCTAGTCATAGTTCCTATGACCACTGGATTCCTTGTGACTTTCACCCTCCAAATCTAAACTCCCTTTGTGGCTTTAGAACCTTGTTACTATTTCCAACAATGCTCATCCTTTCGAAGAACTTCTAGAGCATTGATAAAGTTTAACACTATCTCCGTCTAAGTTTTTCTTCCAAACTTCATGTTGTCCTAAACCAAGTACGATCCAATACACTTGTTCACTCTCCCCCTTGGAATTTCCTAATACTTCCTCCGTTATAACCGTGTGTCAGTCAAACTTTATTCGGTTGTCTCCATTCAATCAAGCTTCGTAACTCACATTTCTGCTCAACTTCCAGTATTCCTGCCTAAAGGTCTCATGAAGAATACGTGGTATATCAGCCATATTGTGAATCCCCAGTATCGTCCTCTGGTAAAGAGATACTATTATCAGGTTTCCAACAGTTTCCAAAAGAATACATGGTATGTCTACCATCTCAATGGTTGGCTCTAAGATGTCCATGCTCTTGATAATACAACTTTCTCCATAGTTACTCCCGATATAGACTATGACTTTGGTACCTTGGCATCATATGTGTGAACTACCTTCTTCCAAACCGGTCCACCTTCTTGACTTATCGTCAATCCATGACAAAATAGACTCTTCTCCCATGGTCCTGATGTTCTCTTTAACATTAAATTTTGTAAATTCACTTCTTGACATGATTGATATGTCCTTTCTGGAACTTCAATGTGCTTCCATCCAAATACTTCACTTCCCTCATCTCAGGCTTTATCCTCATTTTTTTGGATGTCCTTCTCATCAACTCTTTCTTGTAAACTATCTCTGTATTTAACAAAGTTGTCTCCTTGCAGATGTTCGATCTCTAATCATAAACTCTTGCTTGGCGATTAATTCCTACGCTCTTATTCCTAATAATGCCTCAAAATAGACCATCAACTTCTCTTTTATTCTTTAAGAACTAAAAATATCCATGTTCTTCCAACCTTCAGCCTCCTTTCTCTTCAACCTTATGGTACACATAGATGCATAAGTGTGACTAAACTTCTTCTCAAACTCTATCCAAGTAGTACCAATACCTCCTTATTGCTCCAAATATAACCTCTTCCACCGAGTTACGACAAATCCATATATATTTGGCATATTTTCCTTCTTCATCCTTGAATTTGAAATTCCATGAAAAGTCTTCATGACTTGATATGTAAAAACTTCATAACCTTCCTTCTTGGTTATGTCCCCTGATGTAGTTTTTCTTGCATCATCTTTGGTAGATCCTTGTCCAGCTACTTGTAACACTCTTGGTCAAACTTACTTTGTTCCTCCATCCTTCCTTATGCTAGTAGAATATGTCTCCAAATCCTAATATGATGTGGAAAATGGTCCATATCTAACAGTGGTTTCACTGACTTCTGTCTTCTTTTCACTTCCTTCTCTTGGTGAGCTTCCATTGCTGCCTCAAATTTCTGATCACTCAGAACGCTCTCATACTAACCCATGTACCCTCTAGACCAGTAACATTAAGAAAGAACAAAATGTTGCAACATGCATTTGCACATTAAGTTCAAACTTCATGCCCGGATCTAGTCAATCAAAAATCCAATAAGATCCAATAAATCCCAAATACAGTTATATATCACTCATGCAACATAAGCCCGTAAAATAAGTAGTACTTTGAGTAAAAACATCTCAAGTACCTAGGCTTAGATGCTATACACTACAAGTTAGGTATATATATTACCTTATAGACCTATAACAACTCTTGCCTCACTGTCTTATGGGACAGGTTTATCCTTCACTCAAAGTATTTACCACAATTGACCATTCGCAATTGAATAACTCTGACCTAGTATATAAGAATACCTATCTCCATCTCAGTTCAAAAGGAACTAAGTCTTCTTGGCATTGAACTTCGTCTTCGTACCTTGGCATAGTTCCATACGTCTTCATCTCATCAAGTGTAGCCTCATGTGACCTCTCAATCACTCGTGTAGGTACTGTGGGTATACATGAATACCGTAATACTTCTCTTTTGGACAAGTGCACTACTCCATAACCTCCATAAATGGTATCGCATTGCATATTGCATGGCTTAGTACATCCAATTCACTACTATCATACTCTTCTCTTCTCTTCTTCCTCCATCATCACCTCATGTTTGGGATCTACTTCATAAGATACTCTTATCAATGATACCACATAGATATCACCAACTTGGGATATAACACTCTTTGGTATATCTATTGTATAGGACATTGTCTCAACCGGTATACCAGCTTTAGAAAGAAACAATATAGATAAGTACTATACCTATAGAAGAATAGATAAGAATACTCTATATAAGTATGATGTTAATATTCTCAAGTGAATAACCACCATAAGTTATAGAAAGATATAGTTTAGATAAAAATAACTTCCTTTAGTCTTTACCAACCTACAAGTCTCCTGAAAGGGTTTTAAACCTAAGATCGCTTTTGCTCTGATACCATCTGCGGTGGCCCAGCACACCACTGCATGTTGTAGTGCGCATGTCGTTGACATAACACTCACAGAAGGACTTATCCGTGAATATTACATCCCTCAGAGTAGTACAACAGAAACATAGCAGGTCCAAGGTAACACTATAGGATTACAACAATATTTAATACAACATCTTGAGAACCTCCTTTATATCAAAGCAGGTCTCATACAAATGAAATCCAGAAAAGATCCAATTCGTATCACTAAGCTGGAGATTAGCTCTAGCTCTATTCCTAATCCACTACTACTATTGTCATAGCCCTAATCTATTCCATCTCGAACATCTTTATCCAGGGTTGTACTCCTCCTTGCAATATATGTTGTCTCCTCCATTGGTAGTGTGGTCTTTATGTATGCCATTGACACTGCTGTCATTGCCCCTCCATTGCCATGGTTGTCGTCATTCTTCCATTGGTGAAGTAGCGGTCAACTCCTTCAAGCTCCACCAGGTCGACTTGATTCCTTGTGGAAGACCTCCTCAACATCGTGATGGATATCTAGCAACGCCCTTGATGGCTCCAAAAGTCTAAGCAGGGGGTCAAATAGGAAGGGGTGAGTAACAGCGTTACTCAGCAAGTTCAGAATATGTAGAGATAAGGTGTTTCATGCACTAGCTACTGCCAAAACCTCAGGTCTTTGGCATAGATGCAAGTTTTTGCAAACATTTCTTCAAAGGATAGATTTTATTCTGAAAACTATGTCCCAGCCTCCACCGGTCTTGTGAATCCAAATGGGACTCCATTCCGGCCTCGATCTCGTAGTTCCATTCCGGGAACACGGTTGTGATATCACAAATTTGTTGTTTGACTCTGCAGAGTTGCATCACTTTACCCAACAGTTGCCTGGCCTTATATATGCTCTCTTTACACTCCATGAGTGTTATAGCCAAGACTCAGGACATCCAGTCATGTGGAGCTTCTCCCAAATCAACACACATCCGCCCATTTATGATGCGGTAGGGGAATCATGTTCCACGCATACCCATCACCCCTCCCGAGCTTCCCACCAATTACCCCGTCGGGCAGGAAGAGCACGCGCTTCCACGCTGTTGGCCGCCGCAACGACCCAACCCGGTGTAGGCCTGCCGAGGATATGCGGATGAGAAAAGAAGCCTCTGACTGACCCCGCCCATACAAAGTCCGTTGGTTGATGCTTTTACTACGGCGAAAGGATCACTAGAACAGGGTTATTAGTTCCTAAGGATATATACCTTCCCATACGATGGAACACCGTACCTATTCATCTTACCATTGTTCCACCGCCAACCAGTAGTATATACCACATCATTCAAAATACTTTTTCTTTTTGATGCAAGTGAAAGGAACGTATAAGTAACTTTGCAAGTACTTTGGTAAAAATACATCAAACGGTATGCAAGAATGAACTTGCCTATGATAAAGGTGGCAATTGATGTCCTTCGGGGTTCTAGGGTTTGCGGTAAAACCCCGAGATCTGAAAATAGCAATGTAATCCTAGTAAGGACTACTGGAAACACTGTCAAGATGCTATTATGCATAGATATGAGATGCATCGTAAAATCCCCAAAAATACCCAAGCTTGTAAGTTAGGCTTTGTTTTATTTGATACTTTGATAACTGAAGTGATTTTAGGGGTTAGGGATTAATTAGTGTTTATAATTTGTGGGTTGGTTAAATTACTTTGAATTGTTATGATATCTAGAATTAAGTGTTTACCATTTTTATTGAGGTAAAGAATTTATTTTATTCAAGTAAATACTTTTCTTTTTGCTAGAAAAAGAAGATTTGCAATTTTAAGTTATCAATTTTAATGCCTTTAAGAAACATTTCATTAACATCAAGAAGTAATTATTTATTCAAATTTTATTTACTTGACGAATTTTAAAATATTATCAACACAAGGGTGAATGATTTTAGATGGATTCTTCTTTGTGTGTTTTACCTAGGATGAGTTACAGGACAGTCATTTATAGTATGCAATAAAGTTCAAAATATATACTTTGAGCTTATTACTCAAATTGTTTTTCTTTTAGAAAAATAATTGTTTTTGAAAATAGTTCAATTCATTTCCACTTAAGGATCCTTGAATTTTGTAGATAATTCAATTCACGTCCACTAAAGGATCTTTGAATTATTCACCTAAGAAAATATTTTCAAAACTTAAATTTGGAATTAATTCAAATCATATCCACTTAAGGATTTTTGAAATTTTCATTCAAGAAAACTTTTTCAATAAATGAAATAAAAATCATATTTGAAATCCTTATAAAATTTTGAGTTGAAACCCTATTTTTAATTTATTTTTTAGGTATTGATTTGCATTTTTATTTTTGAATTGGAATTTGATTTGTGGAATGACTAAAATGCCCTTGGTCCAACTTGGTTGAACCAAGTCAAACTGGCTCGGGTCAACTACCCGACCGAGCCCTACTCCCTTCTCTCGCTCTCTCCTCTCTCTCGTCCTCCGCTCGATCCCCTTCTCCTTTGTTGTGATGCCGCCGTCGCCTCCCTCGATTCCGACCGTCGCCGGCTGGCTCCGGCGCCGCTTCTCCCCGGCGCGTCTCCGCCCGGTTCTCCTCCTCCAGTTCCCCGCCGCCACGAAGCCCCCTAGCTCTCACACGCCCGCGCCCGTTCCCACGTCCGCGGAACCCTAGCTGTGTTGCTAGCCTTCGGCTCCGTTGACTCGATCTCCTCCGCCAGCTTTCATCGCCGCCACCCCTGCTATCTCCTCGCCGAACATGCCTCAACCTACTCTCCTTCGAGCTCCTGGTCGCCTGCTCCGACACCATTGAGCCCTGTCTCTTCTCCTCCACGAGCACGGCTCGACCTCGCCTCTATGTTGCCTACCTCAACCCCGACGCCGGCGGGATGGCTCTCAGATGGATGCAACCCCGGCGTCGCCGGTCGGGTAATGGTGTGGTGCTGGTGCGGCTGTGGTGCTACTGCTGCTACGATGGTGGTGTGGTGCTGGTGCGGCTATGGTGCTACTGCTGCTACGCCTCCTCGACTACATCTACTCCAGCTCCCCTTGCTCTGCCTCGGCTACAAATCAACCAGGTGAGTTTTTTCTTCTGGGACCGGCCATCGTGTCGATGAATTGTGGTGATTAGTGGTGATGTGCTGTTGCTCTAGTTCATCCTGGTGATGAACTGATGCTTGTGCTCGTGCTGTGCTTGCGGTGTTCCTCACTGTTCGTCGAATTAACTGAAGAAATCTTCGATTGGACTAGTTATTTATTCATATGTGTTAAGCTTGAGTTTTGGATGATTCACTCATCTGATAGTTGCTATTTGGAAATATTTTAGCTTGTTGGCTTGGCTTATTAGCTTACTGGTTTATTAGACCTGAAATATGTGTAGATTATGTGCATCAGTGTATACTTTGAATAAAAACAAATACCCTGCATGCTTGTATTTGCTGCTTTAAGGTGCCTTTAGTTCCTGGCTTTTGCTTGCTTATTGACTTAGCATGTTTACCTCCCTGTGTTGAATCTTGTAGCTTGCTTGTTTGCAATTTAAGCATGATTTAGTCACTGTGGTGCCTCTTAGGAGTGTGCACAGTGTTTAGATCCATGCCTAACATGATCTAGTGATTTTAGTGTTGCTGAAATGATTTAAGAGATGTATTCCTGGACAGAGTTGGCTATTTAAATGATAAGAACAGATCTTGTGCTTGATGTTCTGGGCCCTGCCAATGATGCAAAGGCTGAGGCCTTTATTTGATAAGAACAGAGGCTAGCATAAGATTTTATTGCCCCCCATGATGTTTAAGCATAGCATCCCTATGCCAAACTGAGGGAAATATCTCCTCCCTCTCCCAAAGAGAGTAGCTGCTGTACCCCTCTCCTCTCTTCCCTCTCATCTAAATGCTCTTGATCCTAGTAACCTGCTGTTGGAGAGAAGCTTGGTCTTCTGGAAAATGATGATAACCTGCGTCTTGTGGCTAGCCTGCTCCTCCTCGCTGCTTGACCTATTTCCTAGTTGTTCTAAAGATTGGGCATGGTTTGGTGGTGTTCTTGGTGTTCTTGACTGATCTGGGGAAAATATGTTTAGCTTCTGGTGTAATTGAGCTGATGTGAGACACATGTGGTAAAGCTGATTGTTTCCTGGGAATGTGTTTGTGATGCTCTTGCTGATATTTGTGTAGTGTTTGATGTGGTGAGGTACGGCTGGTGCTTTGTTTGAATTGCTAGATATGTGCTGGTAGAAAATAATTTATGGGCAAAGCTGCTGGTTCGGCTGGTTGCTTGTGTGTACTGCTGGTCAATTTGTGTGATGGTCATGTTCTTTTATAGGGGATTGCTTTCATCACAGGTTGACACCTCAAGTGGTGACTCTTGCTTTGCATGGATGAATAAGCTACTTGTTGTCAAGCTCTCATGCATGTGTTAGATACCTCTACAACACAACTATCCAAAAGACCGATCTGATGGAAAGTGGTGTATAATATACTAACACACTTCACAACACCCCTCTCACGTGTGACGGGAGAAGAGAAAGTCAACACGTGAATAGAAGAAGAGCACACCGAACATCGGTGGCTAAAAGCTCCCCTCCAGCCCTCTTTCGAGCGTGAGAAAGAAATAATTGGGAGAAAAACGCCGGGCGGTAGGGTAGGACTCGACCTGAGACCTTAGGCTCTGATACCATGTTAGATACCTCTACCAACCAACTATCCCAAAAGACCGATCTGATGGAAAGTGGTGGTATAATATACTTAACACACTTCACAACAGACATTACTTGAGGTTCAAGTTGAGCTAGATATTTTGCTTGTGGATAACTCTCCTATGTGGCATGCTTATCCCTCTCATCTTTGGTATTATCCTCTTGTAGGATTTATTTTTGGGCATGCCAAGTGGCTTTTGTCACTAGATGGGCTTGTGGGCTGATTCTCTTATGTGGGCTTTGAATTATATGGGTGGTGATGATCAAGTGGCTTTGCAATTTCAGATTTGTGGGCTTCATCATTGGCTGATTTTCTTCCTTGGGAATTAATTCCATTGGAGAGATATTAAGATGTGGGCTTTCTTTTTATTAGGACTTGACTAGATTTAGAGGGATTGACTAGCTGCCTTCTTGATGAATGGATCAATGTTGCCTCTTGTCCCTTGTTGCCTTTGTATCTTGCTCAAATGGATCATGTCCCTTGTTGCCTTCTTGTTGCCTAGTTGATCTATGTTGCCTTTAATGATCCAATTTGATCCATAAGACCCTAGTGTTGCCTAAGATAAAGTTGATCCCTCTAGTCATCAATTGGATATTAGGACAAGTTCCTAATATCAATTAGTTAAGTTCCAAAACCAATTGCCTCACCCTGTGGTGAAGGCAAACATTTTAATTAGTGGAAACCTTTCTTTGTCTTTGTTATATTTAGATGAATTTCAATTGCTTCATGTAAGTAAAAAGAATTTGCTAACAAGGTGGCCAGTCTTGCTACCAAATTTATTTTACATAGCACAAAACCTATGAATTTCACACAATTTCTAGAGACTTGGATAGGAGCAGCTTCCTGCTTTCTTTCTTTCTTCTTCTGTCTTGCTTTGTTTGCAGGGAAAGGATTCGAAAAGATTGGGAGATAAGAAGACCCGGATACGTTGAGAAGATCAAGATTTAGTTTAGGGATTTACTTCCCTCTTTTTGCAATGTTATATTTATTCTTTAGAGATCTGTACTCATTTCTATAAATGTTGTAATATCCATTTTCTTTTAATTGGTAAAGTTTGTATATGATCCCATTTGATTTATTGTATCCAATTGGACATTTATATTTGAAGTGGTAATCATGGGGTATTTATTTATGTAATATTCTTTCAATATGGGAACTTGTAAGATTTGAATAAGATCATGTTTGTATTTCATTGGACTTTGGACATTATGATTCTAAAGGTTTATGGAAAGATATTTAAGATTGTGAGATATGGATTTGATAATGTATTGAATGTGTGTAAAGATAAGATGATGACATGATAATTCAATTTGGATGAATTTATGATTTGAGATGAGCACTTAATTCTTATGTGATGATATTGCTGTGAATGTGTAATAAGATGATAATGGATGAATGATGTAGAATGATGGAGTAGTTCAATTGATTTGAATTATCTCCTTTCATATTTTTTTGTGTTCAAAAGTGTTGAGAATTGGGGGTCATGTATCTCTCCTCGCCCTCGCACCTCGACTATTTGACCAATTAGTCTGTCGAGCGATAACTTTATTGTGATTGTGATTTCAATTAGGTTAAGTATAAAGATCATATCGAAGTTTATTGCACTCAACAGGATGATCTAAACCCTAATTCATCGAGTCAAGTGAAACATCGATCACTTTATCTCTTTTAATCAAAAGCGCGAAAATTTCCCGCATCTTTAGATGCATGCTATGCGAATGCACAAATTCTATTTCTACCCTTTCTACTCTCTAAACTACGGGGTATTACATCCTCTCCCCCTTAAACTAAACTTCGTCCCGAAGTTTTGTCTCCTATCACGTAGAGATAAGTAGAATGAACTTTTGCAGATATTGATTCTCTCAAATTCCTTGCGGAAGTGGATGCAAATCTTGATGATCGCTTGTCCAACATACTTCTCCTGCATCCTCCATTGATCAATACTATCCATCCGTCAACTTTCATCGACTATTTGATACATTCCAATGTTCTTACTACTCCTTCATGTCTCTCGAATCATCCAATTCAAACTCCTTGCATTACCCTACCTTTATAGTCCTCTGTCGAAGATCCTTTTCTATACCCTTATAAGATCTTTAGATATGCTCATTGGTACACTTCCTTATAATTAGGACACTAAAGGGACTTTTCTTCTAATGGTAAGCTCATCGCCTAAGCTCCAGAACCTCTTAGATAACTGTCCTTACTGGGCTATATAGAACATAATGCTTCCTAAGTAATTTACTTCCTCCAAATGGATTAGACACAGTAATCCATCCATCCATGAATACACTATCTTATGGGTACTCCTCCCAGCACTTATAACCAGGGTGAACAATCCTTTTGATGTCTATCTCCTCATATCCTTGTATTGATACGGTATACTTTCTCATCCTTGAATTTTAGTTCCTTTTATTTCATCTCATTTAGATCCTCTAGTCATAGTTCCTATGACCACTGGATTCCTTGTGACTTTCACCCTCCAAATCTAAACTCCCTTTGTGGCTTTAGAACCTTGTTACTATTTCCAACAATGCTCATCCTTTCGAAGAACTTCTAGAGCATTGATAAAGTTTAACACTATCTCCGTCTAAGTTTTTCTTCCAAACTTCATGTTGTCCTAAACCAAGTACGATCCAATACACTTGTTCACTCTCCCCCTTGGAATTTCCTAATACTTCCTCCGTTATAACCGTGTGTCAGTCAAACTTTATTCGGTTGTCTCCATTCAATCAAGCTTCGTAACTCACATTTCTGCTCAACTTCCAGTATTCCTGCCTAAAGGTCTCATGAAGAATACGTGGTATATCAGCCATATTGTGAATCCCCAGTATCGTCCTCTGGTAAAGAGATACTATTATCAGGTTTCCAGTTTCCAAAAGAATACATGGTATGTCTACCATCTCAATGGTTGGCTCTAAGATGTCCATCTCTTGATAATACAACTTTCTCCATAGTTACTCCCGATATAGACTATGACTTTGGTACTTGGCATCATATGTGTGAACTACCTTCTTCCAAATCGGTCCACCTTCTTGACTTATCGTCAATCCACGACAAAATAGACTCTTCTCCATGGTCCTGATGTTCTCTTCAACATTAAATTTTGGTAAATTCACTTCTTGACATGATTGATATGTCCTTTCTGGAACTTCAACGTGCTTCCATCCAAATACTTCACTTCCCTCATCTCATGCTTTATCCTCATTTGTTGGATGTCCTTCTCATCAACTCTTTCTTGTAAACTATCTCTGTATCCAACACCAAGTTATCTTCGTAATGTCCAATCTCTGATTATGAACTCTGTTTGGCGGTTGATTCCACGCTTCCGTTTCTAGTAATGCCTCAGAATAGACCATCAACTCCCCTTTTATTCTTTAAGAACTAAAATATCCATGTTCTTCCAACCTTCAGCCTCCTTTCTCTTCAACCTTATGGTACATAGACATAAGTGTGACTAAACTTCTTCTCAAACTCTATCCAAGTAGTACCAATACCTCCTTATTGCTCCAAATATAACCTCTTCCACCAAGTTACGACAAATCCATATATATTTGGCATATTTTCCTTCTTCATCCTTGAATTTGAACTTCCATGAAAAGTCTTCATGACTTGATATGTAAAAACTTCATAACCTTCCTTCTTGGTTATGTCCCCTAATGTAGTTTTCCTTGCATCATCTTTGGTAGATCCTTGTCCAGCTACTTGTAACACTCTTGGTCAAACTTACTTTGTTCCTCCATCCTTCCTTATACTTGTAAAATATGTCTCCAAATCCTAATATGATGTGGAAAATGGTCCATATCCATCAGTGGCTTCATTGACTTCTGTCTTCTTTTCATTTCCTTCTCTTCGTGGGCTTCCATTGCTGCCTCAAATTTCTGCTCACTCAGAACGCTCTCATACTAACCCATGTACCCTCTAGACCAGTAACATCAAGAAAGAACAAAATGTTGCAACATGCATTTGCACATTAAGTTCAAACTTCATGCCCGGATCTAGTCAATCAAAAATCCAATAAGATCCAATAAATCCCAAATACAGTTATATATCACTCATGCAACATAAGCCCGTAAAATAAGTAGTACTTTGAGTAAAAACATCTCAAGTACCTAGGCTTAGATGCTATACACTACAAGTTAGGTATATATTTACCTTATAACCTATATATAACAACTCTTGCCTCACTGTCTTATGGGACAGGTTTATCCTTCACTCAAGTATTTACCACAATTGACCATTCGCAATTGAATAACTCTGACCTAGTGTCTAAATACCTATCTCCATCTTAGTTCAAGAGGAACTAAATCTTCTTGGCATTGAACTTGTCTTCGTGCCTTGGCATACTTCCATACTTCATCTCAGCAAGTGTAGCCTCATGTGACCTCTCATCACTCGTGTAGGTACTATAGGTATACATGAATACATAATACTCACTTTTGGACAAGTGCACTACTCCATAACCTCCATAAATGGTATCTCATTGCATATTGCATGGCTTAGTACATCCAATTCACTACTATCATACTCTTCTCTTCTCTTCTTCCTCCATCATCACCTCATGTTAGGGATCTACTTCATAGGATACTCTTATCAATGATACCACATAGATATCACCGACTTGGAATAACACTCTTTGATATATCTATTGTATAGGACATTGTCTCAACCGGTATACCAGCTTTAGAAAGAAACAATATAGATAAGTACTATACCTATAGAAGAATAGATAAGAATACTCTATATAAGTATGATGTTATTATTCTCAAGTGAATAACCACCATAAGTTATAGAAAGATATAGTTTAGATAAAATAACTTCCTATAGTCTTTACCAACCTACAAGTCTCCTAAAAGGGTTTTAAACCTAAGGTCGCTTTTGCTCTGATACCATCTGCGGTGACCCAGCACACCACTGCATGTTGTAGTGCGCAAGTCGTTGACATAACACTCACAGAAGGACTTATCCGTGAATATTACATCCCTCAGAGTAGTACAACAGAAACATAGCAGGTCCAAGGTAACACTATAGGATTACAACAATATTTAATACAACATCTTGAGAACCTCCTTTATATCAAAGCAGGTCTCATACAAATGAAATCCAGAAAAGATCCAATTCGTATCACTAAGCTGGAGATTAGCTCTAGCTCTATCCTAATCACTACTACTATTGTCATAGCCCTAATCTATTCCATCTCGAACATCTTTATCCAGGGTTGTACTCCTCCTTGCAATATATGTTGTCTCCTCCATTGGTAGTGTGGTCTTTATGTATGCCATTGACACTGCTGTCATTGCCCTCCATTGCCATGGTTGTCGTCATTCTTCCATTGGTGAAGTAGCGGTCAACTCCTTCAAGCCTCCACCAGGTCGACTTGATTCCTTGTGGAAGACCTCCTCAACATCGTGATGGATATCTAGCAACGCCCTTGATGGCTCCAAAGTCTAAGCAGGGGGTCAAATAGGAAGGGGTGAGTAACAGCGTTACTCAGCAGTTCAGAATATGTAGAGATAAGGTGTTTCATGGCACAGCTACTGCCAAAACCTCAGGTCTTTGGCAATAGATGCAAGTTTTTGCAAACATTTCTTCAAAGGATAGATTTTATTCTGAAAACTATGTCCCAGCCTCCACCGGTCTTGTGAATCCAAATGGGACTCCATTCCCGGCCTCGATCTCGAGTTCCATTCCGGGGAAACACGGTTGTGATATCACAAATTTGTTGTTTGACTCTGCAGAGTTGCATCACTTTACCCAACAGTTGCCTGGCCTTATATATGCTCTCTTTACACTCAATGAGTGTTATAGCCAAGACTCAGGACATCCAGTCATGTGGAGCTTCTCCCACATCAACACACATCCGCCCATTTATGATGCGGTAGGGGAATCATGTTCCACGCATACCCATCACCCCTCCCGAGCTTCCCCACCAATTACCCCGTCGGGCAGGAAGAGCACGCGCTTCCACGCGTTGGCCGCCGCAACGACCCAACCCGGTGTAGGCCTGCCGAGGATATGCGGATGAGAAAAGAAGCCTCTGACTGACCCGCCCATACAAAGTCCGTTGGTTTGATGCTTTTACTACGGCGAAAGGATCACTAGAACAGGTTATTAGTTCTAAGGATTATATACCTTCCCATACGAGGAACACCGTACCTATTCATCTTACCATTGTTCCACCGCCAACCAGTAGTATATACCACATCATTCAAAAATACTTTTTCTTTTGATGCAAGTGAAAGGAACGTATAAGTAACTTTGCAAGTACTTTGGTAAAAAATACATCAAACGGTATGCAAGAATGAACTTGCCTATGATAAAGGTGGCAATTGATGTCCTTCGGGGTTCTAGGGTTTGCGGTAAACCCCGAGATCTGAAATAGCAATGTAATCCTAGTAAGGACTACTGGAAACACTGTCAAGATGCTATTATGCATAGATATGAGATGCATCGTAAAATCCCAAAATACCAAGCTTGTAAGTTAGGCTTTGTTTTATTTGATACTTTGATAACTGAAGTGATTTTAGGGGTTAGGGATTAATTAGTGTTTATATTTGTGGGTTGGTTAAATTACTTTGAATTGTTATGATATCTAGAATAAGTGTTTACCATTTTTATTGAGGTAAAGAATTTATTTTATTCAGTAAATACTTTTCTTTTTGCTAGAAAAAGAAGATTTGCAATTTTAAGTTATCAATTTTAATGCCTTTAAGAAAACATTTCATTAACATCAAGAAGTAATTATTTATTCAAATTTTATTTACTTGACGAATTTTAAAATATTATCAACACAAGGGTGAATGATTTTAGATGGATTCTTCTTTGTGTGTTTTACCTAGGATGAGTTACAGGACAGTCATTTATAGTATGCAATAAAGTTCAAAATATATACTTTGAGCTTATTACTCAAATTGTTTTTTCTTTTAGAAAAATAATTGTTTTTGAAAATAGTTCAATTCATTTCCACTTAAGGATCCTTGAATTTTTGTAGATAATTCAATTCACGTCCACTAAGGATCTTTGAATTATTCACCTAAGAAAGTATTTGCAAAACTTAAATTTGGAATTAATTCAAATCATATCCACTTAAGGATTTTTGAAATTTTCATTCAAGAAAACTTTTTCAATAAATGAAATAAAATCATATTGAAATCCTTATAAAATTTTGAGTTGAAACCCTATTTTTAATTTATTTTTTAGGTATTGATTTGCATTTTTATTTTGAATTGGAATTGATTTGTGGAATGACTAAAATGCCCTTGGTCCAACTTGGTTGAACCATGTCAAACTGGCTCGGGTCAACTACCCGACCGAGCCCTACTCCCTTCTCTCGCTCTCCTCTCTCTCGTCCTCCGCTCGATCCCCTTCTCCTTTGTTGTGATGCCGCCGTCGCCTCCCTCGATTCCGACCGTCGCCGGCTGGCTCCGGCGCCGCTTCTCCCCGGCGCGTCTCCGCCCGTTCTCCTCCTCCAGTTCCCCGCCGCCACGAAGCCCCCTAGCTCTCACACGCCCGCGCCCGTTCCCACGTCCGCGGAACCCTAGCTGTGTTGCTAGCCTTCGGCTCCGTTGACTCGATCTCCTCCGCCAGCTTTCATCGCCGCCACCCCTGCTATCTCCTCGCCGAACATGCCTCAACCTACTCTCCTTCGAGCTCCTGGTCGCCTGCTCCGACACCATTGAGCCCTGTCTCTTCTCCTCCACGAGCACGGCTCGACCTCGCCTCTATGTTGCCTACCTCAACCCCGACGCCGGCGGGATGGCTCTCAGATGGATGCAACCCGGCGTCGCCGGTCGGGTAATGGTGTGGTGCTGGTGCGGCTGTGGTGCTACTGCTGCTACGATGGTGGTGTGGTGCTGGTGCGGCTATGGTGCTACTGCTGCTACGCCTCCTCGACTACATCTACTCCAGCTCCCCTTGCTCTGCCTCGGCTACAAATCAACCAGGTGAGTTTTCTTCTGGGACCGGCCATCGTGTCGATGAATTGTGGTGATTAGTGGTGATGTGCTGTTGCTCTAGTTCATCCTGGTGATGAACTGATGCTTGTGCTCGTGCTGTGCTTGCGGTGTTCCTCACTGTTCGTCGAATTAACTGAAGAAATCTTCGATTGGACTAGTTATTTATTCATATGTGTTAAGCTTGAGTTTTGGATGATTCACTCATCTGATAGTTGCTATTTGGAAATATTTTAGCTTGTTGGCTTGGCTTATTAGCTTACTGGTTTATTAGACCTGAAATATGTGTAGATTATGTGCATCAGTGTATACTTTGAATAAAAACAAATACCCTGCATGCTTGTATTTGCTGCTTTAAGGTGCCTTTAGTCCTGGCTTTGCTTGCTTATTGACTTAGCATGTTTACCTCCCTGTGTTGAATCTGTAGCTTGCTTGTTTGCAATTTAAGCATGATTTAGTCACTGTGGTGCCTCTTAGGAGTGTGCACAGTGTTTAGATCCATGCCTAACATGATCTAGTGATTTAGTGTTGCTGAAATGATTTAAGAGATGTATTCCTGGACAGAGTTGGCTATTTAAATGATAAGAACAGATCTTGTGCTTGATGTTCTGGGCCCTGCCAATGATGCAAAGGCTGAGGCCTTTAGTTGATAAGAACAGAGGCTAGCATAAGATTTTATTGCCCCCCATGATGTTTAAGCATAGCATCCCTATGCCAAACTGAGGGAAATATCTCCTCCCTCTCCAAAGAGAGTAGCTGCTGTACCCTCTCCTCTCTTCCCTCTCATCTAAATGCTCTTGATCCTAGTAACCTGCTGTTGGAGAGAAGCTTGGTCTTCTGGAAAATGATGATAACCTGCGTCTTGTGGCTAGCCTGCTCCTCCTCGCTGCTTGACCTATTTCCTAGTTGTTCTAAAGATTGGGCATGGTTTGGTGGTGTTCTTGGTGTTCTTGACTGATCTGGGGAAAATATGTTTAGCTTCTGGTGTAATTGAGCTGATGTGAGACACATGTGGTAAAGCTGATTGTTTCCTGGGAATGTGTTTGTGATGCTCTTGCTGATATTTGTGTAGTGTTTGATGTGGTGAGGTACGGCTGGTGCTTTGTTTGAATTGCTAGATATGTGCTGGTAGAAAATAATTTATTGGGCAAAGCTGCTGGTTCGGCTGGTTGCTTGTGTGTACTGCTGGTCAATTTGTGTGATGGTCATGTTCTTTTATAGGGGATTGCTTTTCATCACAGGTTGACACCTCAAGTGGTGACTCTTGCTTTGCATGGATGAATAAGCTACTTGTTGTCAAGCTCTCATGCATGTGTTTAGATACCTCTACCAACCAACTATCCCAAAAGACCGATCTGATGGAAAGTGGTGGTATAATATACTTAACACACTTCACAACACCCCCTCTCACGTGTGACGGGAGAAGAGAAAGTCAACACGTGAATAGAAGAAGAGCACACCGGAACATCGGTGGCTAAAAGCTCCCCTCCAGCCCTCTTTCGAGCGGAGAAATAATTGGGAGAAAAAACGCCGGGGGTAGGACTCGAACCTGAGACCTTAGGCTCTGATACCATGTTAGATACCTCTACCAACCAACTATCCCAAAAGACCGATCTGATGGAAAGTGGTGGTATAATATACTTAACACACTTCACAACAGACATTACTTGAGGTTCAAGTTGAGCTAGATATTTTGCTTGTGGATAACTCTCCTATGTGGCATGCTTATCCCTCTCATCTTTGGTATTATCCTCTTGTAGGATTTATTTTTGGGCATGCCAAGTGGCTTTTGTCACTAGATGGGCTTGTGGGCTGATTCTCTTATGTGGGCTTTGAATTATATGGGTGGTGATGATCAAGTGGCTTTGCAATTTCAGATTTGTGGGCTTCATCATTTGGCTGATTTTCTTCCTTGGGAATTAATTCCATTGGAGAGATATTAAGATGTGGGCTTTCTTTTTATTAGGACTTGACTAGATTTAGAGGGATTGACTAGCTGCCTTCTTGATGAATGGATCAATGTTGCCTCTTGTCCCTTGTTGCCTTTGTATCTTGCTCAAATGGATCATGTCCCTTGTTGCCTTCTGTTGCCTAGTTGATCTATGTTGCCTTTAATGATCCAATTTGATCCATAAGACCCTAGTGTTGCCTAAGATAAAGTTGATCCCTCTAGTCATCAATTGGATATTAGGACAAGTTCCTAATATCAATTAGTTAAGTTCCAAAACCAATTGCCTCACCCTTGTGGTGAAGGCAAACATTTTAATTAGTGGAAACCTTTCTTTTGTCTTTGTTATATTTAGATGAATTTCAATTGCTTCATGTAAGTAAAAAGAATTTGCTAACAAGGTGGCCAGTCTTGCTACCAAATTTATTTTACATAGCACAAAACCTATGAATTTCACACAATTTCTAGAGACTTGGATAGGAGCAGCTTCCTGCTTTCTTTCTTTCTTCTTCTCTGTCTTGCTTTGTTTTGCAGGAAAGGATTCGAAAAGATTGGGAGATAAGAAGACCCGGATACGTTGAGAAGATCAAGATTTAGTTTAGGGATTTACTTCCCTCTTTTTGCAATGTTATATTTATTCTTTAGAGATCTGTACTCATTTCTATAAATGTTGTAATATCCATTTCTCTTTTAATTGGTAAAGTTTGTATATGATCCCATTTGATTTATTGTATCCAATTGGACATTTATATTTGAAGTGGTAATCATGGGGTATTTATTTATGTAATATTCTTTCAATATGGGAACTTGTAAGATTTTGAATAAGATCATGTTTGTATTTCATTGGACTTTGGACATTATGATTCTAAAGGTTTATGGAAAGATATTTAAGATTGTGAGATATGGATTTGATAATGTATTGAATGTGTGTAAAGATAAGATGATGACATGATAATTCAATTTGGATGAATTTATGATTTGAGATGAGCACTTAATTCTTATGTGATGATATTGATGTGAATGTGTAATAAGATGATAATGGATAAAGAATGATGTAGAATGATGGAGTATTCAATTGATTTGAATTATATCCTTTCATATTATTTAATTGTGTTCAAAAGTGTTGAGAATTGGGAAAGGTCATGTCTAATATCCTCGCACCTCGACAATCGACTAATTTGACCAATTAGTCTGTCGAGCGATAACTAATTTATTGTGATTGTGATTTCAATTAGGTTAAGTATAAAGATCATATCGAAGTTTATTGCACTCAACAGGATGATCTAAACCCTAATTCATCGAGTCAAGTGAAACATCGATCACTTTATCTCTTTTAATCAAAAGCGCGAAAATTTCCCGCATCTTTAGATGCATGCTATGCTGAATGCACAAATTCTATTTCTACCCTTTTCTACTCTCTAAACTACGGGTATTACATCCTCTCCCCCTTAAACTAAACTTCGTCCCGAAGTTTTGTCTCCTATCACGTAGAGATAAGTAGAATGAACTTTTGCAGATATTGATTCTCTCAAATTCCTTGCGGAAGTGGATGCAAATCTTGATGATCGCTTGTCCAACATACTTCTCCTGCATCCTCCATTGATCAATACTATCCATCCGTCAACTTTCATCGACTATTTGATACATTCCAATGTTCTTACTACTCCTTCATGTCTCTCGAATCATCCAATTCAAACTCCTTGCATTACCCTACCTTTATAGTCCTCTGTCGAAGATCCTTTTCTATACCCTTATAAGATCTTTAGATATGCTCATTGGTACACTTCCTTATAATTAGGACACTAAAGGGACTTTCTTCTAATGGTAAGCTCATCGCCTAAGCTCCAGAACCTCTTAGATAACTGTCCTTACTGGGCTATATAGAACATAATGCTTCCTAAGTAATTTACTTCCTCCAAATGGATTAGACACAAGTAATCCATCCATCCATGAATACACTATCTTATGGGTACTCCTCCCAGCACTTATAACCAGGGTGAACAATCCTTTTGATGTCTATCTCCTCATATCCTTGTATTGATACGGTATACTTTCTCATCCTTGAATTTTAGTTCCTTTTATTTCATCTCATTTAGATCCTCTAGTCATAGTTCCTATGACCCACTGGATTCCTTGTGACTTTCACCCTCCAAATCTAAACTCCCTTTGTGGCTTTAGAACCTTGTTACTATTTCCAACAATGCTCATCCTTTCGAAGAACTTCTAGAGCATTGATAAAGTTTAACACTATCTCCGTCTAAGTTTTTCTTCCAAACTTCATGTTGTCCTAAACCAAGTACGATCCAATACACTTGTTCACTCTCCCCCTTGGAATTTCCTAATACTTCCTCCGTTATAACCGTGTGTCAGTCAAACTTTATTCGGTTGTCTCCATTCAATCAAGCTTCGTAACTCACATTCTGCTCAACTTCCAGTATTCCTGCCTAAAGGTCTCATGAAGAATACGTGGTATATCAGCCATATTGTGAATCCCCAGTATCGTCCTCTGGTAAAGAGATACTATTATCAGGTTTCCAACAGTTTCCAAAGAATACATGGTATGTCTACCATCTCAATGGTTGGCTCTAAGATGTCCATGCTCTTGATAATACAACTTTCTCCATAGTTACTCCCGATATAGACTATGACTTTGGTACCTTGGCATCATATGTGTGAACTACCTTCTTCCAAACCGGTCCACCTTCTTGACTTATCGTCAATCCATGACAAAATAGACTCTTCTCCCATGGTCCTGATGTTCTCTTTAACATTAAATTTTGTAAATTCACTTCTTGACATGATTGATATGTCCTTTCTGGAACTTCAATGTGCTTCCATCCAAATACTTCACTTCCCTCATCTCAGGCTTTATCCTCATTTTTTGGATGTCCTTCTCATCAACTCTTTCTTGTAAACTATCTCTGTATTTAACAAAGTTGTCTCCTTGCAGATGTTCGATCTCTAATCATAAACTCTTGCTTGGCGATTAATTCCTACGCTCTTATTCCTAATAATGCCTCAAAATAGACCATCAACTTCTCTTTTATTCTTTAAGAACTAAAAATATCCATGTTCTTCCAACCTTCAGCCTCCTTTCTCTTCAACCTTATGGTACACATAGATGCATAAGTGTGACTAAACTTCTTCTCAAACTCTATCCAAGTAGTACCAATACCTCCTTATTGCTCCAAATATAACCTCTTCCACCGAGTTACGACAAATCCATATATATTTGGCATATTTTCCTTCTTCATCCTTGAATTTGAAATTCCATGAAAAGTCTTCATGACTTGATATGTAAAAACTTCATAACCTTCCTTCTTGGTTATGTCCCCTAATGTAGTTTTCCTTGCATCATCTTTGGTAGATCCTTGTCCAGCTACTTGTAACACTCTTGGTCAAAACTTACTTTGTTCCTCCATCCTTCCTTATATTTGTAAAATATGTCTCCAAATCCTAATATGATGTGGAAAATGGTCCATATCTAACAGTGGTTTCACTGACTTCTGTCTTCTTTCACTTCCTTCTCTTGGTGAGCTTCCATTGCTGCCTCAAATTTCTGATCACTCAGAACGCTCTCATACTAACCCATGTACCCTCTAGACCAGTAACATCAAGAAAGAACAAAATGGTGCAACATGCATTTGCACATTAAGTTCAAACTTCATGCCCGGATCTAGTCAATCAAAATCCAATAAGATCCAATAAATCCCAAATACAGTTATATATCACTCATGCAACATAAGCCCGTAAAATAAGTAGTACTTTGAGTAAAAACATCTCAAGTACCTAGGCTTAGATGCTATACACAACAAGTTAGGTATATATATTACCTTATAGACCTATAACAACTCTTGCCTCACTGTCTTATGGGACAGGTTTATCCTTCACTCAAAGTATTTACCACAATTGACCATTCGCAATTGAATAACTCTGACCTAGTATATAAGAATACCTATCTCCATCTCAGTTCAAAAGGAACTAAGTCTTCTTGGCATTGAACTTCGTCTTCGTACCTTGGCATAGTTCCATACGTCTTCATCTCATCAAGTGTAGCCTCATGTGACCTCTTAATCACTCGTGTAGGTACTGTGGGTATACATGAATACCGTAGTACTTCTCTTTTGGACAAGTGCACTGCTCCATAACCTCCATAAATGGTATCGCATTGCATATTGCATGGCTTAGTACATCCAATTCACTACTATCATACTCTTCTCTTCTCTTCTTCCTCCATCATCACCTCATGTTTGGGATCTACTTCATAAGATACTCTTATCAATGATACCACATAGATATCACCAACTTGGGATATAACACTCTTTGGTATATCTATTGTATAGGACATTGTCTCAACCGGTATACCAGCTTTAGAAAGAAACAATATAGATAAGTACTATACCTATAGAAGAATAGATAAGAATACTCTATATAAGTATGATGTTAATATTCTCAAGTGAATAACCACCATAAGTTATAGAAAGATATAGTTTAGATAAAAATAACTTCCTTTAGTCTTTACCAACCTACAAGTCTCCTGAAAGGGTTTTAAACCTAAGATCGCTTTTGCTCTGATACCATCTGCGGTGGCCCAGCACACCACTGCATGTTGTAGTGCGCATGTCGTTGACATAACACTCACAGAAGGACTTATCCGTGAATATTACATCCCTCAGAGTAGTACAACAGAAACATAGCAGGTCCAAGGTAACACTATAGGATTACAACAATATTTAATACAACATCTTGAGAACCTCCTTTATATCAAAGCAGGTCTCATACAAATGAAATCCAGAAAAGATCCAATTCGTATCACTAAGCTGGAGATTAGCTCTAGCTCTATTCCTAATCCACTACTACTATTGTCATAGCCCTAATCTATTCCATCTCGAACATCTTTATCCAGGGTTGTACTCCTCCTTGCAATATATGTTGTCTCCTCCATTGGTAGTGTGGTCTTTATGTATGCCATTGACACTGCTGTCATTGCCCCTCCATTGCCATGGTTGTCGTCATTCTTCCATTGGTGAAGTAGCGGTCAACTCCTTCAAGCTCCACCAGGTCGACTTGATTCCTTGTGGAAGACCTCCTCAACATCGTGATGGATATCTAGCAACGCCCTTGATGGCTCCAAAAGTCTAAGCAGGGGGTCAAATAGGAAGGGGTGAGTAACAGCGTTACTCAGCAAGTTCAGAATATGTAGAGATAAGGTGTTTCATGCACTAGCTACTGCCAAAACCTCAGGTCTTTGGCATAGATGCACGTTTTTGCAAACATTTCTTCACAAGATAGATTTTATTCTGAAAACTATGTCCCAGCCTCCACCGGTCTTGTGAATCCAAATGGGACTCCATTCCGGCCTCGATCTCGTAGTTCCATTCCGGGAACACGGTTGTGATATCACAAATTTGTTGTTTGACTCTGCAGAGTTGCATCACTTTACCCAACAGTTGCCTGGCCTTATATATGCTCTCTTTACACTCCATGAGTGTTATAGCCAAGACTCAGGACATCCAGTCATGTGGAGCTTCTCCCAAATCAACACACATCCGCCCATTTATGATGCGGTAGGGGAATCATGTTCCACGCATACCCATCACCCCTCCCGAGCTTCCCCACCAATTACCCCGTCGGGCAGGAAGAGCACGCGCTTCCACGCTGTTGGCCGCTGCAACGACCCAACCCGGTGTAGGCCTGCCGAGGATATGCGGATGAGAAAAGAAGCCTCTGACTGACCCCGCCCATACAAAGTCCGTTGGTTGATGCTTTTACTACGGCGAAAGGATCACTAGAACAGGGTTATTAGTTCCTAAGGATATATACCTTCCCATACGATGGAACACCGTACCTATTCATCTTACCATTGTTCCACCGCCAACCAGTAGTATATACCACATCATTCAAAAATACTTTTTCTTTTTGATGCAAGTGAAAGGAACGTATAAGTAACTTTGCAAGTACTTTGGTAAAAATACATCAAACGGTATGCAAGAATGAACTTGCCTATGATAAAGGTGGCAATTGATGTCCTTCGGGGTTCTAGGGTTTGCGGTAAAACCCCGAGATCTGAAAATAGCAATGTAATCCTAGTAAGGATTACTGGAAACACTGTCAAGATGCTATTATGCATAGATATGAGATGCATCGTAAAATCCCCAAAAATACCCAAGCTTGTAAGTTAGGCTTTGTTTTATTTGATACTTTGATAACTGAAGTGATTTTAGGGGTTAGGGATTAATTAGTGTTTATAATTTGTGGGTTGGTTAAATTACTTTGAATTGTTATGATATCTAGAATTAAGTGTTTACCATTTTTATTGAGGTAAAGAATTTATTTTATTCAAGTAAATACTTTTCTTTTTGCTAGAAAAAGAAGATTTGCAATTTTAAGTTATCAATTTTAATGCCTTTAAGAAAACATTTCATTAACATCAAGAAGTAATTATTTATTCAAATTTTATTTACTTGACGAATTTTAAAATATTATCAACACAAGGGTGAATGATTTTAGATGGATTCTTCTTTGTGTGTTTTACCTAGGATGAGTTACAGGACAGTCATTTATAGTATGCAATAAAGTTCAAAATATATACTTTGAGCTTATTACTCAAATTGTTTTTCTTTTAGAAAAATAATTGTTTTTGAAAATAGTTCAATTCATTTCCACTTAAGGATCCTTGAATTTTTGTAGATAATTCAATTCACGTCCACTAAAGGATCTTTGAATTATTCACCTAAGAAAATATTTTCAAAACTTAAATTTGGAATTAATTCAAATCATATCCACTTAAGGATTTTTGAAATTTTCATTCAAGAAAACTTTTTCAATAAATGAAATAAAAATCATATTTGAAATCCTTATAAAATTTTGAGTTGAAACCCTATTTTTAATTTATTTTTTAGGTATTGATTTGCATTTTTATTTTTGAATTGGAATTTGATTTGTGGAATGACTAAAATGCCCTTGGTCCAACTTGGTTGAACCAAGTCAAACTGGCTCGGGTCAACTACCCGACCGAGCCCTACTCCCTTCTCTCGCTCTCTCCTCTCTCTCGTCCTCCGCTCGATCCCCTTCTCCTTTGTTGTGATGCCGCCGTCGCCTCCCTCGATTCCGACCGTCGCCGGCTGGCTCCGGCGCCGCTTCTCCCCGGCGCGTCTCCGCCCGGTTCTCCTCCTCCAGTTCCCCGCCGCCACGAAGCCCCCTAGCTCTCACACGCCCGCGCCCGTTCCCACGTCCGCGGAACCCTAGCTGTGTTGCTAGCCTTCGGCTCCGTTGACTCGATCTCCTCCGCCAGCTTTCATCGCCGCCACCCCTGCTATCTCCTCGCCGAACATGCCTCAACCTACTCTCCTTCGAGCTCCTGGTCGCCTGCTCCGACACCATTGAGCCCTGTCTCTTCTCCTCCACGAGCACGGCTCGACCTCGCCTCTATGTTGCCTACCTCAACCCCGACGCCGGCGGGATGGCTCTCAGATGGATGCAACCCCGGCGTCGCCGGTCGGGGTAATGGTGTGGTGCTGGTGCGGCTGTGGTGCTACTGCTGCTACGATGGTGGTGTGGTGCTGGTGCGGCTATGGTGCTACTGCTGCTACGCCTCCTCGACTACATCTACTCCAGCTCCCCTTGCTCTGCCTCGGCTACAAATCAACCAGGTGAGTTTTTCTTCTGGGACCGGCCATCGTGTCGATGAATTGTGGTGATTAGTGGTGATGTGCTGTTGCTCTAGTTCATCCTGGTGATGAACTGATGCTTGTGCTCGTGCTGTGCTTGCGGTGTTCCTCACTGTTCGTCGAATTAACTGAAGAAATCTTCGATTGGACTAGTTATTTATTCATATGTGTTAAGCTTGAGTTTTGGATGATTCACTCATCTGATAGTTGCTATTTGGAAATATTTTAGCTTGTTGGCTTGGCTTATTAGCTTACTGGTTTATTAGACCTGAAATATGTGTAGATTATGTGCATCAGTGTATACTTTGAATAAAAACAAATACCCTGCATGCTTGTATTTGCTGCTTTAAGGTGCCTTTAGTTCCTGGCTTTTGCTTGCTTATTGACTTAGCATGTTTACCTCCCTGTGTTGAATCTGTAGCTTGCTTGTTTGCAATTTAAGCATGATTTAGTCACTGTGGTGCCTCTTAGGAGTGTGCACAGTGTTTAGATCCATGCCTAGCATGATCTAGTGATTTTAGTGTTGCTGAAATGATTTAAGAGATGTATTCCTGGACAGAGTTGGCTATTTAAATGATAAGAACAGATCTTGTGCTTGATGTTCTGGGCCCTGCCAATGATGCAAAGGCTGAGGCCTTTATTTGATAAGAACAGAGGCTAGCATAAGATTTTATTGCCCCCCATGATGTTTAAGCATAGCATCCCTATGCCAAACTGAGGGAAATATCTCCTCCCTCTCCCAAAGAGAGTAGCTGCTGTACCCCTCTCCTCTCTTCCCTCTCATCTAAATGCTCTTGATCCTAGTAACCTGCTGTTGGAGAGAAGCTTGGTCTTCTGGAAAATGATGATAACCTGCGTCTTGTGGCTAGCCTGCTCCTCCTCGCTGCTTGACCTATTTCCTAGTTGTTCTAAAGATTGGGCATGGTTTGGTGGTGTTCTTGGTGTTCTTGACTGATCTGGGGAAAATATGTTTAGCTTCTGGTGTAATTGAGCTGATGTGAGACACATGTGGTAAAGCTGATTGTTTCCTGGGAATGTGTTTGTGATGCTCTTGCTAATATTTGTGTAGTGTTTGATGTGGTGAGGTACGGCTGGTGCTTTGTTTGAATTGCTAGATATGTGCTGGTAGAAAATAATTTATTGGGCAAAGCTGCTGGTTCGGCTGGTTGCTTGTGTGTACTGCTGGTCAATTTGTGTGATGGTCATGTTCTTTTATAGGGGATTGCTTTTCATCACAGGTTGACACCTCAAGTGGTGACTCTTGCTTTGCATGGATGAATAAGCTACTTGTTGTCAAGCTCTCATGCATGGACATTACTTGAGGTTCAAGTTGAGCTAGATATTTTGCTTGTGGATAACTCTCCTATGTGGCATGCTTTATCCCTCTCATCTTTGGTATTATCCTCTTGTAGGATTTATTTTTGGGCATGCCAAGTGGCTTTTGTCACTAGATGGGCTTGTGGGCTGATTCTCTTATGTGGGCTTTGAATTATATGGGTGGTGATGATCAAGTGGCTTTGCAATTTCAGATTTGTGGGCTTCATCATTTGGCTGATTTTCTTCCTTGGGAATTAATTCCATTGGAGAGATATTAAGATGTGGGCTTTCTTTTTATTAGGACTTGACTAGATTTAGAGGGATTGACTAGCTGCCTTCTTGATGAATGGATCAATGTTGCCTCTTGTCCCTTGTTGCCTTTGTATCTTGCTCAAATGGATCATGTCCCTTGTTGCCTTCTTGTTGCCTAGTTGATCTATGTTGCCTTTAATGATCCAATTTGATCCATAAGACCCTAGTGTTGCCTAAGATAAAGTTGATCCCTCTAGTCATCAATTGGATATTAGGACAAGTTCCTAATATCAATTAGTTAAGTTCCAAAACCAATTGCCTCACCCTTGTGGTGAAGGCAAACATTTTAATTAGTGGAAACCTTTCTTTTGTCTTTGTTATATTTAGATGAATTTCAATTGCTTCATGTAAGTAAAAAGAATTTGCTAACAAGGTGGCCAGTCTTGCTACCAAATTTATTTTACATAGCACAAAACCTATGAATTTCACACAATTTCTAGAGACTTGGATAGGAGCAGCTTCCTGCTTTCTTTCTTTCTTCTTCTCTGTCTTGCTTTGTTTTGCAGGGAAAGGATTCGAAAAGATTGGGAGATAAGAAGACCCGGATACGTTGAGAAGATCAAGATTTAGTTTAGGGATTTACTTCCCTCTTTTTGCAATAGTTATATTTATTCTTTAGAGATCTGTACTCATTTCTATAAATGTTGTAATATCCATTTCTCTTTTAATTGGTAAAGTTTGTATATGATCCCATTTGATTTATTGTATCCAATTGGACATTTATATTTGAAGTGGTAATCATGGGGTATTTATTTATGTAATATTCTTTCAATATGGGAACTTGTAAGATTTGAATAAGATCATGTTTGTATTTCATTGGACTTTGGACATTATGATTCTAAAGGTTTATGGAAAGATATTTAAGATTGTGAGATATGGATTTGATAATGTATTGAATGTGTGTAAAGATAAGATGATGACATGATAATTCAATTTGGATGAATTTATGATTTGAGATGAGCACTTAATTCTTATGTGATGATATTGATGTGAATGTGTAATAAGATGATAATGGATAAAGAATGATGTAGAATGATGGAGTGTTCAATTGATTTGAATTATATCCTTTCATATTATTTAATTGTGTTCAAAAGTGTTGAGAATTGGGAAAGGTCATGTCTAATATCCTCGCACCTCGACAATCGACTAATTTGACCAATTAGTCTGTCGAGCGATAACTAATTTATTGTGATTTCAATTAGGTTAAGTATAAAGATCATATCGAAGTTTATTGCACTCAACAGGATGATCTAAACCCTAATTCATCGAGTCAAGTGAAACATCGATCACTTTATCTCTTTTAATCAAAAGCGCGAAAATTTCCCGCATCTTTAGATGCATGCTATGCGAATGCACAAATTCTATTTCTACCCTTTCTACTCTCTAAACTACGGGGTATTACAATAGTCGACCCGACAAGCCGGCGAGGCACTCCACCGGCGAGTGCGACATGACCGACAACATCGTCAAGGCCAAGACGGCGACAAACCAGGGAGGAGATCTCAAGACGGCGACAAACCAAGACGGCGACAAACCAGGGAGGAGATCTCGACAAGCCGGACGCCGAACAACAGGGGCCTAGGATGCCCCCGACCAGCGGTGCCTTCCACACCTTTGTGGGGCTCGATACGAAGCGCGACGAGAAGGTCATCAAGCGCACCGTTCACGCAACCGCGCCGGACGTCCCGCAGTGGTTAAACTAGTCAGAACAGACGATCACCTGGACTCGCCAAGATCACCCGCTGCGAGTCGACTACCCCGGCAAGTTTGCCCTGGTAGTCGCCCCGCAAGTCAAGGGCTACATTCTTACCAAGACCCTCATGGACGGAGGGAGCAACATCAACATCCTCTACTACGAGACCTTCCGGCGGATGAAGCTGGATGACTCGGCATTGCAGCCCTCCAACACTACCTTCCACAGCATCGTCCCTGGAAGGAAAGCCCATTCCATGGGGCGGGTCATCCTCGACGTCGTCTTCGGCAACGACAAAAAATTTCGCCTCGAAATTTTTTGCTTCGAGGTGGTGAACTTCAAGAGCGCCTACCATGCCATCTTCGGTCGACCCGTCTTCGCAAAGTTCATGGCGCGCCCCTGCTACGCATATCTGAAGCTGAAGATGCCGGGTCCCAACGGGACCATCACGATCGCGGGCGATGTCGACAAGGCGATCGAGTGCGAGAAGGGCAACGCGGTCTTCGCCGAGTCAGTCATCGCCAGCGAGGAATTGGAGCGGCTCAAGTTGCAAGTCGACCCGAACGACACCACCATGCTCAAAAAGCCAACGCTTGACGCCCGCGAAAAGTTCCAAGCCGCACAGGAGACCAAGCGCACCGCCTTGGTCGAGGGCGACTCATGAAGACAGCCACCATCGGGGCCAACATGGACCCCGCATAGGAAAGCGCGCTCTGCGACTTCCTCCATGGGAATCGGGACATCTTCGCATGGAAGCCATCTGACATGCCAGGAGTCCCGAGGGATCTCGCAGAGCACCAGCTCAAAGTCGACAAGAACGCAAGGCCTGTCAAACAGGCCCTGCGCCGCTTCAACGACGAACGACGAAAAGCTATCGGTGAAGAGATAGCCCGGCTCCTAGCTGCCGGGTTCATCGCCGAAGTCTTCCACCCGGCGTGGTTAGAAAATTCTGTCCTGGTGTTGAAGAAGAACGGGTCCTGGAGGATGTGCGTGGACTACACCAGCCTCAACAAAGCATGTCCAAAGGACCCCTTCGCTCTGCCGCGAATCGACCAGCTCATCGACTCGACGGCCGGCAGCGAGGCACTCTCTTTCCTCGACGCCTATTCCGAGTACCATCAGATAAAAATGGCCCCGGAAGACCAAGAGAAGACATCTTTCATCACGCCCTATAGCACGTTTTGTTATGTCTCCATGCCTTTCGGGTTGAAAAACGCCGGGGCAACCTACCAGCGGTGCATACAAAACTGTCTGCATGATCAGATATGCCGCAACGTCCACGCCTATGTGGATGACATCGTCGTCAAGTCAACGACCAAGGTCGACTTGATCGCTGATCTGACGGAGACGTTCAACAATCTCCGCAGATACAACATGCGACTGAACCCCGAGAAATGCGTCTTCGGGGTACCAGCCAGAAAACAGCTCGGTTTCATCGTCTCGCAGAGAGGAATTGAAGCCAACCCGGACAAGATCAAAGCCATAGAAGCCTTAAAGAAGCCGGAGAACCTCAAGGACGTCCAGCGACTGAAAGGGTGCGTGGCCGCTCTGAGTCGTTTCATCGCACGGCTTGGAGAGAAGGCACTCCCATTGTATCGACTCCTCAAGAAGTCGGACAAGTTCGTCTGGAGCGATGAAGCCGAGGCTGTGCTCCAGGACCTGAAGAGGACACTCGCCGAAACTCCCATCCTAGCGGCTCCGCTCGAGCACGAGCCGCTCCTTCTTTACATCGCCGCAACGAACAGGTTCGTCAGCGCGGTCATCGTCGTCGAGCGCAAGGAGGAAGGCAAGGAGCACCCGGTACAGAGGCCAGTTTACTACATCAGCGAATGCCTCACCGAGTCAAAACAGCGCTACCCGCACTACCAAAAGGTGGTGTACGGGGTTTTCTTCGCGTCAAGGAAGCTGCGCCACTACTTCATGGGCCACCCGATAACGGTGGTAAGCGCTAACCCGCTAGCCGAGATTATCCGTAACAGGGAGGCGACCGGAAGGGTAGCCAAATGGGCGGTCGAGTTGAACAACTTCACCATCACCTACGAGCCACGGAGGGCTATCAAGTCTCAGGCCCTCGCCGATTTCTTCGCCGACTGGACCGAGACCAATCAATCCGCACCAGTATACGAGTCGCCACGATGGACCCTCTACTTCGACGGCTCAAAGGTGTATGAGGGCTCGGGGGCTGGCGTTGTCCTTGTTTCTCCCAAGGGAGACAAAATGCGCTACGCCCTGCAGATCATGTTTCCCTACACCAACAACGTGGCGGAGTACGAGGCTCTTCTTCACGGGCTCCGCATCGCAAAGGAGCTCGGCGTGTCGCAGCTCCACTGCTTCGGCGACTCCGACATCATCGTCCAGCAAACCATGGGAACGTGGGACATCAATGAGCCAAACCTGGCGGCTTACAGACGTCTGGTCGACCAGGTTGGGGGCCATTTCAAGGGCCTGGAACTGGAGCAAATCCCGAGGAAGAAGAATGACGAGGCAGAGGAGTTAGCACGACTCGGCTCCAAACGAAGCCCGGCACCACCTGGCGTCTTCCTCGACTCAATCCACAATCCCTCCGTCAAACCTCCAACGGAGATCGAGCTCGCCCTCCCTCCCTCCCTCACCGGAACCTGCGTTGGTCGCCCTTGCTCAACAGGCTACCGATTGGCGGCTCCCCTACATCGACTTCCTCACCTCCAAAACGTTGCCAGAGGATCAAATCCAAGCCAGGCAGATGGTTCGACGTGCCAGCGCCTACACCATCATCAACAACGAGCTCTACAAACGCAGCACCGCTGGCGTGTTCCTGCGCTGCGTGGAACCCGAAGAAGGATGCCGCATCCTCAACAACATCCACTCTGGCGACTATGGTCACCACGTAGGAGCCCGTTCCCTAGTCGCCAAGGCACTACGGCACGACTTCTTCTAGCTGACGGCTCACCAAGACGCACGCGACATTGTGCGACGCTGCGTCGGGTGCCAGAAATACGCCCGCCAGGATCACCTACCAGCTCAAGCACTCAAGACCATCCCCCTAACATGGCCCTTCGCGGTCTGGGGGCTCGACATGGTTGGCCCCTTCAAGAGGGCACGCGGCGGTTTGACGCACTTATTGGTGGCCGTCGACAAATTCACCAAATGGGTAGAGGCGAAACCCATAAAAAACTCGATGGGGCAACCGCCAAGAAGTTCCTCCAGGAAATCATCTACCGGTTCGGCTACCCGCACAGCATCATCACCGACAACGGCACAAACTTTGTCGAAGGAGTGATGGCGGATTTCTGCCGCCAAAAAGGCATCCGGCTCGATCTCGCCTCGGTCGCCCACCCGCAGTCAAACGGGCAGGTGGAGCGGATGAACCAGTCACTACTGCACGGGATCAAGCCGCGACTCCAAGCACCCCTGGAGAGAACACCAGGCTGCTGGTTGGACGAGCTACCGTCTGTCCTATGGGGCATTCGCACAACGCCAAATCGTTCCACCGGCTTCACGCCATTTTTTATGGTGTATGGCGCGGAGGCAGTCTTGCCAACCGACCTGGAGTACGACTCACCGCGAGTCGCCACATACGACGAGGACGACAACGAGAAAACTCGCCAAGACAGCGTCGACCTCCTCGAACAAGAACGCGAACTCGCAGCCTCCAGAACCGCCATCTACCAGCAAGGCCTGCACCGCTATCACAGCCGCCAGGTCAAAAGTCGCTCCTTTAACGAGGGGGACTTGGTTCTCCGACTAATCCAAAAGTCGGGAAGGATGCACAAGCTTTCTGCTCCATGGGACGGCCCTTTTGTTATCAGAAAAGTGCTCGGCAACGGCTCCTACTACCTCGTCGACATCCGCGAAACTGACAAGAGCAGCAAGTCGGAAGAGGAAACAAAGCGCCCATGGAACATCAGTCTGCTACACCCCTTTTACACATAGTACAATGTAACACTATGTGGTCAATCAATGAAATAAAACCGGCACCTCACGACACGCTCGGGGGCTGCTATTTCGTCTCAATGATTTCGAGTTTTTATTTCATACTATGATGTTATATGATTGACGGGTTTCCAGAGAGGGTTCAACGCCAAGACACGTAACTCAACACTGGGAGATCCAGCCCATGAGGCAAAAAACTCCTAAGCGTTATGTTTTCTTCTAAGTTATAGGCAACTCGCAAATGTGTACAAAGTAACTGGCCAATATATTGAACTCGACAATTGAAGCCCACGGCTTGTCGATCAAATACTGCGCTGCACGCGAAAAAGAATACACGCGAGGGCATGCTTGGAGGATTCGCATGATCGACGAGTCGCATGAACGGCTTAAACAACGCGAGTGACATGATCACGCAATAATAAACAAAAGCACAAGTCACACAAAGTAATAAACTTCAGTTCTTACATGAACTTAACACTATTACAAGTTTAAGACTCCCTAAGCACTTGCAGGCGACGACCTCTCGACCCGCACATACCGGCGGACGGACGCGGTTGCGCTACTCTCGGACTTGGGGGCTGGCGCCTCAAGGACCCACTCACCGGAAGGAAGGGGAGGAAAATTCTCCACGGCCATGAGAGAATCGACATGGAGATTCTCAAAGGCGAGGAACTCCTGCCCTGCATCTTCTGGCGCGACTTCATCTTCAACAAACTCGTCTGTTTCGACGAGTCGTGCAAGCCGGCAGGCGTATGGGCCGATCCGCTCCATCACTTCCTGCGGGTTGATCGCTTGGCCGTCCTTGTCGACCTTCGGGAAACCCGAGGTGATCTTCCGGAAGTCGGCCTTGGGGTAGCGAGCAACCATCGCGCCAAGGGCCAATATGGCTCCCGACCGAGTAGCCGACCGACACCACCGGTCTCCAATGGCAGGGATCCGTGCCAAACGCTCCAGCATGTCCGCAACTTGAGTTGGCATGTTGCAGACTCTTGCCGACATGTGCTTCAGGATGGCGGCTCCCACTTCTACCACCCGGTCGCTGAAGACGACGATGCGGTCGAGAAGGGCGTCAGGAACAAGGGCGACAAAGTCCTCGCTACTCCCTGCACAAGACAAACAAGTGTTACAACAGTGGCAAGCCGCAAAGGCACGAAAAACTCACCGATAAGGCCATGGACGACGGCTCTCAAGTGCTTCGTCAGGTCGCTCAGCTCCGACTTGACTCGCGCGTTTTCCTCCTTCAGCGCCTTGATTTCATCAGCGCTGGATTTCTTCATCGCATCCAGCGCATTCTCCAGGTCGGCCACCTGGGTGGTTGCCTTCTCCAACTCCGCTTGAACAGCGGATGTGGCGGTCTCCCGCTCTTTCAAAGCTTTGCAGTGCGCGACATTGAGCTTATCAATATCGGCCTGCACCGACTCGCGCGACAGAAGTTTCCTGCGCGCCTCAGCAAGCTGGTTCTGGAGGGCGTCAAGCTCCCTCTGCACACAATGTAACAATTTTCAAAAATGAGCAAGCCGAACTATGATGTACAGGAGGTTAGATAAATCCAAGACTCAAGGCCAACTTCGGTGAAATTCGCCTCGACTCTCAGGGGCTACGGATGAAGAGCTCTGTTGGGAAAATCTATGGAGACCCAAGCCGATATCAAGACATCGACTCGGGCCTCGGGGGCTACGGGAACTACCCATCAAAGGCAAAATCACATACCTGATGCGCAGCTGCAGCAAGCTTCATCGAGTCGAGAAAGCTTGGTTGAACCGCTCCTTCTGCAGCGGGTCGTGACGCTGGCTCGGAGGCGACATGAGTCGCACCCGCCACCAACGTTGTTGCGGGCGACGAAGACGCCTCGGGGACGATGGCCCCACTCGACGCAGCCACGATGGCATCGTCCTCCTTGCTCGGGGGCTGAGAAGAGGGCAGCGAGGGAGCAATGGTGGCTCCCGTCGTGTCTTCTGCCTCGCCAGCGCGTGGTGACCCGACAGGAGAGTCAAGGTCCTCCACGTCAACGGGCGCGGCTGTTCCCTCCCTGCACCAAGCTCACATCAAGACGAAGCGTTGTAGTCGAAACAAGGAGTAAACGGCAAAGCTGGTTATGAACTTACTCGGAGGAAAAAAGCTGGCCCTTAAGAGCTAGTCGCCGTCCTTTCTTCGGAGGAGGAGAAAGTCCGCCACTTGGGGGAGGAGGCATTGATATGGAAGCGGCTTTTGCTCCCTCCTTTGCCTCTTCTTTCTTATCTTCCTTCTTCTTCTTGGCCTCGGCGGCCATGGTGCGCCGGATCATGTAGGCCCCTGTGGCTGCCGCCGGTTGAGGAGGGTTCTTGGCACGCTTTGGTGGCCGAACGGGATCAGTGGCTTTCCGTTTGCCCAACGCGGTGAACCTTTCTTCCGAGTCATCTGGCTCGAACTCGTCATCGCCCTCCACCTGCCTGGTGCCGGCCTCACTCGAAGGGCCACCCGCCATACTTGGTCGAGTTGGAACGTCCGTTTCAGTGGACTCCGACTCGGACCAGTCATCGTCATCCACATCCTGCGATCCCGCGGGGTTCTGTGGCGCGTCCTCCTGGATTGGAGGCATCCCCACCAAGTGCCAGAAGGTCTGAGAACAGCAAAAAGTCAAATCGATGCAATATCAAGGAAAAGAATGAGCATGGCGAGTCAACTTACGGTGGGAGCCGGCTGGGAGGACCGGTACGCGGCCCGGCCTGGGATATTTTTGCCCTCCAGGACGTACCCAGTCAATCTTCCGATCTGGGCGATGAAGTCGTTGACTGACCAGGTCGCCTGGGTTAGCCGGGAGGGGTCCGTTGGCCCTGTGTACTCGTGCATCAGGGAGGGCCGTGTCTGAAGAGGCGCAACACGTCGACACCAAGTTCAAGCCGGTTAGCCCCTCCTCTATCAACGTGGCGAGTCGCGCTTGAAGCAACTCGACGGTGGGTAGATCGGCGGCGGCTGGCAACTCCTGCAGATTGCGAGGGTGGCTTCCCTAAGCTGAGTAAGGGGGAATCGCCACCTCCCCCGACGGCGCGGTTTCCTTCATGTAGAAGCTCCCTTGCCTCCACAGATTCACCTTCTTCGGGAGAAGGAGATCCGGATATTGTAACCCGGTCCGCACTTGAAAGTTGAGGCCGCCGCAGGGCATTAGCGCCTGCTTGTTCCCCAGCTTCCCGTGGAAGAGTTGAAGCCAGAGGGGGAAGAAGGGTGGACACCCGAGGAAGGCCTCGCAGAGAGTCATGAAGCAGGAGAGATGAAGGATGGAGTTCGGCGTCAGGTCGTGTACCTGGATGCCGTAGAAGGCCAAGAATCGTCGGAAGAATTCCGACGACGGGAATGCGAGCCCCCGGCCGAGGAAGCTCGTGAACACCACGAACTCTCCCTCTCGGGTTCGTGGTCGCTCGTCGCCAGTGGCGGCCCGCCATGCGCCCGTCGATGCGTCCGGCAGCGCACCCACGGCGGCCCATTCCTCAAGTGTACCCGCGGAGACCTTCGATTTCGCCCATTCTCCCTTGGAGGCCACCATCGTCGATAGTGCCGAACTGGAGGAGCCGATGGTGGGAGGCCGGCGAGCTTGGAGGCGAACAATGGCGAGCGCGGAAGAACAGCGGCAGGTCGCGGTGAAAATGGGGAAAAGTGAGGGAGTGTTGCCTCACCTCTCTACCAGTTTTCCCTTCAAATAAGGTGGGCAATCCCTCCACGACCGCGGTGAATGCGGGCACGCGTCGCGGGAATCTCGGGAGACGTGAGAACGTGGCGGAACACTCGACCGAGATTAAGCCACGTCTACCCGGCCAAGTGCTCTTCAACAGGCGGATTCAACGCGCATAAGTTAAGGCGTCGTCATGATCACGCGCAAGACCCAAAGCGACGGGGTCGAGTTGTCGCGTCAGTCTGACCGGCGACAGCTCGGTGCACCAGGACACCGTGACAGTGCGTCAGCAGTCAAAGATGCTTCGACGTCAGCACGGAGAATGCGAGGAGACAACCCGACACGGAGCGAGTCGACGGAACAAGGCGTCCCAACAGGCACAAGCCGGCATCGAATAAACTCGAGTTAGACCGGGCGTCAAGTCGCTAATGCTTTCCGCTTATTCTTATTTCATGCTTTTAGGAGTTCGTTCAGCGACTTCCACCGGAAACTCGACGAGACGACAAGCAGTCCGGAGGCAAGCCCCTGACGAACTCGGGGGCTAATGTTGGGGGAATACCCAACCGGGTAGGCCCAGATGTGCGGGTTGGACCACAAGACCCGGGTGGCCCAAAGGCCCACCCGGAGAATCATGTCAGGGAGAGGCCAAGCCCGCAACCCGGTGGGCCAACTCGACTCAGGTCCGGGTTCGGTAGAAGGCGGCGGTGAAGACGAAGATTGTGTTCCAAGTAACCCTAGCTTCATCGACAACCGTAGGATAAGTTCCAAATCGACCCGGATACACCTTGTAAACCCTAGC
Organism: Puccinellia tenuiflora; assembly: GCA_012064385.1. NCBI lineage: Eukaryota > Viridiplantae > Streptophyta > Magnoliopsida > Poales > Poaceae > Puccinellia > Puccinellia tenuiflora. Next base: position 970,894 of record QRDG01000319.1, read on the forward strand.
CGACTCGGTATATAAGGGCGGCTAGGGGTAAACGCTAGGGGAGGAATCATCCTTTTCACCTCATACACTTTGCGCCGGAGTCAATCTACGCTCCTGCGCAACCCGCCATTGGCACACCTTGTATACCCCATTGATCCAATATAATCTAGCAGGAGTAGGTCTTTACCTCGCAAAGAGGGGCCGAACCTGGGTAAGCTCGTGTGTGTCGAGCCCTTTGTGAATCCACCGTCGCCTTGCTCCACCGATCTAAGTCACCCGATGACATATGGTTCAAGAAACCCTCGACAAAAAGTAAAATAAACAACTCTCTTAACGAAACAAGCTAAAGACATCAGAAATAAACAAGAGCTCGATGTGATTCAGTCACAGACTGCGCACTTTGCACCCGTCCATTATTTTTTGAGGCTAAACAGTAGGAAAGGCTCCCACTGTATTTTTTATATATATATATTTTTTACATATTTACAAAGTTATGTACAAAGAGGATAAGAAAAAAAAACAGAATTCTGCTTGTCCTTCTAGCCAAACTTTGAATTGTTGAGCATACTTCATTATTTGGTAGAGATTCGTTGACTTGACCCCAATTTGGCCGAAAAGGGAGAGTGAGAGCAAGTATAATAGAGCTGACTCAGCCGGCTATAAGCCATTAAATATTATATTTGTGGTGAGTTGGAAGAGAGAAGTGGAGAGAGAAGAGAAGCGGGCTGTAGGATAAGAGCCAGCTGCAGTACGTACTCCTAGGCATTTTGTGAGAGTGTCATGTGGGCCATGTACTAATAATATAGTATGATCTTAAATCAACCTATTATATATGTTGGCTATAAGGTGGCTATACATGACATGACACTACGTTGTAGCCGGCCGCTGGCTATACTATTATGCTTGGTTTGATGAGACAAAAGAAATCCGATAATGGGGCCGACAAATGGCCTCCCTACGTTGACCTACTATTTTGATTTGATTACTTCTGCCGGCCGGCCGGCCGGCCGGCACAAACAGAAAATCCGTCTTTGTGGGGGACCTGGTTGCAAGAGTCACTCCTCCCACTCGCTCGCTGCTTCCCAGCTTCTTTCCCCACCTCACCTCAGCTCGCCTCCGACGGACGACGGGCGGCGGATCTACCAACCCACCCACCCACCTAGGGTTTCGCCGGCGGGCGGGTGAGGGATCTGCTTAAGGAGCTTTGGCGATGAGCGCGTCGCGGTTCATAAAGTGCGTGACGGTGGGGGACGGCGCGGTGGGGAAGACCTGCCTCCTCATCTCCTACACATCAAACACCTTCCCCACGGTATCACTACCCCCATTCCTTCTTCTCCGACCTCACCTAGCTAGCTAGCTAGCTAGTAGTAGTAGTAAGATTCTTGCTCTCAGTTTCCATGGCTGATAGATAGATTCTTAGCGACTACTCGTATTAGTACTACTGCTTGCTTAGCTCTCTCTGTTTCCCATTTCCACTCCATAAGAAAAAACTATAAGTGCCTTCACTTCACCTCGATTAGTCTATCTACGCGCCTTATTAATTACATTACATACATACAGGATTACGTTCCCACCGTCTTCGACAACTTCAGCGCCAACGTCGTCGTCGACGGCAGCACCGTCAACCTCGGCCTCTGGGACACCGCAGGTCTCTTCTTTCCTCCAACTCAACTGGACACAGACAATGAGCATATCCTTCTTGCCTTCTGCTGCTAGCTTACATACTCATCGTGAATCTAACAGGGCAAGAGGACTACAACAGGCTACGCCCGCTGAGCTACCGTGGCGCCGACGTATTCCTGCTCGCCTTCTCCCTCATCAGCAAGGCCAGTTACGAGAACGTCTCCAAGAAGGTAACCACTTCTCCTTCGAGTGCCTGTTGCGGTGGGTTTACCAACCTGTTAGCTCACCTGTGTTTATGACCTTTCTTATCGCAGTGGATTCCTGAATTGAGGCACTATGCTCCTGGTGTGCCCATCATCCTTGTTGGGACAAAGCTTGGTATGCTATCCACTTAATCTCATGCTATTGCATAATTCAATTTTCTGCAAAAATGTCACATTTCTCTGTTATTGACCTATGTGAGTTGTGGTTGCCACTTACCTGTGCTTCACAACCATCGATAGTAGAGTAAATACCCGCTGGCTGTTTGCTGATTATTTAAGTAACCAGAAAACTTATAAGTATAGGGGGTGTCTTTGTTGCCATCAACTCACCTCTACTGTTATTCATGCTTGACCATATGCTTATTGTACTTGGATATCATCTTTACCCAAAATTATCTGCCCCACCCTTGCATGTGGAAGCGCACACAGACTTTGGAAACAAAACAAGCTATTTTAATTTGTTGATGCCTGCTGCATAATACTTCATTAGTTTCGGGATATGGCATACATCCCTTGGAACATGTAGTTTTGGCTGCTATAAAGGATCAAATCGGTGTACCAAAATGAAGAATGTTTGCAAACAGACTGTATCTGAATATCATTATCGATCCATGGTTGTCCATATGTTTATGCTACCTGAATATCATTACCCATTTGATCTGTACCCATCTTTTCATGTCATAAACTTTGAATGGAAAAAAAGCTACTGGAATTTTTGATTCATATAGTAGGTTATTATTCAAGTATATGGCATATATCGGCAAGCTGAGAGATTTTTGAACTAAACAAGATACTGCCTGTCTTTTAGGATACACTTATTTTACATTGAAAACCAGGCATCAATGATATTAAGTCTGAATTTCTGGGTGTGAAACTAAGATTTGATGTGATATTCTTGTATCAAAATTAAGAATGGTATACCAACAGGCATGGTATTTGTTTCATTATATGTCACGTATCCCTTGAAACATGTAGTCAAGTGAGAGATTGTTGACCATTAACAAGATACAGATTGTATATTAGGATTGCAGGATATACTTACTCTGCATTCAAAACTTGCCATCCTTGACAAATTTTCAATTGCTGGTTGTGAAAGTAAGGTTCGATGTGATATTCGTGTATCAGAACAAAGAACGTATTACAAATGGGCATGGTATTTTTGTGGTACCATTGAGGTATGGCACATAAGTCTTATTAGTTTCTGTCTGGTTGGAACCCAAATTGCTTTGCTCAAGTCCAAATATCAGGTTCTGTCTGGTTAGAAGGCAAATTTTGTAGCTCAAGTCCATGTTTACTGTAGGTAGGCAATTTTCAGTTTGACTTTGTAAATTCATGTCGTTCATAGAGCCCAAATGTTGTAGCCACTTGCCCACTTGACATTGAGTTATACCTGATGCCCAAATAGGATTACGAGTCGATCTGGGGGTAGACTAGTCGAGACTAGTCATGATTCATGTAGACTAGTCAACATGAGTATACAGTAATATGTAGACTACTGGTAGTCTAATACTAGCAATCATATTTGCAATAGAAGGCTGGGGACATGGGAGAAATCTGGGCAGTTCCATACAATGGCCAAGGTCTTGCTCAGTTTTGGGTTTCATGGGGAAAACGAGTGCTTGATCTGGGGGCAGTGCCCATCATGGCAGGCCAATTTTGAGTCGATCGACTCGGGAGGGGTGACTAGTCGAGATTAGTCATGACTAGTCGACCGAGTCGCTCGACTCGCCCAACTAGTCGAGTCGACACTTTGTGTCGACCTCCGGGTTGCGATTCGTCGACTAGCCATCGACTAGTCGTTCAACTCGTAATCCATGTGCCCAATTCACGTTCAGCATAAAAAAAAATCAGTGGTTCCACACATTACTTCTCCATTTTTCGCTATTGATTATTACTGTTGCTGCATGTAAGAACATCGGTATAACCGAGCGGTGCTTAACCATTTATGTTACTGTGAATAGATCTGCGGGATGACAAGCAGTTTTTCGTGGACCACCCGGGCGCGGTTCCTATTTCCACTGTTCAGGTACTCACTTTAAACAAGAGCTTTTTGTATCTACCCGTGTTTTGTTGCTTCCCAGCAGCATCAGAGGGCAACCTCTTATCATCGCTGATGAATGAACCCGTAGGGCGAAGAGCTGAGGAAGGTGATCGGCGCGACGACCTACATCGAGTGCAGCTCAAAAACACAGCAGGTACTACTAGGGTAGCCGATGAGGATTCTCTCGTTTTACAGCATCAGAAACACAACAGTGTTGGTTGTTTACTGACTGGTGTGTGTGTGTGTGTGTTTACCTACAGAACATCAAGGGTGTGTTCGACGCGGCGATCAAGGTGGTCCTCCAGCCCCCGAAGCAGAAGAGGAGGAAGAGGAAGTCGCATAAAGGTTGCGCCATCTTGTGATGGAAACGGTGCTACTACAAGTAGAGCGAGCTGAGCTGACCCGGGCAGATGGTATCCGGCGTCTCTGAAGTCACTCGCTTCAAAGGATCATCATCGTCGGTGGCGGCTCCTCGCCTCGCAGTTGTTGTTGTTGTTGTTGTTGTAGTATAATTTGGGTTGATAATGAAGCTATGAATGTAGCCGTGTTGTAAGATTCAGCTGATGATGCAGTCACCTGGTTTGTGTTTTCTTTCTAGTGCGCCGTAGTACTGTACTGGTTGTGTGGATGGGAAATTAGAGCAATGGATTTGTGGTAAATCTGCAGTTACATATATAGGAGCTTGCTAAACTGTCAGGATCCATTCATATTTCCTGCGTGTAAATCAAATGTAGTAGTACTTGTTTGTGATGGATGAAACTGCAGTGCGAAATTCAGTGTTGAGGCTGACTGACAGTAAAAAATCACAGTGGGAATTGCTAATCTGGCAGAACATCACAAGGCTAGGCTAGCCAGACTAGTGGTAGCAGAGGAAGGAGAAGGAGGAGCAGAGGCAGAATTGAAGCGCTGCCGGAGCTGCTGCAGGGGATGCCTGCGTTGTCGGGGTCGCTGAAGCAGCCTTGCGGCTGCGCGATGCCCCTGCCGGCGGCTTCGAGCCGGAAGCTGGTCCCGGGGCTGCCGTCGCTGAAGAGGAGGCACCAGAAGTGTGGTCCGTGCCGGCGCGGGCGGAGGACGCCAGCGCCGACCTGGGTGTGCCCCTTGCCGCGGATCACCGCCGTCGCGTTGGCGAGGAGGATGTCTTGGTCGTGGAGGTTGGTGGTGCAGCCGAGGAGGTGGGCGGAGATGAGGTCGACGGTGGGCAGCTCGACGCCGCAGTTGGCGGCGTACACCTCGGTGACGTCGGTCTCCGGCGGGTGGCAGGACGCCAATGCCACCGCCGCGTCGCAGGTGTCGGAGACGGTGGTGGTGGCGGTGAGGCAGTGGGAGAGGTACTGCAGCGCCATGCAGCCGAGGCCCTTGCTGTTGCGCAGCGGGGGGAGTTTGGAGGCCGTCCTCCGGTTGGCGTTCACCGCCGCCACCAGCGCGTTCGCTGGGTTCCCTTTGCCTCCTCCTTCTGCACATGGATTCATCCGTAGAAAAGAAAAGAATAGAAGCTTGTGATCATGGATCCACTCGATCGGAGATAACAACTCAATGCTACCATTAACAGGAAACACGCATGGCAACTCACCATTGGAGTGGGAGGAAAGGGCAGACTGAGGCAGCAGCAGCATGGAGACGGCGGCGAGCACTAGTACTAGTAGCAGCAGGTTGGAGCAATGGATGCTTCCCCACATTGTATGTACTAGTACTACTAGAGGAAAGGAAGATCACAAGAAAGTCTTGACTGCCTCCCTCCCAAGGTAGAAGAAGAAGAAGATGATGGTGAGACTATGACTGAGATTGGGGAAAAGAGAGGCTGCTGTTCCTCTCTTGTTCATCACTCACCCATCAATGCAGCAAGTAACTAGGGTGATGTAGGCAGCGCACGGAAAAGCCCAAATAAATTACTACACTACTCCTCCTACAAGTCTACTGTACTACTATCCACCAGGCAGGCAGGCTGCAGTGGGCGTCAGATCAGATGAGAGACTGCAATGAAGTGACGGGGGTGACCCATACCAAAATCTTACTCTGCACAGGGCAACCAGTTTCACCCCCCTCCTATATTTACCATTTCATTTTTACGTATACTTCCATGTCCTATTCTTATCAGTTTTTTTTTTGAGTAAATTCCACTTTTTGTTCCATGTTTCTGATTTTGTGACAGGGGTTACGCGATTTAATATTTTGTGCTATATTTTACACAAAAACTTGTGGACGGGTGTCATGCAATTTAACCGGTTACACAAGGTTTCGAGAGCACACACGGGAAAGAGTATCCAATTTAAATTACTGACCCACAAAACCCACATGACTCTTAATTAGAGCAACTCTAGCACATCCCCTATATCGTCATACCTAAAGTTTTTTAGGGTACATTGGGCCTCTCTTGCAAAAGGGAATTGGGTGAAAATCCCTTCGTCCCGAGCCGTTCGACCATGCACCAGGGAGTGGGGCCGGAGTCCTCCACATTCGCGGCTCCTCAACAATGAGCTTCAAAGAGGCCCCGGTGTTGTCCCTCTTGATGGAACCCACGGGTTTACGAGAGCATGTGGCCACCCTCCCAAGAGATTGCCCGTCGGGGAGCACAATTTGTAAACCCAAGGAAGGGTTAGTTCGCGGAGCGATCTTGACTTTGAAGCACTTGCCCATGATATTGGGGCTTTCAGTGTCACTCATCTCCTTCACATACATGCGGTGCTCCTCTTTCGTGTAAGGTACCATCAACTCACTTGCAAGCTCTTTGGCCTCGTCGTAGTACATTAGTACATCGCTGCTAGGAAGAAAAAGAAAAAGAAACTCGGGTCAGAATAATCCATCGCAAAACTCCAATCATAACAAACATGAAGATACGTTTATCCTGGGGGCCTTGGTGTGAAATTTTCAAGGGCCACCGTCTTGCGATGCCCATGGATGGAATGGAAGTACCCATCTAATATTAAGATTGGTACGGTTAGTCCCTGCATGAGGGAGGATATGGATCTTTTCTATACCACCACTACCAATATGGCGGGAAATGGTAAAAAGACGCCTTTTTGGGACGCCCCATGGGTCAATGGTTCCAAACCGAAGGACATCTCTCCTCTCATGCATCTACTTGGATTCTCACAAGAAAAAATGCAGCGTGTGGAATTCTTTACATATCGTCAAAATCAACTTGAACGATAATTTCCCGTACCCCCGGATGGAGCAGCTTGTTGACATTTTGACGCAACTTCAAAATATGGATCCTATTGATGATGTCGAGCACACGTCATCCCTTGGAAGCTATCGACAAGTGGGCCTTACTCGTCGTCTTCAGCCTAAAAATCTCAATTCTTAGGGGCCATCTCCAACGAATATGAGGAAAATGGTTTGGAGAAATTGGGCTCCATTTCTGACGCTGAATGGAGTACAACTCCAAAGAGTAGGGGTACCCATTGGTGTTTTTCTTCATTAGCCGGATGTGAGAATATGAGGAAGAAGAGAAAAAAACCGGCCGTGGGTGGCGTGTCGGGGGACCAACCAATCCCCCGTTGGGTGTGGGGTGGCTCATATTTGGCCAACCAAGCAACCAAGCAAGCAGAGATTTGATTTCATTTCATTGTGCACGCACGCAGGCGCAGCTACGGGATGGGAGCAAGCCCCTTATCCAAACCTCTAGAGGCAGAGCAGAGCAGAGCATGGGCATGGCCATCCGCCCCTTCCCCTCCTCCTCCTTCACTGCCCTCAAGCCGACTGCCAGTAGCAGCAGGAGGGCTAGGCTCGTGTTCTGCTGCAGCGCTACTGGAGGCAGGGATGATGAGACGCTGATGACGGTGGCCATCACGGGCGCCACCGGGTTCGTCGGCCGCAGGCTCGTGCAAAGGCTCCTCTCCGGTAACTGCGCACGCACCTCACTCATGCATCATGCATCTTCTCCTCCTCCGACGATCGACACTCTCAGTCTGGCTAATTAATGGCAGCTCTGAATGATAACCTCCTACAGATGATCACAAGGTGTGCGTCCTGACGCGCTCCGCCGCCAAGGCCGCCTCCGTGTTCCCCGGTACGCAGTTAACACCTCCGTCGTCTCCACCACGACTCACTGAAATTGTGAACCTGAATTGAATGAACATATATAGCTTCGTCGTACCCGGGAGTTACCATCGCGGAGCAGCAGGGAGACTGGGAGCGCTGCATCAGAGGCTCCACCGCCGTCGTCAACCTCGCTGGGATGCCCATCAGCACCAGGTGGACGCCCGAGGTACCCATCAATCTCACCCAAGCTATCTATCCATCCATCTACCTTCCAAGCAATGCATATGCATGATGATCAACTCTTGTGCTGCGTGTGCAGGTTAAGAAGGAGATTATGCAGAGCAGAGTCAATGTCACCTCAAAGGTACTGTAGGTGCTCGTACCAAAGGAGATTATACTTCGCTATGTATATATGCGTGTACATATCAACTACTTCGCTGCCTGCGTGTGAATTGAATCCAACTGAACTGAAGCTAGGTCGTGGATCACATCAACAATGCCGCTGCTGATGCCCGGCCCTCTGTTTTTGTCAGTGCAACGGCGGTCGGATACTACGGTAATACTATTTCTTTCTTTCTTCTTGTTTCTTTCGGTAACAAGACCACGGCTAATGGAATGGGGTTAAAAAAACCACCATCAAGCTAGGGATTCTTTTTCACAAAACCACCATCGTTGGGGTAAGAGCAACTGCAACAGACCGGCCCGTATATTTCCACACCACAAAAAAACGGCTTTTGTGAGATGGCGCACCATTTGCATCATCAAACAATCTCATCAACGCCGAGCAAATACGTCCAAATCGAACGACGAAGAGTTCTTAAAAAAGAATTCCACAACTGACATGCTCATGGTAGAATTCATCTAAAGAGATATACAATCTACCACCTATTGATTTGCACAAGAGTGAAATTTAAACATGACGTTACCAATATACTTCGGGCGACGATTAGATCTTAGGCCGCAGACAAAGTCGACCGGTTGGCGGCGAAAGTTGGAGAACGGCCGGCGGCGGCCAACTCGAGCACTTACGGCCTCGTGTGGAGCTGCGCGGGATCCATGGCGGGCGCTCCGAAAAGCTTAGGGTGAAAGGAGAAGGTCCCCCGAACTCCAAATCAAAGGGAACTGGCATGGCGGGTGGGGACGGACCCACTCGGTGGCACATCTAGGGACGGCTTGAATCGATCGAAATTGGAGGTAGTTCGCCTTGAAATTGCCAATCCTTTCCTCTAGGTGGGAAATGCTGAAATTTGGGAGGCGCACTAGCGATATGCCGCAAATGGTGCTCGCTTTCCGGTTTGCCGGAAAAATAAAATGCGGGTCGAGCAAATTTGCAGGATATGTTTCAGACATTTTGAGTTGATGTGCTAGGGTTTCTCTAAATTGTTTGAGTGAGACAAAATCTCGTGACAACGTTTTCGGCATGTTGCTCCCGTCAATCGGACGACACGTGGTGAATCCTTGGACCACGCCTGGTCCATTTTTTTTTCCAACTTTGAAAGTTTGAAAAATAATTGGCTGATAGCTATAAGAACTTCCAAACAAGCCGGGAGCTTGAAACTTGCCATTTTACTCATTATTCAAACTGGATTTTTTAGCTTGATAAAAAGTTCACTTTTAATTGAAATTATGCCGGGAGTTACACAATTTGGAAGCCTTTCAAAAATAAGTGGGCAAACCGAGCTCAAAACTTCCCATATTAATCATGTAATTGCTGTCAGTTGTGCGTTGTTGGGTTAAATTTTGCCGGTGGAAACTAACGTGAGCATGCAGGTACGAGCGAGACCGACATCTTCGACGAGTCGAGCCCGTCGGGCAACGACTACCTCGCGGAGGTGTGCCGAGCGTGGGAGGAGCGTGCGCGGCAGGTGAAGGGCGTCCGGCTGGTGCTGCTCCGGATCGGCGTGGTCCTGGGCAAGGACGGCGGCGCGCTGGCGAAGATGATCCCGCTGTTCATGATGTTCGCCGGCGGGCCCCTGGGCACGGGGCGGCAGTGGTTCTCGTGGATCCACCTGGACGACGTGGTGGAGCTGGTGTACGAGTCGATGAGGAACCCGGCGTACCGGGGAGTGATCAACGGCACGGCGCCGCACCCGGTGCGGCTGGCGGAGATGTGCGAGCGGCTGGGGCAGGTGGTGGGGAGGCCGTCGTGGCTGCCGGTGCCGGAGCTGGCGCTGAGGGCCGTGCTGGGGGAGGGCGCCACGGTGGTGCTGGAGGGGCAGAAGGTGCTCCCGGTGAGGGCTGGACAGCTCGGGTTCAGCTACCGCTACCCCTACGTCCGGGACGCGCTCAAGGCCATCGCCAAGGACCTCTAGCTCTAGCTAGCTTGCTGGCTAGGCTCACTCACTCCTCACTCACTCACTCGTGGTTCTTCTTGTTTTGGAGAGTTTTATTAACTAATTGTGACGACCGACCAGGTTAATGCATGGACAATAATACGTTCCATATATAGATTATGGATGTAAACAGTCAAGAATGGATGGATGGTTTGTGTCCGGTCGTTAATTATAGCTCGACGAAACCTCCGGCGGACCGGAGAGGCATCTATACTAACTATAAAAAAGACGAACCCTTTGGGGCTCTCTCCTCGCTCGGCTACTGTTGGGAGGAACAGTATCTACAGTAATTTGATCTGAGCCGTCTGCCAGCGATCCGACGGCCCGCCGGAGGCGTCGATGACGCTTTTGCAAAAAACCCTTCCCACATCCACAAATAGAACCCGCAGTCCACCTTCCAACGTAGCGAGGGACCTGTTCGCCATTTCGCAAAACACGAGGGCTTCTCTGTAAAATGTCCGCAGACCGCCCCCTCCTCCCTCTTTTTCCCGCGACGCGGAGGTCGCCGCCGCGGCCGCCGGCGCAGCGCGCCACCTCTCCGCCCCTCCCCGCTCGAATCGAAGCAGAGCACCAGATTCGCCGCCGCCGCCTCTCCCTCCTCGCCGCAGATCGGCCGCCGGGACGCCGCGCACGCGCGGGAATCGCCACCGCCGCGCCCGCTGCCCTCCGCCGCGTTTCGACGCCGCCGCGGCCGCTCCGGCGACCAAAACGAGGCGGCGCCACCACCTACGGGCACCCCGCGACCAGGCGTGTCGGGAGCGGCCACGCGCGCGTCCCAGAGCGTCATGGCGCGCCGCCGGCGAGGTCAACGCCGCCGCGGCCGAGCCAGCTGCTCTGCCCACTGTGACGTCATCACGACGTCACAGGGGCCCAGGCGTCAGTTTTTTTTATTTTTTTAATGTTAAACTGCTGCTGATTCAATAGATTTAAATTTAAATATTTCATTAAAATTAATTACAATTCCACAAAAATACCTTCTAAACATATATTTGATTTGAATTAAACTTCACACATTATCGAAAAAAATGGAATCCCCTTAATTATCCACCTAAAAAAACATGTGCTACAAATTTTTTTTAAAAAAAAATCCATATTCCCACACTTCCTAAAAAAAGGATATTTCCAATTTCGAAGTTTACCACACGCCTCATATTACCAAAATCCAATTTCTCGAAAAACAAAACTTCAAAATTTTCAATTGCTTCCAAAGTGGTATTTGGAGTTTAAAATGAACTTCCTAATTTATCATGCCACATTTTTAAATTTTTTATTTTACTACTATAAGCCACCATGCCTGCGAAGATAAATGCATTATACTCAAATTCATTTGCTCGAATTATTAAAGTTTGACCACTCCAAAAAAACATATGCACTTCCTCCAAACATTATTAAAAAGAAGAAAAACTTCTAATTAGGGATTTGATTTAAATTAAACTTTAGAAGTCATATCTTCTAAATATGGATTTGATTTAAATTAAACTTCCAAAAAAATAGCGAAAAAAAATATTTCATATAAATATTCAGCTATCTTCCCACATTCACCGATTTTTAAAATTCACACGAATTGTAAATCAGTATTTCTGAAGATATCTATTGAAGAAGAAAAAAATACATACACCCTAATTATGTTTTAAAACCTAATGTATTCTTTTGATCTTTTTAAACCTTTCTGATGTGAATACCTTTGCAAATACCACTTTATTAATATAAAAATTGCAGTGGGACCCTTTCCCACTGTTTACAAAAAAAATACGTACACCCTAATTATGTTTTAAAACCTAATGTATTCTTTTGATCTTTTTAAACCTTTCTGATGTGAATACCTTTGCAAATACCACTTTATTAATATAAAAATTGCAGTGGGACCCTTTCCCACTGTTTAGCCTAAAAAAAAATCAGAACTATAATCATGACAAGTCCTTCCTGAAATTTCTCGATGTCTTCCTGAAATTATTAAAGTTTGACCACTCCAAAAACCAGATGCACTTCCTCTAAACATTATTTAAAAAAAACTTCCAATTATGGATTTGATTTAAATTAAACTTCAGAAGTCGTACCATCTAGATATGGATTTGATTTAAATTAAACTTAAAAAATATAAAAATATGGATTTCAAAATCAACATACCCACCGCACTTAATAAAAAAAATATTCGATTATCTTCATTTTTGCAGAAACGCCCCTCTAGAAAACAAAAATCGAACCCGCAATCCAACATTTCCCGTGAGTATTTCTGAAAATATCTATTGGAGAAGAAAAAAAATACATACATCCTAATTATGTAAAAATATCTATTGGATTTGATTTAAATTAAACTTAAAAAATATAAAAATATGGATTTCAAAATCAACATACCCACCGCACTTAATAAAAAAAATATTCGATTATCTTCATTTTTGCAGAAACGCCCCTCTAGAAAACAAAAATCGAACCCGCAGTCCAACATTTCCCGTGTACAACACGAATTGTAAATCAGTATTTCTGAAAATATCTATTGGAGAAGAAAAAAAATACATACACCCTAATTATGTTTTAAAACCTAATGTATTCTTTTGATCTTTTTAAACTTTCTGATGTGAATACCTTTGCAAATACCACTTTATTAATATAAACATTGCAGTGGGACCCTTTCCCACTGTTTAGCCTAAAAAAAAGACCAGAACTATAATCATGACAAGTCCTTCCTGAAATTTGTCGATGTCTTATATTAGCATCGATAAATGACTGCCAGTTAAAGTTTTAAATTGTATAGTGTTCCATCATAGATCGATATTACAGTTACCTTAAAGTAGAACGATAGCCCAGTCAGAAAGCAGCCCACAAATGTGGCAAATGAAGATACCTAAATGATAGAATAATATCACAAGTGATATTTTGTTTTAATCTCTACATCTCAATTTTGGTGCATCCGAAGTTCCATACCAGTAAAAGGGCTCTTCTTCCACATCTATCCATGAGAAGGCCCCCAAATAATGTGATTGTAGGCAAATATGAGCTTTGTTCCAAACATTGCTTTTAGTGGTATTTGGACCCCATTTAAATTATTATCCATCTTCTAGGGTTTAAAATGAACTCCCTTATATATCATGTTACACATGTCTGTATGCGCACTGCATTATACCATGTGTTGATTATTTGCTTCTTTTGCAATGTTGTTTTCTATTGATAACATGTGAATCGAATTCATGCATGATTGAAAAAACTTAAAATAAGATTTGCCTACAATTACTACAATGCCACTTTTCTAAATTACGATATTCCTTCCAAATAATGCTTTTAGTGGTATTTGGACCCCATATAAATTAATATCCATTCCGTAGTTTAAAATGAACTTCTTAATTTATCATGGCATATTTTTTAACTTTTTATTTTAGGGACCCCATATAAATTAATATCCATTCCGTTGTTTAAAATGAACTTCTTAATTTATCATGGCACATTTTTTAACTTTTTATTTTAGTACTATAAGCCACCATGCCTGCGAAGATAAATGCATTATACTCAAATTCATTTGCTTAAATTATTAAAGTTTGACCACTCCAAAAACCAAATGCACTTCCTCTAAACATTATTTAAAAAAAATCTTCCAATTGTGGATTTGATTTAAATTAAACTTTAGAAGTCCTATCATCTAGATATGGATTTGATTTAAATTAAACTTAAAAAAATATAGAAATATGGATTTAAAAATCAACATACCCACCGCACTTAATAAAAAAATATTCGATTATCTTCATTTCCAAATGAAATGAGGCCAAATTCCACAAATTTGCAAACAAATCAACATAGACATTACATTTAAAAAAACATTTGATTACATGAATATTTCGAGAAAAATACAGATTACCTTATAAATATGCACATTTCCAGAATTCAGTTATTTACACCACGGTACTCACGGAAAAAATGACAAAAGAATACCTAACAAAAAAAACTACTTATGGCATATGATGTCCATTCAAATTTCGCAAAATTGCAAAACAAAAAAAACACTTGATTTAAACACCAAAGGTTTTATTAGAAGACTATTTTGAGAAAATGCAAATTCATTTTCTCTAAATATGGCTTGCTTCTAAATTGAATTAAATATCAATATAATTAACTTCACAAAAAAAAAGTTTGACTACATGCATTTCCAAATTAAATAAACCTTTTCAATATGCACATTTCCATGATTTAATTATTCACACCACGATACTCATAAAATGGCAAAAAAATAACAACAAAAAAATACTTATGGCAAATTCATTTTCTCTAAATATGGCTTGCTTCTAAATTGAATTAACTATTAATACAATTAACTTCAAAAAAAACCCGACTACATGCATTTCTAAAATAAATGAACCATCTAAATATGCACATTTCCATAATTTAATTATTTACACCACGATACTCACAAAAATGGCAAAAGAATAACTACAAAAATGGCGGAGGAGGGATGGCGGTGCGGTCCGGAAAAAAATTGCTTCTCTATGGTCTACAGAGGAGAGAATGGTTCAGCTACTTAAACACCTGTAAGACCCACACGTTAATTTCAGCGGCATCCAAATCTGAGCATTTGAAAAATGAAAAAAAAACGTACTAATAGCTTCCCACTTTCACCAAATTTTGAAATTCAAACAAAACATAAATCAATATCTCCGAACATGTCCGTTGTAAAAAATACGAGTAATATATCAAAACAATCAGAAAAATACATACAAACTACTTATGCTAGAGAATTTTTCCCGGATTATTCAAATTTTGACACCATTTGGAGGTAATAAAATTACATATTTTCTAATTACAATCTAATATTGTCGCTAAAATACAAACACGTTCGAACATTTCAAACTACTAAATATTTGCATACTCTGCAAAATATTTGAACATTTAAAATGGATTTTTCTAATTTCATATAAATATTGACGTCGAAATACAAACATGTTTGAACATTTCAAACCACTAAATATTTAAATATTCTACAAAACATATTAAAAATGCTCAAAAAAGAAAAAATGCTACCCATTCACAACAAAATAAAAAAACATGTTTGAACATTCCAATTTAGCCAACATTTTGGTAAAAAAAATATATATTATAAAAAAAATCACCCAGGGCGTGGCGTGACGCCACGCCAAATTCAACTAGTAATAGATTGGCACGCAGGATCGAGACAGATATTGATCGATCCATCCATCCATCCATGGAGAGTTAAGTTCAGTTCAGAAGATTGCTCGAGCGATATCTAATTAAGATCGAGAAGAGAAAGTATACATGGCGATGACGATGACGAGGACGAGGATGATCGCTGCGTTCGCGGTGGCGCTGCTGCTGCAGCTGGTGGCGACGGCAACGGCGACGGGGCATTACACGATCGATGATCTTTTCTTTTTTTTGATAAAGAGAATATATTAATATCGAGAGATACCAATTACATCCAGACTCTGCACCAACAAGATATCAAAAGGCATCCAAGATGCACACAGCCAAAGAAAAAAATAAAAAAGAGAGAAAAGAAAAAAAAAGACCCCGCCAGAGTGATGGAACACTCGCAACAGCAACACTCTAATCACCACCAAAATACAACACCCGGATTGCAAAAAGGTTCTCCAAAACAATGCCTTCAGCAAGGTCATTGCCAGGTACAACCAATGAAGGCCAGACCTTGGGCTTTCACCCTGAAGAAAGACCGGGAGTCCAAAACAATGCCTTCAGCAAGGCCATTGACATGTACATCCAATGAAGGCCAGACCTTGAGTTTTCACCCTGAACATCACGACTCGGTACTTAGTACCACCGGAAAGCAGTCCGCCCGTGTTGCCGCCCCCTCTTGTCAAGGCCACTGCTGCAAGTCCCCGACACCTGACACACAGG
The DNA here is from genome assembly GCA_012064385.1 of Puccinellia tenuiflora. Lineage (NCBI taxonomy): Eukaryota > Viridiplantae > Streptophyta > Magnoliopsida > Poales > Poaceae > Puccinellia > Puccinellia tenuiflora. The sequence continues at coordinate 986,970 of QRDG01000319.1, forward strand.
AAAACCTGTGCCTAGAGTCTTCAACGCATCCAAACCTCCACTCCGCCAGCACAAGCCTCCGATCCCAGCCACCATGACTTTCTTCGCTACTTGTCAATATCATGGAAATCTATTAGACATATCGCATGACCACGACAAGATAGCGAAGCTTCGCGCCACACCCACATGAAGCATCTCTGGCCATAGATGAGGGTGCGCACGACCGGATCAAATCCGATCTAGATATCCAATGCCGCAATGCGCCAAACCGAAGATCACCGATGGGAAGACCGGAACACGTCGGCAGCCAGATCATGGAGGACCACATGTAGCAGATCGGTGACATGGCGCTCAAAGACCACCTGGGTCAACCACCTTTATTCTTGGCCCGAGCCTGCAGCCCCCACGCTGCCGGTCCCGTCGCGTCACCGGGATGCAGAGTTGGAGGCAGAGAACCTCGTCGATCTCCACCGGGAGCACCGCGACTCGCGGAGGCAACCGGAATGGGGACGAACGGCCTCTCCAGGCACCTCGCCGGCAGAAGCGCCACCCAAAGAGCAGCAGCACCGCCTCCAGACTCCAGCCGTCGCGCCGCCCCCGCAGCCACGCCGGCTGCCGCCGCCAACCACCACGGGCCGCCGCCCGGGAACCATGCCATCGACGTCGCGAAAGGAGCAGGGTGGCCGTGGTGGGCAGCCCGCTGCGGGACGGCCGCTGCATCTCCGCATCCGCGCCATGGCTCCACCCCACGCGACGAGGGAGACCGCCACCGCCGGGACGAAAACCACCACGCGCGCCCCGATCTGCCGCCCTACAGACCAAGGCCGCCGCAAGCGAGCGTCCCGCCGCCGCCATCGGCCGCGGAGCGGCGCTAGGGTTTCAGGGGGCCTCCCGAGTCGCCCTGGGCTGGGCGACGCGGGGCGTTTTTTTATTATTAATTTTTTTTAGCTGTAGCCGATGGATGATCCCTACAGTCATCCGAAGCACAAGTCGGAGTTCCAAGACGAGGCCGCGCGCAAGCACCAAGACGTGTACGTACATAGCTACCTATTTCTGAGACCTAGATTTGAAAGCTGGGGGCATACCCAAAGTTCAGGCAGGTGTACCACCAAACAGTAAACATCGTTTCAAGAAAAAACAGACATTTCTTGTGGCTTGTGTAAATAAACATTTTTTTTTGCTAAATTAAGGCTTTTCATGGGATATTTTTTTTGTCTGTTTTACACGGACCATAAAAAATGTCGGTTTTCCGTGAAACACTTTGTGAACACATACAATGTGAAGATGTATCCGCGAAATTTTATTATAAATATTCCGACATAGCAAAATACTTTTTTCAAATATCGGGTGCATATGCACCGGAAGCCAAAGTGGACTTCACTCCTTCGGTCCTTCCCTTTGCTTGCATGGGATCTGAAACCAAACCGAAACCATCCTCCTTCTTTCTCACAAGGAAATTTATTTTATATATACATGCAGAGAATGTTCACGCAATTTTTGGACAAGAAATTACGGGCAACCGATTTATTATTTACTTGGTATACTTGGGAATAAGTACATTTGTGTTTCTCGTTTTTACTTAGAGAGTTTTCTTGAATCTGATTTCTAACCGCAGAGTCTTTCTCTTGGCAGAATTATGTTATTCCGATTTGCAGTGTATAAAAGTGTGGATTTGCACCGTTGTTCCATGGTTGAATTTCTCAATACGAGTATATGAATTATGATGTAAGAGCAACTTGAGCAGATATATACCGTCAAAATTCATACAGAGAAAAATGTTGGACATTATTTTTAGTATATGGACGGACGTCCTCCCAGATCATATATATATGGGGTAAAAGTCGATACTATACAAAAATTCTGTCACGGGGGGCCTACTTGGCAGTGGGTTACTATTTTTTTCTTCTGTCTGGCCGTCTTCCCCGTTCTCCTGCGCGTTGTCGGCATGCCCGCTCACCCCAGCCTCCATGGCTACATAATGGTCAGTACAATGGTGTGTTGATAAATACTGTAACATAATCGTATTATTTCAGATCGCATAATGTGAATCTCAGATACTGCTAGTACTTTCGACGCATTAAAGATATATAATTGTGAGGGCCACCTTAAAGAAAGAATAAAATAATGAACGTGAAGAATAAACGAAGAATCAATTAGGTGGTCGGTCTCTCCTTTAACCGTCCTTCTGATTTCTGGTTGTAGAATGAACGTACTTGTGATACCTAGCAACTGAAAAGGTGCACCCAGGTCTCCAAATAAATGGGAAAATCTTCTTGTAATACCAAAGTATATATCAGCTGTTAATCAAGTGTCTTGCTGCAGCAAAAAGGTGTATGTACCTTAATTTGAGGAGAAAAATATGGAGGCGGCATCAGCATATCAAAGAAGATACATGTGTAGTGTGTCCTGAACTCTCATTCTCCTATCCATTCATTTCTAGCCAACAATCTCTCTAAAAACAACGACATCCACCAAAAACACACCTCAAGCTAATCAGAATCCCCAGCTGAACCGTGCCGTGCTCTAGCTACGCCGTGTCATTCATTCTCCACCAGATGGTGCCGGGGGCAGCTCACCGCCCATCTTGGGCGCGGCGCCCAGCACCCTCTCCATGTCGAACCGCACCTCGATGTTGCGCATGCTGTACCCCACGATCATCAGCCAGAACAGCAGGTTCGCCAGCTGGCTCCCGCTCGTCTCAGACACCGCCGTCTGCACGCACCAACCCATGAGTCAGCAATAGAAACGCATATATTTCTTCGTTTCTTATGAAATCTACTATCCGTCCGCTAGATTCGTTCTACCTTCATCTGCTTGGGGTCCGACACGGCCAGGAGGCGCTTTATGAACGCGTTCATGGCGAACACGACATCCTCCCCCGCGCTGCTCGCCAGCTCCTGAAAAAAAAACAGATCAGCGTTAGCAAAACCGACATAGCCGTGCAGTCTCGCATTGATCAGACTGTCTTTAATCGATAAGCAAATCAAAATACAGGCTCAAGTATTTCTATTTATACTCCATGCTTGTTAAGATGGAAATTCAGATATAGCATAAGTAACAACACGCTCGAGTATTTCTATTTATAAGCGAGCAGAACAGAACGGAGATATACGTACCTTTAGGTTTTGAGGTTCTAGAGTTTTCAGGTATTCCAGGAGTTCGTTGCTTCCTTGAGACGACTTCCTAGCGACCTGGCGGCTCAGCTCGTCGATCTCTGCTTCCAGCAACTCGATGTATTTCACGGCGTCGATTTTCTCTGGTCCTGTGGCCTTGTTCCATCGGATCACCTCCCCAGACACCTTCTTCTGGGTTCCAGGAGCGTAATCTTCTGAAGCCTGCAAATGCCAGGCATGCATATACGTTACATGGCTGTGCAATGAAACCAAACTGCCCAAATTAATGGGAATCAGCATGTGTCCTTTCTCATGGGATTTACTATTTATGAGAACCGAAAACAGCTGATACATGTAGCTTAGTCAATGAGTGTGATTCTGGAAACAAAAAGAGTCAAGTAATATGTAAGTGCAAACACACCAGCCAATCAACCATACAGCCAGCATATCTTTGCAGTGTTAACAAGCAATGACCAAGCTAGTATAGACAAATACGGATGTAGTTTGCTCTGTGAACAGATATACAGGTTACGGGATTTATATGTACTGAGGTGTCTAGGCAGGTCCATCTCAACATCTTAGAGTGTGTCTGGATTTGTTCTGTAACCTCATCTTACCCAGAGAAAATGAATATTGCATTTATCGTTCTCAATACCTTGCTAAACACTAGGTACCAAGCTAGTGACAAGAAAACATTAGTAATTGTGGTAGCTGAATAAATTTTTCTATGCAAACAGAATTCAGTCTTCCACTATTCAATCATCAGGTGGTGACCACCATCAAAGTAGCGAGGCTTGAGTTTGAAAGCAGTAAATACAATCTCAGGATCGCACTTGTTCGAATCATAGATTTTAACTCATGCGACCAATTGTTAATCAATAGTAGCTTCATAGAGCTCTCAGTTGACCAACAAAAGGTAATACAATTCAAGTAGGATTCTTGTGACCAACTTTCTCATCCAAATCTATGAAAGAGGTCTTTACGGATAGCCAATCCTCTATTCCATTTTTGCAGGATGAAAACCCGGCCACCAATAAGCCAAGGTCCGCCTTTGAACACTTTGGATAAGCACTACACCATATCAAGGTTTAACTGTTCGATTAATAATTAATTATGCAATGATAGATCAGTATAAATGATATGATTGTGACAGTCCAGTCAGTATTGCTGTCAAATCATTGGTGTTTGACTTTTCGAAGCAAGTGAAATCATTTAGAGACTGAAATATCCGGACAACTATTTAATCAATTATCCATGTGAGAAGTACTCCCTCCATATCAAAATGTAAGATGTTTTAGCATTTTGCTTTCCATTCGTATCTAGACATGTTTTAGTGTAAGATTCATTTGAACCTTACACTAAAACATGTCTAGATATGGATGGAAAGAAAAAGGCTAAAACATCTTATATTTTGATACAGAGGGAGTAATATGCTAACACTGGTCGACAAGAACCTTTTCTTCTTTCGGTTCAGGGAGAGCAATCTGCTCCAAACTTTGCTGCAACTCCACACGATATTGCGCATTCCTGAACATGTACCCAGTCATCAAAACACTGTACATAAGCTGCGCCAGATTCTCAGCAACCTGTGTTGACGAAAAAGATAAGGGAACCATGTCAGCAACCAGTTCATGCTAGAAATGCACACATGTTAGGTGCGAGAAATAGTATGACAAAAGAAAAACTAACAATCGTGAATTATACAGATGGCGTTCCATTACCGTTGTGACAGTCACAGCAAAGAACTGTGGGGGAAGAGTCCCAACCATATTAGTCACCGTATGGCGCATGGCTTCAACAACCTTTGAGGAGAAAAATACGCAGCCGGTGTGAGCAAGCATATAAAGATGCCTTTTAGCAATAGCCAGTGATCCGTGGACAGAAAGCAGATAGATTGTGGAAACCTGGGGGGAAAGGTGGGCAAGTGAAAGAACAGATGAAAGATACCTGCGTCGGGGCTCTTTTCACGAAGAGGTCCATGAACTCTGGCTGGACACTTCTAACGTATTCCAGGAGAATATCCCTCCGGTTCTTGGGCTGTAAAGATCGAAACAACACATAAAGATAGATGTCAGTCAAACATGGCAATGTGCTGAAACAAATTTTGTTTTTTTCGAGAAAACGCAAAAGAATTTTCGTTTACTTTCATCGAACAGGAAGATATCGGGGGTACAACCTCCAGAAAGTAGGGACACACACACAAACACACAACCGTCCTCACCAAGCCACTACACCTAGGTAAGGAGGTGCCCTCAACTACAGAGTACAGACCGCAACGACGTTAGGCCTCGCCCAGCCTTGCCTTTAGCCAAGAATGGCAAGGCGTCGAGACTCGGAGCGTCAGGGTAGCGTCACCGCCATTGCCATACGCTTCCAGGGATGATTACAGATCCAGGACTGCCCAGGCCAATGTAACGAAAGCAGTATAAGAGATGTGGGGCTAGACTGAAGGATCCGAAGTACATGTGAGTTTCTGTAGCTTTAACAGACAGCGGTTCCAATGAGGACGAAAGGGCGTAGCTATTAGGCAGTTGGTGAGATGACTAACACACAGATTTCTGGTGAGATGAGTAACGCACAGATTTCTGGTTCTATGGAAGTATGGAACGAATCCCTACAGGGTGGCACGATTAACAGGAGCAGGACGCGGCAGCAGCAAAGGGAAGATGTAGAAGTAGAGGTGATATAGCTCTTTCCAGCGTGCATGGTCCTCCAGTTGTTTCTTTGCTGACTCTGAGAAAACATGAACCAGGGCGTCACTCAAAGTGTCGAATTGTGGTTACTACTGCAAATGGTGGTACTAGACAGATCAGTTGGCTAGTAACACTAGGTAAGTCGCATCTACCTGTGTTGATGCAAGCAATGCTTTATCAGGGAGAAAGAAACTATATCTGTAGTCCTAGATTAGACTGGTTTAGGGTCTGATGTTGTAGCAAATCCCCTGGGTGCTGATTGCTGAATGGTTCACGCCGAAGTATTGTATGGTATGACGATGGTTCGCACCCAAGAACGAAACGAACTTGTTACACGATGAAAAAGCAAAAAACTCAAACTAGCAGCAGGCCTTGACTCCATATGCTCGCTCGAGTAAGTTTTCCCCTTCCGCTAAGTGACTCAAGAGGGGATGGATGGATGGATGGATCAATATTCATCAAGGGGCAGCGGGAGGAAGGTGGTTTACCAGACCGTTTGCGCCATCCCCGGGAGATGCGGAGGCGGCGCCGTTGGGGCCGGCGGCGCAGGCGAGGCGGAGGCCGACGGGGCGGGAGCGGGGCGCGGGGAAGGAGACGAGCGGCGGGGGCGTGAACCAGCGCGACTGGGGTGGGGGCGCCGGCGCCGGCGCCGTCGAGATAGCAGTAGAGGCGGAGAGCAGGAGGGACATGGCTGCGGCGGCGGCGGCGGAACCTGGCCTGGCCTTCTCCGCCCGCCTCTGTCTGCGAGATGGTGGATAAGAAAAAAAGAAACCATCAAGGTTTCGCGCTGGGTGGACGGCAGAGATGTGTCCACGTCAATTGGAGATGCCGCCCATGGGGTCCTAAACTCTCTCCTCTAACAGGATTTGAACACAAAAAATATATACTCCCTCTATTCCATATTAGATGACTCTCAGATGGATGTATCTAGATGTAAAATACGTCTAGATACATTGAGTTTAGAGTCAACTAAAATGGAACGGAGGGAGTAGTTTCATAGAGTTCAACAAATAAATTATAGTTTCATCATACATAAATTAGAGTTCACAATGTAAGCAATAATAGCTATGCTCTCGTCTTCCTCGGTGTCGATGTCGTCTTCTTCTTACATCATCATGTGCATTATTAACTCGTCGTCGATGTCCATATGATGGAATGAAATAAACGATGCAATCAACGATTGGTCGCCGGCATAAAAATATAAAAACAGCACGTACCAGTCAATCAGTCGAACACCCTCGGCTCAAGTGGCGCGCGAGATCGCCGAAGGCTTTTCCAGGCACGGCGACGAGACCGGAATCCGACGGAGGAGGGTGGGCGTGCTGCGGTTTTCTAAATCCGACGAGATTCGCCACCGGTGGGATGCGGGAGGTGGGAGCGGCGAACGAGATGGCGATGGTGGGAGGCAGGCGAACGAACTGCGTGGGTGGCGGGGAAATATTTGTTGGTTTGGCCTCACCCACTAACGGGACTAGCCCTGTCTGTAGCCGACACATGACGTTTCGTCCGGTGCTACCGCAACGCTCCTCACGCCGCGGGGTTGGACTGGTAGCCCCGGACGAAATACCCACCCCCTGTCGTGGTGGGTTGCACGGCATATCCATCTAGGATGGAAAAAAGTGTTGGACAAGGCAACGATGGCGCTCGCACGGGATTGGATAACAAGCACGCAAATACACGCGATGTACCCAGGTTCGGGGCCCTCTTCTGGAGGTAATACCCCTACGTCCTGCTCTTCTTGTTGCTTATTGCTTGATCACAGAGTACGGGCTACAAAGTGCTCCTAGAGTTTTTTCAGGTGGCAGCCGGCTGGAGGTTGATGATGATTCTCCCTTGCCTCTTCTCCTCTGTATCATGTGTGTCTTGCCCCACACAGGAGGCTCTGGCCCGCCTTATATAGGCAACGGGCTAGGGTTTTGGGTTACAAGGAAATTACAGGATTGTCCCTATGACATCAACTACTCTCTGGTCCGGCTGGAGCTCGTTATCATGATTCTGTACAGAGAACGCCCGACAGGAAGTACTGTTCACTGGGAACGGTTACGCGGGGCTGGCCCACTGGTACGGAGCTGTCGGTTGGTTGGTCCGGCTTCAGTCCAGCCGGACGTTGGCGTCCGGGTGGACGCAGGCGGCCTGATCCAGCCGGCCTGATCCAGCCGGCGTGGTGCAGCCGGCATGAGGAGTTTGAAGGAGTGAGCCTCTTTGGGGTATCTGGGGTTCATCTCCCCGACACTAGCCCCCGAGATCGTGGAGTCTTGCTAGCTTGCTGGGAAGACTTCGCGAGCTTCCCCTTGTCTTGGTTGTCGCGGTCGAAATGTTGAAGTTGGAGTTAGTGCCGGCTGAAATTGGAGCCGGGTGGAGCTGAAGCCGGATGAAGTTGAAACCCGTGTGCGGGGGAAAGCTCCGCGAGCTCCCTTGATCTTGGCTGTATACTATTGAAGTTGACGATGGCTTGTCCGGCTGCGCGGAGCCGGAACTGAAGACCTTGGCGGCATCGCATGGCCGGCTTGAGGGCTCGGGTCGTGGCTTACGTCAGCCACGCTCCCACATCTTGTCCGTCTGGAGGCTCTTCCCGGGAATCGAGGCAGAGCGCTTCAGCTTCATCGCTGGGATCTTCTGTGGCAACCGTTTGTTAGTGGGATCCTTTGCGGGCGGTTCGGCCGTAACCGCGCGCCACGCGGTGTGCGGAGGCACGATTTTGCCCACGGCTCCCCGCTTTAAAAGAGGAAGGAGGGGGGGACGATACAGGCTACCGTTCCCCATTCTCCAGCTTGTGCCCTAGCCTCGGCCTCCTTCGAGTGCATCGCATTTCCTCGCATTCTTCCAGCGTTTTCTTCTTCTTCGTCGGCGGCGCCCTTTCTCCGACGGGGAATCGAACATCAATGGCGAGTTCTGGAGCCTGGATGGGGTCCAGCGTTGATGGTGCGGAGCTCAGGAGGCTCCGCAGCGGGATGCTCATTGGCCGAAAAGAGGAGGTCGGAGCCCATGTTCCTGCCAACGACGAGCTTTCACCGGTCGCGGCGGCGAACAAGTCTATGGTGTTCTCCTCGCATCTGGCGAGGGGGTTGGCATTGCCGGTGAGCCCCTTCCTCCGGGAGTTCCTTGACTTCTACGGCTTGCAGCTTCACCACTTGGGGGCGAACAGCATTACGCTGCTCCCCTGCTTCGTCGCCCTCTGCGAAGCGTACCTGGGCCTCTGGCCCTGCATGGAGCTGTTTGGGATGTTCTTCTTCCTCCGCGCCCAGACTTGCGACAAGAGGCTGCGGGAGTGTGGATGTGTCTCCGTATCCACGAAGAACGTTCTCTTCCCCAAAGTTCATCTGCTTGAATCTGTCAAGAAGTGGCAGAGCAGCTACTTCTATGTCCGGAATCTCACGACGTCGGACCGGGTTGGGCTTCCTTGATTCGTGAACTTACAGCCTGCCGACAAGTCCTGGAACCGAAAGGCGCCTGTTGATGAAGGTCTAGAGGTGGCCGTGACGGCTCGGATGAAGGACCTAATCGCAGGCGGGCTGACCTCCAGGGACTTGACTCTGGCCTGGCTGGCCCGACGGGTGTACCCGTTGCAGGCTCGGGTGCACAAGATGTGCTTCTATTCGGGTATCCGGGATCCCATCCGGCCTTGCGCGGAGGTCTTGGAGATAAACGAGCTGCGCCGCTGGGCCGACCAGGTGATTACCGATGTGATCAAGCGGAAATGGTGGTTCAGCTTGGAGCCATTCTCTCGCGCGCGGCGCGCTCCTGTGGTTAGTTTCTTTCGCCGTTTCTTGTCTTGAGTTTCTTCGAGCCGGCTGGGGAATTGATCCGGCTGGCGTGTCTTTGCAGATTTGCGAGCATCAAAGGGCTGAAGACCTTGATGCCGTCTTCGGGGAGGACCGGCTCGGTCCCCTCCTTGAGGAGCAAACGGCCCCTGATGAAGAAAGTGCCTCCACCGATGAGGCGGATGACGAAGAGACCGCCTCGGACGTTGAGGCGGACGACGATTTCCCTGTCGCGTCCGACGCGGGGAAGCGGTCGGACGGGCATGATGACTCCACGGAGTCGTCTGATGGCGCCGCTGGTGTCAATGTCGAGGATGATGGCGATGGTGGTCGCGCCGTGACGAGCCCCGCCGCGGCCGACTCCGATTCCGACCGGGCCACCCGCGGGGGCTCGGGTTTGGAGCGCGGTGAAGTGGCACCAGATCCGGCTCCCTGTGGTAAGTCTCCCGCGCCCGGCCTTGCCGAACAAACCAGCGGCGGTGGCGTGCGAGTGTTTGTCGATCTCTCGAGTAGCTCCGATCCGGACTCTGAGGGTTCTTCTTCCGTGCTAGCCTCCAAGCCGGGCGTGTCCAACCGCAGAACGAAGGCGCTGGAGGCGAGCATCCGGAAAGCTCAGTCGATGCCCTGCCCCCAGATTGTAAAGGAGAGGCGGTCGAAGGCGGCCGTCGACTCGAACGCGGGCGAGAGCATCCGCAGGCAAGGTGGATCGTTCATGAAGCGGGGTGAAGGGATTGTATGGGCACCTAGAGGGGGGGGGGGTGAATAGGTGCTACACCAATTTTTTAATTTTTTTTCGATTTTAGGCTTAACACAAAAAGGTAAATTCTCTAGATATGCAACTACGGTGAATTTACCTATATGAGAAGAAAACTATAGCAACTAGGCAATTAACGAAACAAGTAAGGACGACTAAGGGAAAGAAGTAACCGAAAGGGGAAGCACGCGGAGACAAGGATATATTCCTGAGTTCCTCCTTGTTAAGGGAGTACGTCTTGTTGGAGTGGTGTGAGCTCGCCACAAGAGGCCTACTCAAGATGCCACAAAGGCCTCACCCTATTCTCCGATGAACCGCACCCGAGGGTTTGGTTCACCTTCCACTATCGGAATCCTTCAAGGCGGAATCCGGAGCCCTTACAAGGTTCTTGGGGCACACACCCACAACTGAATTGGGGGCTCCCAAATCAACAACACTGCCACGAATACAACAAGTAGTAAGTACAAGAAATCTAGGGTAACACAATGCTAACCCTAGAAACAAGAATTCTCAAGTGAATGAGGGGGAAATGAAGAACGGCTTGGTGAAGATGTAGATCCGGGTCTTCTCTTTCTATCCTCCAAAGATCAACGCGTTTGGATGGAGGAATTGGGAGACCTTGTGATTTTGAGCTCTCAAATATTAGGGTTCATAAATGCTGGGCGAGCTGGCTATCCTGAGGTAGGTGGAGGGGTATTTATACCCTTCTGAAATTTCTAGCCGTCGGGAGTCACTTAGACCGGAGACTCCGGCCTAAGTGGGCCGGAGACTCCGGTGTCGGCCGGAGACTCCGGTCTCCTTCCGGGGTTCCTCCGGACAGGCATCCAGAGACGCACCACACTTTGCACGCTTGAGGAAGGGCCGGAGACTCCGGTCTGGGGACTGGAGACTCCGGTGCAGGCGGAGACTCCGCACCCGGGCGGAAACTTGTCGAAGACGCAGGACAGGCCGGAGACTCCGGTCTTCAAGGGCCGGATACTCCGGCCACCCGGAGACTCCGGGCACCCTCCGGTGGTACTCCGGAGGGGTATCCAGTACCGCACCACACAACCTGGTAAAGGGCAGGAAAATCCAGGGGCCGAAGACTCCGGCCAGGAATTTTCCTGCAGCAAGGAAACTTTGCCATTTCTTCACTTTTTGGTGCATGATGCTAGTGGTAAAAATATGTCAATTAACCTGCACCACTTGGCATCATATTAGATAATCATTAGTGTTGTTAACTAACACACAAAACTAATAGGGTTTTAGGAAATGTTCTTTCAATCTCCCCCTTTTTGGTGTTAGATGACAACACTAGGATTTGCAAAGTAAATAGTACATATCATGTGACAAATGGCATCTCCCCCTACATGTGTGCATATTAGACAAGATACACAAATGAGAGGAAACCCACATATAGGAGGAGAATGCCACAAATAAGAAATACATGATATATATAAGACAAATTCATTTGCAAACCTAAGAGACATGATATAGAGGGGTTGAAATTTGTGTTAGCCATCATACCTTGTGAGAGAGAATAAAAGATGATTCCAATGCATATTTCACCTCACAAATAACTCAACCATAGATAAAAACCGATGCGATGTCTCCTCAACGACAACAAGATCCACATCTCACATAAAAGTAGCAAATAGCAAATAGAGTTCAACACTTAACACAAAGTTCAACACACGAAATAAAAAGGGACACAAGCTCTTAAGGAATGATAAAAGCAAATGCTTGTGCCCGACCCATGCAAATCCCACGAACATCCTACTAGAACCATTTCTCCCCCTTTGGCATCGAGACACCAAAAAGGAAGAAAGACGATGCTAACGATCCCATGAAGATCACTCGGAGTCCTCGTCGGTGGCATCATCATCATCATCCTCATCATATTGCGAGCCACTAGCATCATCATCCTCTTCAATCTCACTTTGAACCATTGGAGCCTTGCGGGTGTTGACGGGATTGTTGGAGGAAGAAGGCATGGAGGACACTTCCTCAAAATCAAAATCAGCCCAAGGGAAATGCTTTGCGTGCCATGCATCATAGCTGATCGTCTTCTCACTTCCGGAGGATTCTTCTTCGGAGAGATCTTCTTCCGTAGCTTTGCCAATACGAGGAGGAGGAGGAGGTGGAGGAGTCTTGTCCCTCTTTTTCTCCAACTCCTTGAACAACTTGTTTTGATTAGAGATGATCAACTTGCTTTCCTTGTAAGCTTCGTGATGCTCCTTATGGAGGCACACATTCATGCGAAGCACCATCTTTTCAAACCAACTAAGCTTCTTTATCCTCTTTTGCACATCATCCTTACCCTTGCTAACCCATGAGGGAGGGTCGGCATTCTTACTCCTTCTTCGAACGGGAGCAACATCTTCTTCCTCTTCTTCACTTAATGCAAACGGGACACGAGAGGGGGCACTCGAAGAGGATGGCTTGTCATGCTTGAGAATTTGAAGGGAGCCGGCCTTGTGAATGGTGAAGTGCTCATGATTGAGGTGTGGCACTTGATCAAGAATTAGCTTCATCCTCTGGATTTGGAAGGCCAAATCGACGCCCAAGTTAAAATTCTTTTTCTGGCTATTGCTATCAGATAGATTGAACACTCGGAACATCTTGCGCAGAAGGCACTACAACATTGGAAATAATTTTTCTTGCCTCATGTGTAATCCTGCTCCAGAGGAAACCCTGGAACACCTTTTCTTTAGATGTCCTTTCTCCATGAGCTGTTGGAACATTTTGGGCATAAGCTGGAGACAGGATGGGAGTCGTCTGGATATAATTGCTGATGCAAAGAATAATTGGAGGCAGCCAATGTTTATGGAGATTGTAATTACAGGTGCATGGAGTATTTGGAAGGAAAGAAACAGGATGTTATTTGATGGTGTGCCCCCATCCATTTCGTCTTGGAAGGAGAGATTTAAGGAAGATTTTTCCCTATTGGTTCATAGGACTAAGTCCTCTATGCATGCTTTTATCTTGTCTTATGTAATGAACCTTTGATTTTATTTTCTTGGGGGTTCCAATTCCCCCCACCCCTATGTAAATATTGTAATTGGCTGGTTTTTTTTGGGTAATGGAAAAGCAGTAGGAGTCTTTCCTACTGTTATGTTATTCAAAAAAAAAAAAGAATTAGCTTCATAATAAAAGGTGCATAAATAGGATTCTTCATCTCATGCACCGCCCAATGCAACTCACATTTGATGAAATCCATCACATCTATCTCATATCCTTGGCAATTGACTCCGGCTTGAAGCACCGCATAGGAATGAATGAGGAGGTTGACAAGCCCTCCACGAATGGCATCCACATTCCCGGCTTGGGGTGCAATATTGCATCTAAACATGCGTAGAAGGATATTGAAGGTGGGAAGGAGATCCTTGTTGGTACCAACGGCAGACTTGTTGAGGTAGAGTGGTGTCATCTTGCCTTTATCATAGTGAACTCCTTCCGTATGCATGATTCTTCCATGGGAGGCATCACCCTTGCGGAACACATATCCAAGCAATTCACCAAACCTTGTCATTGAGGACTCACATTTGATAGGCCCGGTCATCCAAGTCAACTTGACATCTTCATCTTCCCCAAACTGAACCGTCGCAAAGAATTGTTGCACCAACTTGATGTCATAGTTTTGTTGAAGAGTCATGAGGTGTTCCAACCCAAGCTTGCGAACTATCCAAACAGCCTCTTGGAAATACGGTTTGGTGCTAAGAGCGGAGAGGTTGAGGACCTTTTGCACACAAACAATATTGGGACCCGAAAGCTTGGCATAACTTCATTCATCACTATCTCTTGCTCCTTTCTCCAAAACTGAGGATTGGAGGAGTTTTGCGGCATATCAAAGAAGGGTTGTGACCTCATAGCACGAAACTCAGATTTGCTCAACCCACTGATGGTGGACAAATTATCAAAATTTGTCTTCTTTGCCCTCTCTTGGGCAAGGATTTCTTCTTCAGCTCTTTTCTGCGCAGCCTCTCTAGCAGCTGCTCCTCTGTCACGCTGAACCAAGAGACCATCCTCAGTCCGATCCAAATAAGCCCGAGAACCCCTCTTATCTTTCCGAGACACCTTATTGGGGTTGCGACTGATTTTCTTGAGTCGCTGCGAGGATCCTGTGAGTAAACAGATAGGGTGTAGTAGGGGGATGAGCATACATGTCCAGGGAAACAAATGATGCATCAATTGGAGAATCAAAAGCACAAAAATGTGATCTACACTGGAGATTCCGGTCTCAGGGGCCGGAGATTCTGGCCACACCGGAGTCTCCGGTCTGGAACAGACCGGAGTCTCCGGCCCTGAGGCAGAGAAACTAGGGTTAGGTCAACATTTGGTGCTAAAGGTTCTAGAGTTGATACATTGAGATGAAAACGAGCCAGCAAGAGATTCTACACCATAGGAAGCAACACTACACACTCTATCCAAGATCTAGGAAGAAACCTAGAGAGGGAGAGAGGGGAGTACCGCTGCTCGACATGGTGGAGGTCACCAATGGTGGCGAGGACGTTCCCCAATGTTGGAGAGGAGGGGAGGCCGGCTGGACGGCGGATTCCGGTGGCGGGGAGCGGCCGGAGGAGCTTCTCTAGGAAGGGGCGGCAGCAGGGGGAGAGGAAAGAGTCGGGGTGGTGAGGAGTTGTGAAACAACCCCCACCCCGATCCCCTTTTTGGATCCCCTGGAAACGCCGAGACCGGAGTCTCCGGCCTAAGCACACCGGAGTCTCCGGGGTGCCGGAGTCTCCGTGGCTTAGGGCGTAAACTAGGTCAGACCGGAGTCTCCGGGGTTAGACACCGGAGTCTCCAGCCCCCACAGCACAGAAAAGCCAGTTTTTAGTGTTGGACATGTATGTGGCAAGAGGAGCAAGTTTTGGGGCAAGGAGAGGCTTGGGATAGACTTCACAAACTGGGATGGTACTTCACACTCAACTTGCAAAAGCCAAAAACAATAAAAGCCAAGATTGAGTGAGTTTCCCATAAGAACAAGAGATTTGCAAATAAAATCCAATAAAACCACAAAAGACCCAACTCTTCACAAGGAAGAGGTTGGTGGCCTAGGCCACCATGTATGAGTTTATGGCATGGCACCGTGAAGATATATCTTGGGTCCAAAACCAATACACGTCATTTAAGCTCACAATTCATGAAATGAAAATAGAGATAAATAAATTTTTGCTATAGGCATATTGGGGGGAGGGAGAGCCCAATTTATTAGGACAACACTCCCCCTAAATACATGCCCACACCTAAACCAAGATAGAGGTTGAAGTTATAGGTGTGTATGTGTCGTGGGGTTGTCACGGCAAGTCCTTCCTCCAGGAAGGTGAGTTCGGGGGCCATCGATGCTTGAAGTACGTAGGAGAGATTAATCTCGCCCAGGGACACATATTTACCCAGGTTCGGCCCCTCTTGGTTAGAGGTAAAGACTTACTTCCTGCTTCTCTTTATTGCTCCGGAATTGATATCGATTACAGGGTTCCGGCTCCTCTCTGGGGATCCGGCGACTTGGTGTTTCTCTCTACTAGAATTGCTTAGAACTTAGAACCCCCCGATCTAAGGTCCAGGACCCCGCTTATAAAGGCTGCCGGGTCCCTGGACTTACAGGTTACACCGAGTCACACTAGAACACGGAGTCCTACTCTACGTCTTGGTCTTCCAAGTTAAGGCTCCGGGTTGTACTTGGACTCCTTCCGGACGGGTCCTTCCTTCATCATGGGCTTCGGTCGGCTTGTCTCCAGCCCAGCCCATGCAACTTGACACGTGACTCGGCTTTGGCCTTCTTGGTCTTGGCGGGTCTACTTTCCGGGTCGATGGGCCTACCTATAAAGTATCCCCCCATCAGTAGCCCCCGAATTTATCCTGGGCGCAGCTTGGCAGCTTCCTCCAATTCATTGGTTCGACTCCGGCGGCCTGGGTCGACTCCTTCCACTTGAGCCACAGGCTCCAAGTCGCTTGCTGCTGGCTCCAAGATGAATTCCTGCATAAAAACATAATACACATATAAAATGAATCCATTCTCAACCCTTGTTCAAGCCACCACTCTTGCCTTTGCACTAGCAGGCCGAGTTCTGATGTGACTCTTGCAAACAAGGACTAGATATCTTGACTTTCATTGTCACAGGACTTGTCATTCTGAGACAAGCCGGCTTCTTCCACTTCTGTGACTTTAACTTTTCTCTATTATAACTTCCTGTCTGTCTGTTAGCCGCTGAATCACTTATCACTGAAACGTTATCCACAGTTTACTGTGGACCCACTCTGTAACTATCTAGGGTTTTACCCCCTTTATAAATATTGAAGGGTTAGGTTTCGAGGCTTCACTTGCCCCTTCAGCTCAAATCTTCTCCTTTCTCTTTGCGCTCAACCTTTCCCGCGCTCAGCACACACCGCCCGCACGCCATGGCACCCAAGCGCGCAAAGACCGCACCCAAGGCCAAGGCCTCCTCGTCGGGCAGGACGGTGGACATTGCCGCCGCGGCCGCCGCCGCCGCAAAATCCTCTTCCAAACGCTCGATTTCTGCCGATTGGGGTGGATCTACGGTCACGGCCGAGCAATTGAAGACACATCGGCTCACAGGTTTGATTCCTTCCAACGCTCAAGCTCGAGCCCCAGGGGATGAAATTGTTCCCGCTCCCGCTAAGGGCGAGGTAGTTGTTTTCACGGAGCATCTGTTCCGCGGTTTTTCTCCCCCCGGTGATCTTTTCTTCCGCCAACTCCTCGATCTCTATCATTTGCGGATTCACGATCTGGCTCCTAATTCCATTCTCACTCTTTCCAATTTCGTAACTTTGTGTGAGGATTACCTCCAAATTAAGCCCGATCTCAATCTCTGGCTTGAACTCTTCTACTGCAACCCTCAGCCCGAGACTTCTAGGGGCCCTCTCCTCCAATGTGGCGCCGTTGCTCTTCAACGGCGCCTCCACTCTGTCTTTCCCAAGCCAGTCTTCCCCAACCGTATCAAGGACTGGCAGAAAACCTTCTTCTACTGCAAGGATACCTCCCCTGCAGGTGAACCCAAACTTCCTTTGTTCTCTGAGGATCGCCTCCAGGCGACTCCTCTTATGAAGGCTAGGTGCTCAGAGGCCGCCCGGCCAAGAGTCGAGTCTCTGATCACTCGAATCCGGGCCCTCTTGTCCCATAACCTGGAAAACATGGACCTGGTCCGCTGTTGGACCACTTGGAGAATCCAGCCTCTGAGTCCTAGGACTCGGCTGATATGCTCATACACTCGTTGCGCTGGCGATGACCTCCGGGTGACGGAGCAACTGTCTGATGGACCCGAGCTTGGTCGGCTTATCAAAAAGCTGACTGGGAGGCCGGTGAAGGACCAAGCCCATTTTGGGCTCCAGCCATTTTGCTCTACCAACCCAGCTCCCGACGTAAGCCTCATTCTCTACCTTATTTCTATCTTGATCTCACTTGTATTGCTTACTAACTCACTTTTGTTGACTCTGTTGCAGCTCACCGACTCCTTCTGGAAGCCGGCCTCTGAAGCTGGTACTAAAAATAAAGCTGAAGCCGAGGCTGAGGCTGAGGAGGAGATTCCTGCCACAGATCAAACTGCTGTGGCAGAAGATACTGACAATGATGACGAGGAGTCCTCGCAGGAGACTCCTGCTGAAGATGATGCTGCCGATGAGGAGTCCTCGCCAGAGGCTCCAACTGAGAACATTATTGAAGGGGAGTCCTCTCAGGAGGCTCCCATTGTGGAGGAGATTGACGATGACGAGTCCTCTCCAGAGGCTCCCGTCACTAGACAAGCTGACACCACTTCTGCTGCTGCTCAGCCATCGCTGTCTGAAGAGTCCTCAGCCAGGAGTCACTCTTCTTCTTCCCCAGCCTCTAACAATAATGGATCTCGAGAGGCTGTTCCCAAGGTACCACTCTCACGAGTCCTTGGGTCCTCTCGCTCACCTACTAAGCCTGAGGAACACATGCAGAGTGTTATTGCCGCCAGGAAGAGGAAGCTGCGCTCCGATGGGCCTGCAGATGCTCCTGAGCCTCTGCCAGTCTCGCACCAGCGGAAATCGGCTTCTCCTCCCCACAAGGACGACTCCTATCACTCCGGGATGTCAATGCCTTCCTCAAACTCTCAGGCCTCCTTGGACCTGGAGACCAATGTTGGGTAAGACTCCTTTATTTCTGTACTTGTATTCAAATGACTTCTGCTTTTTCCCTTTTCACTAAGTCTGATGCTGACTTCTATCTTTGTATATTTCAGGGCTCGGCCTTGTGCTAAAGTGACCAAGCTCCCAGGCATGGTTGATGTTACCTCTGGGCGTGGGCATGTCCCTCCTTCGGCCTCTGAAACGACCAGCACGAGGACAGGTCCTTCCATTGCTGCATCAGCTGGTGCAACTACAACTCATACCATTCCTGAGTCCCCTTCAAGGACTCGGGCGGCGACTCCAACAATAGTCCAGCCCTGCTCTGGTGCTGCGACTCCTGATACTGCGCCTCAGAGTCATCCGGCTCCTGTGAAACCGACTCCTACAACTTCTCCAAATATCAAGGTCAAGTCATCAACTGACTACAGCCGACTCCGGGTGGCTGATTATGTCATTTTCTGAAGCCTTTGCTGAAGCCATTGACTTGAACGATCAATCTGCAAGGCTGAAGGACGATGAGCAAGCTGCTCTTAGATCTCTCCATATGATTCACAATGTAAGTTCTTTGACTTCTACTTCTTTATGCTTTCCTGGCATCATCCTATCCCAGTAGCCCCCAAGCACCTGTCTGTGGTGACTTGTGCCTAGGATAGGTGCTTTGATTTGGAACTGAACTCAACTGCTTTATAGGAAAATTTGCACACTGTAGCACCCAAGCACTGAGTCCTTAGCTCTACTAGGACTCGGGGCTGCTAATTAACTGTCTGTCGGGTCCTTAGACCCAAATTTTTTTCCACGAGTAGCCCCCAAGCGCCGAGTTGTCAGCCTGCGACGACTTGGAGCTACCAATATATGTAACTTACTGATACTTAACTTGAAAAAATTTCTGCTCTGCGAGTAGCCCCCAAGCGCCAAGTTGCTAACTTGTGGCGACTTGGAGCTGATGACTTGTCTACTAGAAACCGTGTTTTGCTAACTTGTTAGGAAGAAATTGACTCCTGAGTAGCCCCCAAGCGCCAATTTGTTAACTTGTGACGACTTGGAGCTCATGAGTTCTCTACTTGACTTGTGAAGCTTACTTGTGCTTTATGACTTGTGATTGCAGTGCATTGTCTCCAAGATGAAGAGAGACATGAAAGAGCTTGAGGACCAGGCAGCTGCCAGTGCCAGGTCTGCCATGGCCGAAAAAGAACACTCCCTTCAGCTTGAGAAGGATCTGAAGACTTTGTCTGCTCAACTGGAGCAAGTTGAAAAAGAATCTGCTGAGGCCAAGAAGATTGCCCAAAAGGCACATAATGATTTAAAGGCTGTCTTCGACACCTGCCGCAAAGGCATTGGGGCTATGTGCCAGCATATATTTGGTAAGCTTTAAAACTTTGCTTGCCTCCTTTTTGCACCTTTCTGAATTGCTTTTAGACTAACAATCACCCTTTGATTTCTTTTCTGCAGGGGCCGACTCCCCAAAGCTCAAATTGCCCACCAGCAAGCAACTATCTGAGATGCTTGATCACTGTCACGGGCTGCAAGAGGGAGCCCGTGCAGTGGTGAAATATCTGAACCATAAGGGGAAATGCCCCAAAGAGCCTGAGCGCCTGGTGGACGAGTTGTCTAGGGCACCAGGCTATATGCGGCTGTGGAAACAGTCTTCATTGAGGAGAGCCTCCATCAGGATCTTGGCCTTAGCCCATAGTTATTATCCAACTGTCATAGAGCCGGCCTTACTTACCATGGGGAAGCCAGAGCAACATGAGGATGGCAAACCTTTTACCCAAGATGACTTCAAGGCTGAAGAGAAATTGGTGCGGCCATATGCTTGCGAGATTGCCAATAAGATGGACCCTGAGGTATGGGTTCATCACTATGATTTGGAGAACAAAAGAGTCACTCCAGAAACTCCTGCTATAGTAAACTTTGACCGCCCATCACAAGACCCAGCTGGTGTCCCCTCTTCTTCTACTGGTCCAAGTTCCTCATCGCCTGCGGCTCCTGTTCCTGGTGCAGAGCCCACACTTAAGACTCCTGCTGCGCCCACTCCTTCTAGAGCCTAGAGTACTGGCTTTCAAACGAAGAGAGTCGCCACCAAGCCTCCTTTGAAGCCGGCTCCTCCTTCTGCTACTCAAGCAAAAGACAAATCTCCTGCGAAGAAGGACTCCCCAACTCCAGCTGAGAAGTTGGCTCCTCCCAAGGATCATCCCTTGGATGATTTTTGATAACTATGTAATGCTGTGCTGCTATTGAAACTTTGTAATTATGCACTGCTGGTGCTTAAGCCTTGTTAGGTTTTTTGAACTACCTTGTTCTTGAATTGTGCCAATCGGCTGATGATGACTTGCTTGTTAAACTATGAGATTGATGTGTGTCATCTTATGCAAGTCATTCTGTGGTTCTTATAACCCATCTAATTACCCACTGATGAATAAGTAGGCCCTGCATGACTCCTCTTACAGCTTGTGATGATAAGCTCCTAACGACTCATGCCCCTTAGGATTCATGAGAGCCGGAGACAAATCATGCCTGTAGATTAGTCATATTGTGCAGGATGCATCTAACTTACCAGCGAGAAAATTAGGAAAAGTTTGGCTAATGTGCCGGGTCCAAGAGTTTAAGCTTAACTTTTTTCACTGAAAAGCAAGCCCCCAAGAACCTGATGATCAAAGTTTAAAGAACAAAGCGCACTCACTGGGTGACTCGACTAAAGGACTCATGTTCACAAAAGCCGGCTTTATTTCATTTGATCATAACAATTCGATTACATCTAGGCATGGCTCACTGGGCTCTTTGCCTTGCAACTCATAAAACTATTACAACTTAAGTATAATATGGACGTAACTGAGCTATGTTCCAAGGCCTCTTTGCCTCTGCATAAGGATCTAGTGTATGAGCTGTGTCAGCTCCTTTACTTTCACTCGCCGGCTCTCGCACATCAATTAGATTGTACGATCCGTTGTGCAAGTTCTTGCTTATGATGAACGGTCCTTCCCATGGTGGAGATAACTTGTGCATCCCTTCCCTATTCTGGACAAGGCGAAGCACTAAGTCTCCTTCCTGGAAAGTCCGAGTCTTGATTCTACGTGCGTGATATCGCCGCAAGTCTTGCTGATACACTGCTGATCTCTTAAGGGCTAACTCCCTTGCTTCCTCGAGTGCATCCACCGAGTCCTGGCGAGCGAGTTCATTTTCTGTCTCAACGTAATTGGCGACTCATGGCGAGTCATGCAACAAGTCGCTTGGCAGGACGGCTTCTGCTCCATACACCATGAAGAAAGGTGTGAAGCCAGTTGTCGATGGATTAGATCAACGGTGAAGACACGGGACTATGTACGCGCGGACATCGTCGATGTGGGTTAGTAGACGAACGACACGGGAGAAAGGATTTATACAGCTTCGGGGCCCGGGAAACATCATCCGGTAATACCCCTACGTGCTGTTTGTGACTAGGTTGTATTTCTCTCATGGTGGAAGTCGCCGATGAGGCGGCTCCTCTTGGTTGTGTTGGGTCTGTCGGGTCTGTCTTGGCCTTGCCTCTTGGTGCGCCTTGCCCCTCCTTATATAGGTGGAGGAGGCCGGCTTACAAGTAGAGTACTCTTAGGACTCGGTTAATCTATTACAAGTTGGAAAGGTGAGTCCTTTTCCTATTCTAACTATAGTCGGCCTGCTGGGCTTCCTCCTGATGGGCCACGTTAGTACTCCTTACGGGTACCCGTGTCCCATATCCACGACAGTAGCCCCCGAGCTTTCGGGTGACTCGCAGAGTCATGCGGAAGGTCTTGATTTGTTGAAGAAATGGGACACAGAGTCCGTGCCGGGTTCTTTGCCGGCTTGTAGATGTAGCACTTTGCCGAGTTGTAGATGTCGATGATGTCGCGGCACCCGGCTTCAGCATTTGCCGAGTTGTCGATGTAGACTTTGCCGAGTTGTTGAAGAAGATGTTGTCGAGTCGTCGATGCCGACTTCTCCGGTCGAGTCGTCGATGCCGACTTCTCCGGTCGAGTCGTCGATGCCGACTTCTCCGGTCGACTTGTTAATGCCGGCTTCTCCTGCCGACTTGTTAATGCCGGCTTCTCCTGCCGACTTGTTTTGAAGTGACTCGGAATTTTCCCGAGTCCTTTTGACGAGTTGTGTGACTTTGCTTGAATTTATTTACACCGGTATATATGTAGCCCCCGAGTGCCGGGTCGTTTGCCTGCGACGACTCGGGACTCCTTGGTGTATAACTCCTTTTCTTGCGCTTTTTGAATGGTCTAGCCCCCGAGTGCCGGGTTGTTTGCCTGCAGCAACTCGGGACTCTTTTCGTGGTACCTGAAATAAAATTGTGTATGCATTATACCGTTCGTGACGTATGAAAAGAATTAAATAAATATTATAACGATTTGATTTATTTGTGTTTAAGTGATTAATCGTCCGACTTGTCTAAGTAGGCTTTCGCGGCGACTTTTTTCATGCAATATGATTTGCTCTGTCGACAAAGGCTTCTGTGCTTCAGAGTCGATCTGGCTTTGTTCATACGCACTACTTGGTCTATTGCGTTTCGCATCTGACTTAGCAAAGAAACGAACGTCCATCTCCTGAGCCAGGATACCTATGTTTGGACCGCGCAACTGGCAGCTTGTCCTCTTTGGCAACCATAACTCAGAAGAATTAATAGCCCCCGAGATTAACTCAAAGGTAGCAGATTTATTTTAATTTAACTAACTGGAAAAATAAAATATATGAAATTTAAATATAAATATGACTTAGCTGTTTATTTTCCATAGCTTATGATGACGCGAAGAAAGCCGACAAATCGTCGAAGTCGACTCGTCGATGGCGAGGTCGTCCGAGTCCTCCCGACTCGGTTGCCATCCTTGGAATTTTGAAGAGATTGCGTCGATCATGCTGCTTGCTCATGTAGATGCTCTCCGTTGATCATCACGTGCAAGAGCAAGCTGGCTAGCTGATCACTCCTTTTTTTTAATTCCGACTTGGACTAGGCGACAGCAAGCTAGCTTCTTTTTCCTTTCTCCTGATCCGATTCCTATACGAGTCCAAGTACTCCACGTTGATGACTTCTCGGGAGTTGCACCGGCTTGTGGACAGCTTTTTCCTTTTCTTTCTTGCCTTGCTTGTACGTGGCTGCCCTGCCTCCAGTCAATCCGGGTCGACCTTGCGGACGTGAAAAGCTGGCGCGGATGCTGGAGTAGGTGCGCAGCAATGGAAGTCGGCCGGGATGTTGGAAATTGGTGCGGACGCGGAAGTCAATCTCGGGAGTCGGCCGAGATGCTGGAGGCTGGCGCGGATGCGGTAGCCGTCCTTGATGCTTGATCCGGTTGATTTGGTCTGCTGCACACGAGGGCGATGTTGATGTCGAGCCCCCGCGCCATAGGATCTGGTGGATTTGATCAGCTGCATACGAGGGCAATGTTGATGTTGAGCCCCCGCGGCCGCCGTGTGGATGAAGAACTCGCCGTTGTCGAAGTTTGGACCCATCGAATTGTGAATCCACGCGCACTTAGCCCCACGGTGGGCGCCAATGTCGATGGATTAGATCAACGGTGAAGATACGGGACTATGTACGCGTGGGCATCGTCGATGTGGGTTAGTAGACGAACGACACGGGAGAAAGGATTTATACAGCTTCGGGGCCCGGGAAACATCATCCGGTAATACCCCTACGTGCTGTTTGTGACTAAGTTGTATTTCTCTCATGGTGGAAGTCGCCGATGAGGCGGCTCCTCTTGGTTGTGTTGGGTCTGTCGGGTCTGTCTTGAGCTTGCCCTCTTGGTGCGCCTTGCCCCTCCTTATATAGGTGGAGGAGGCCGGCTTACAAGTAGAGTCCTTTTAGGACTCGGTTAATCTATTACAAGTTGGAAAGGTGAGTCCTTTTCCTATTCTAACTATAGTCGGCCTGCTGGGCTTCCTCCTGATGGGCCACGTTAGTACTCCTTACGGGTACCCGTGTCCCATATCCACGACACCAGTGGATCTATTGGGAGTCGTTCTGATGGAGTCGTTCTGATACTCCAAAGTACTGCTGGCAACTCCTCAACCCTACATCCGGCGGCTCTTAGCAAAGGGACTCGGAGCCGAGGCTTAATTCCCTTCAGCAACTCCTGATTTGCCCTCTCTGCCTGTCCATTGGACTGTGGGTGTGTCACCAAGGCTAGGTCGAGTCTGATGTTGTTCTCACCACAAAACTTGGCCATCTCTCCAACTGATAAGTTGGTACCATTGTCTGTAATGATGCTGTGAGGGTATCCAAAGCGTGTTGCTATTTTCTTGAAGAATCTCACAGCTGATGCACCGTCGACTCTGCTGACGGGTTCCACTTCCACCCACTTGGTGAACTTGTCAACTGCTACTAGCAGATGGGTCTTCTGACAAGGCGACTTTGAGAAAGGACCAACCATGTCAAGCCCCCAAACTGCAAATGGCCAAGTGATAGGGATAGTTCTGAGCTCTTGCGCTGGCACGTGGTCTTGCCTTGCGTACCTTTGACATCCATCACAGACTCGAACTATCTTCTCTGCGTCCAAATGTGCTGTTAACCAAAAGAACCCGTGTCT
The DNA here is from genome assembly GCA_012064385.1 of Puccinellia tenuiflora. Taxonomy (NCBI): domain Eukaryota; kingdom Viridiplantae; phylum Streptophyta; class Magnoliopsida; order Poales; family Poaceae; genus Puccinellia; species Puccinellia tenuiflora. Next base: position 1,011,900 of record QRDG01000319.1, read on the forward strand.
GAAAGCTTTTGACACCAAGGATCTAGTGGATGCATGATGACCACAATCACCTGCATGAATCTCTTGCAATATTTGCTTGCCCTCCTCTGGAGACACACACCTCTGGTAGACTCCAGTGACGCTCCTTCTGTACAACTCGCCATCAATGACTGTGTAGGATTTGCATCGCCTGATGAGTTGCTTTCGCTTGACTTCATCCTGTGGGAGCTCACCCCTCAGGAGATATGCAAGGTAGGGCTCTGTCCATGCTGGGATTGTCCGTACTGCTGCAACAAGCGCCGATTCTGGATCTGGGAAGGCTAACTCCTCTGTGGGCAACTTGACTGATGGGTGATGAAGCTCGTCCACAAATACATTTGGTGGTACTTTGTCTCGACGAGAGCCGAGTCGTGATAACGCATCTGCGGCCTCGTTCTTGCGTCTGTCAATATGCTCCACTTGATAACCAGAAAAGAACCCGGCTATCTGTTCGACTGCTCTTCTATAAGCCGCCATGTTTGCATCCTTCGAGTCCCAGGTTCCAGACACTTGCTGAGCTACAAGATCCGAGTCTCCGAAGCACCTGATACGCTTGATGTTCATCTCCTTGGCCAAACATAGGCCATGTAGCAAAGCCTCATACTCTGCCATGTTGTTTGTACAATCAAAATGCAACTGAAGGACATATGCCAACTTATCTCCTTTAGGTGAAGTTAAAACCACGCCGGCTCCTGAGGCTTCTAGCTGTCTGGACCCGTCAAAGTGCATTGTCCAATACTTGGTGCAAGGTGAACTTGGTGAGGACGTGCAATCAGTCCAGTCATTGACAAAGTCAACCAAAGCTTGAGATTTGATTGCTGTTCTGGGCTCATATGTGATATGATAAGGACCCAGCTCTATTGCCCACTTGGCGACTCGTCCTGTTGCGTCTCTGTTGCGTATAATGTCTGCTAGCGGTGCTGAACTCACCACTTTGATTGGATGCTCTTGAAAATAATGCTTGAGCTTCCTACTTGCAAGAAAAACTCCATAGACTAGCTTTTGCCATTGAGGGTACCTTTGTTTTGAGGAGTCGGTAGAGAGGACCCGCCTTCTCTCCGAGTCTTGAGATGAATCTGCTAAGAGCTGCTACACAACCAGCGAGTTTCTGAACGTCCTTTAGACAAGTCGGCTTCTGCAGATTGTGAATAGCCTTGATTTTCTCTAGGTTTGCTTCAATGCCTCTCTCTGAAACAATGAAGCCTAGGAGTTTGCCCGCAGGGACTCCAAAAACACACTTGGTCGGGTTGAGCTTCATCTTGTACTTGCGTAGGTTATCAAAGGTTTCTATCAGGTCTGCTATCAGAGAGTCGGCCTTCTGAGACTTGACCACTACATCATCCACATAAGCATGAATATTCCTTCCAATCTGTTGCTTGAAACAATTTTGGATACATCTCTGATATGTAGCTCCTGCGTTCTTGAGTCCAAAGGGCATTGTTGTGTAGCAAAATGCTCCAAAGGGCGTAATGAAAGACGTCTTCAGCTCATCCTCTACGTTGAGTCTGATCTGGTGGTACCCTGAATATGCATCCAAGAAACAAAGTAACTCTGACCCCGTTGTGGAGTCAATGATCTGGTCTATACGAGGTAGTGCGAACGGGTCCTTAGGGCAATGCTTGTTTAGGCCCGTGAAGTCGATGCACATACGCAACTCTCCTGTTTTCTTTGGTACTAACACTGGATTGGCCACCCACTCTGGGTGAAAGACTTCCTTGATGAACTCGGCTGCGAGGAGCCGAGCCACCTCTTCTCCTATGGCTTTCCTCCTGTCATCATGAAACTTGCGCAGACCCTGCTTGACTGGTCTTGCATTAGGGTTAACATGTAAGCTATGCTCGGCGAGTTCTCTCGGGACTCCTGGCATGTCAGATGGTTTCCATGCAAAGACGTCCCGATTCTCATGGATGAACTCGACGAGCGCGCTTTCCTATTTATCAGAGAGGTGTGCCCCAATGGTGAACTGCTTGGAAGAATCACCAGGGGTGAAGTCGACTTGCTTTGTGTCCTGCGCTGACTTGAATTTCATCTTCTCCTCTGTGGACCGGTTTCTTAAGGACCGAGTTGTCCTCCGGGTCCACGTTTGCCTTGTAAAATTTCAGCTCCTCTTGAGCACAAGCTGTTTCAGCCATAGCTGCATCACCTAACTCACACTCCAATGCCATCTGTCTGCTGCCATTAACTGTAATGACTCCTGCTGGACCTGGCATCTTGAGCTTCAAGTAAACATAGCATGGCCTGGCCATAAACTTAAAGTATGCTGGTCGACCAAAGAGAGCATGGTATGGACTCTTAAGATCCACTACCTCAAAAGGCATAATCTCTGAACGAAAATTCTCCACTGTACCAAAAGCAACCTCAAGGTAAATCTTACCAATGGGTTTGGCCGATTTCCCTGGTACTATCCCATGGAACACTGTCTCTGTTGGAATTAGCTGTCTATCTTGCAGCTGCATCCTCTTGAATGTGTCATAATATAAGATGTTGATACTACTTCCACCATCCATAAGCACTTTGTTCAATGTATAGCCCCCAACTTGAGGTGCCACCACCAAGGCTAGCTGCCCTGGGTCGTCGACTCTTGGTGGATGATCTGCCCGACTCCATGTGATGGTTTGCTCTGACCACCTGAGCCACTGTGGAAGGGCCGGCTCTACTGCGTTAACAGCTCTAACCTTTAACTTCTTGGAACGTTTGGACGTACTTGTTGTGAAGACATGGTAACTGCCACGACTCAGGTTCTGTGGCCGAGTTGTGACATAATACTGCCCATTGTTATCCTGAAGTTGCTTCGGGTTCTGCTGGAACCCGCCCTGTTGGTTACCTCCTCCCTGAGGTTGGTTAGGGTTATTGCCGCCTCCTCCACCCTGGTTGCCAGGTCATCCACCATCATTGTTTCCTCTATACCCGTTATTGTTACCTCTGTTTCCTGGCCCTTGGAACCCGGCACGCTGCAAATCTACGCACTGTCCCAAGGTATGGCCGCATCTGCCGTTCTTGGCGTGTTTAGGGCATGGAATCCTCAAGACCTCCTCTGTGCTTGGAGTACGGCCTTGGTATCCATTAGAATTATTGTCCTTGCGTCTGACCCCAGTATTTGTGTTAGCCACTAGGTCAGAGTTATCTCCATGTGGCCGCTTGCTACCACCTTGACTTTGGTTTTGATTCTGGCTCTGATTCTGGCCATTGCCACCTTGTCCTTTAGTTCCTTCCTCCTGATCCTTTGTTTTGTCTGTGGCAGCGTGCTTATTAGCACCTGCCATGATCTCACCAATCGTAAGGGGAATACCTTGATTCAGGCTCTCCTTCATACGACCTAGCTTCCAGCTCAAGGGATTGTAGCTGCAGTTCCTTTCCATTGCCATTAGCACTGAAATTGTTGGGAGTCCTTGCGATGAGTTAATTATCTCCGAGACTCGCCTCATCCAGTGCCTTGCAGACTCGCCCTTTCTCTGAACACATCGCTCTAAATCCTCTATGGTACTCAACTTTTTGCATGTTCCCTGGAAGTTCTGAACAAAGGCCGACTTCAACTGCTCCCAAGAATTGATTGATCTAGGAGGCAAGTTACGCATCCACACCTTGGCTGCTCCCTCCATCATAAGATACATAAATTTGGCACACAAATTACCTGTGGCATTGCGAATACTCATCGCCATCTCGTATGTACCCAACCAAGAGGTCGGGTCCATATTGGGCTCATAATTGGGAACTTTACGCGGCTCCTTGAAGTCGCTGGGGAAAGACTCGGATCTGATGGCATCTGACAGGCACTCTGGTCCTGTCAGTGTGGGAGAGGTACCAGGAAAAGTCACCTCTGTGTGCGCCCGGGTCGGCTGAGGCTGGTTATCTGCACCAGCTAGGGCTCTGTCCCTCTCAGCCTCCTGAGTCCTGGCCGCCTCCCTTTCTCGTCGCTGTCTCGCTTCATCAACTACTAACTGAGCTCGTGATGCAGTTGGTATAATGATCCTGTTCCTCTCTTGCTCACGGCGTCTTGCACTTGTAGAGTTGGCCGGGTGAGATTCGTCATGCCTGACTCCTCGTACCCGAGTTGAACGGTGTCGAGTGCAGCCTGCTTGCATCTGGAAACGTTGGGTAAAGAGCTTGCTGAGTCATTGCTGTCTTCAACATCTCGATAGCACGGCGGGTCTCTTGGCCCGCTGGTCCTTCTGGTATCTCGATATTCTCTAATCTCATTATTGCCGCGTGAAGATTGTCCATTACGTTAGAGTAATGCCCTTCTGGAGTACGGAACCTGCCAGGTGGAGGTCCCATACCACCTGTTGCTCCTCCTCCGACTCCTCCTTCAGGTGGTGGTCCGTTGGTACGGCTACCACCGGGTCCTTCTGGTGGTGGTGGTGGTGGTGTTGTTCCTCCCCCTGCGCCGCCTCCTGCAGCTGATGAACTCCCCAGCCCGGCTCCTGCGTCTGGACCAGTGGGTGAGGTGAACAAAGCAATAGGGTTGACAATGGCTCCTCCGCGCAGGCGACTCCTGGCTCTGCGATGCTGGATCGAGGTGAGTTCCTCCTGGCGACTCCGCAGGACCTGGGCTTCAGTCTGGACCCGGGCCCGCTCTTCCGCTAACCTGCGATTTGCCTCGTTGATCTCTGCTAATTGCCTCTCCATCGCAGAACGCGCACTGGCTAACTCGGCCGCCCGCTTAGCTGCATTGCTTGCATTGATTTCCTTTGTTAACAGAGTTGGATCAAACTGATTGCCGCCGTTTCCAGACATGTAGACTCCGACGACGCGAGCGCGAACTGGCGACTCCTCGTAGTCCTCTTCCTCAATTCCATACCCAAGCCTATCCTCGAACAAGGGCAAGATAGACTCTGAATCGGCGTCGTAACCTGGCTCTATACATGGCTCCGCCAGCGACTCCTCTTCATGGTTGACAGCAAGATGTTCCTCTGACTCGGCGATGACGCCGAGTTCTGACGTGCCGACCGACTCCTCTCCGTCGGACTCGACAACAACTGTTGGCTCTGATACAGATTCCGCCGAGTTCGCGCGAAGACCCGACGCGCATACCATGCCGACGAACACGTTGATTCCTCCAAAGACAAGCTGATAACCCTCGTCGACTTCATGCATATCTGAAGTCCAACCAGAGTCGTCGATTTCCATTTCTCCATGCTCATCAGTGTAGACTCGCCCGATGGTGAGTTTCTCCATGGCCCGGGTCGTGGTGGATAGCNGAACAAGGGCAAGATAGACTCTGAATCGGCGTCGTAACCAGGCTCCATACATGGCTCCACCAACGACTCCTCTTCATGGTTGACAGCAAGATGTTCCTCTGACTCGGCGATGATGCCGAGTTCTGACGTGCCGACCGACTCCTCTCCGTCGGACTCGACAACAACTGTTGGCTCTGATACAGATTCCGCCGAGTTCGCGCGAAGACCCGACGCGCAAACCATGCCGACGAACACGTTGATCCCTCCAAAGACAAGCTGATAACCCTCGTCGACTTCATGCATATCTGAAGTCCAACCAGAGTCGTCGATTTCTGTTTCTCCATGCTCATCAGTGTAGACTCGCCCGATGGCGAGTTTCTCCATGGCCCGGCGAGCGGCTCCGACGATCTCGACTCCACGCTTCTCCGGCCCCACGGTGGGCGCCAACTGTCGTGGGGTTGTCACGGCAAGTCCTTCCTCCAGGAAGGTGAGTTCGGGGGCATCGATGCTTGAAGTACGTAGGAGAGATTAATCTCGCCTAGGGACACAGATTTACCCAGGTTCGGCCCCTCTTGGTTAGAGGTAAAGACCTACTTCCTGCTTCTCTTTATTGCTCTGGATCTAATATCGATTACAGGGTTCCGGCTCCTCTCTGGGGATCCGGCGACTTGGTGTTTCTTTCTACTAGAATTGCTTAGAACTTAGGACCCTTGACCTAAGGTCCAGGACCCCGCTTATAAAGGCTGCCGGGTCCCTGGACTTACAGGTTACACCGAGTCACACTAGAACACGGAGTCCTACTCTACGTCTTGGTCTTCCAAGTTAAGGCTCCGGGTTGTACTTGGACTCCTTCCGGACGGGTCCTTTCTTCATCATGGGCTTCGGTCGGCTTGTCTCCAGCCCAGCCCATGCAACTTGACACGTGACTCGGCTTTGGCCTTCTTGGTCTTGGCGGGTCTACTTTCCGGGTCGATGGGCCTACCTATAAAGTATCCCCACATCAGCCGCCGCTACCCTCAGCGGCTCCAAAGGCCCGACCGAACCTAGACGAGTCCGCGAAGCTCCTGCCCGCCATGCTGCAGTAGGCGCGGCGTCGTCGCCGCCACTCCCGTCACAAGCCTGGTTCGCCAGTTCAACCGGTGCAGCGGGGACAAACCACACCCGCCCTGACCCAGATCGGGCCCAAAGGGCCCAGATCTGGGCCTACAGGGCCTGGCCGATTGCCCCTGCCATGACCGCCACCAACGACGGCGCCGCCGCCGCTCACACCACCCACACCATCCAGGGCCTGGGATTTTTGTCAGTTTTTTTGTAAACTTTTTAAAAAATATTTTAAATTTTTTAAACTAGCAGGATCACCGGTGATCGGGAGCCAAAGACACCTTCCGCCATATAACCCTCAAGTTAAATGTCAATAGATAGTCCTCCCCTCTTTGAAACAAGCGGTGCTTTCAATTATGTGCGTGCTTGAAGCATTTTTGTGCTCTCCATACTATCATGTATATATATATATATAGCAGGACTATTCTGCAACCCCCTTAAGAGGTTCTACCCACGTACCCGCATATGTACTACCCACCCGCCCGACCCGCACCCACCCACCCACGACCTGCACCTCCACCCGACGACCCGCACCGCCCTGGCACCAGCGACCTGCTCCCCTGCGCGCCCTGCCCGCCGGCCGCCTCCTCCCCTGCCCGCCGCACCGCCGGCCACCGCCTCCCTTGCGCGCCCCGCCGCCGGACAGGCCTCCTCTTCTGCGCACCCTATCGCCGGCCGCCGCCTCCCCTGCTCGTCCCGCCGCCGGCCGCCGCCTCCCCGGCACGTCCCGCCGTCGGCCAGCTCCTCCCCTGCGCACCCCACCGCCTGCCGCCTCCTCCCCTGCGCGCCTCGGCCGCCGGCTTCCTCCATCTGCCACCCCGACAAAGGGCCCGAACCGCCGACGCCCATGGCCAAGGGCCCGCGCCGCCGCCGCCCCTGGACCTCCTCCTACCCCTCCGCCGTCGGCCGTCCTACCTTGCAGGCTTCGCGCCGGCGGACACCAGGAGTTTCTCCGACCGGCTACGGGCTGTGGATCCCGGCCTGGCTCCTTCACTCGAGGACTCCATCGAGGGTCCGGTGTAAACTGTTGGTCAAATTGTTGGTTTCTGAACTGTTGATGGTGATGTACTGCTGCAAACTGCTGAAGTGAATTGTTCTTTTTCTTTGTTTCAACACACACAAAATTGTAAAACCAACAACGAGACGAGTGTGATAGCGAAGTTCACTTTTATTTATCGGAGGAGTTCAATTTCTCTGATGCAGGGAGTTCACATTTTTTGTCGATTTTTTTTTAATTCATCAGCACGGAAAAGTTCACATTTCTTTATCACGATGTTCATCCATTCTAGATATTCACTCTAGTAAAATTTGAAGTTCAGGATATATAACTTCGAAGTCCACTTCGAATAATACCGACGAGAAAATAAAAAATTGGAAGTGCATCTAATGCTTCGCAAGGAAGTTCACTTACCTGTCGGGCGTAAGTCCACTATCGTGACGGCGGAAGTTCTGAAGTTGTTCAAGTATGACAATCATACAAATAAAAACATGACAGAAAGTTTACTACATATATTGGAAAGTTCACAAGTATTTTTTATGCAGTTCAAAATACTACATTTTTTGAAAAGCGGAATATTACACACATAAAGTTCACTAACATAGATTTTTTTATAAGGTTCACTATATATAATCTATAAAGTTGAACAACAACACAGAAAAAGAAGCTCACCGTCGTGACGAGTAAAATTCAGAAGTGGTTCGAATATGAAAAATCATACAAATCAAAAACACGATAGGAGGTTCACTAACGTATAACGGGCAGTTCAGAATCGTACTTGAAGCAGTTCGAAATGGTATGTTTTTAAAAGTAGGAATTTACATATATAAATCATCTCTACAAGGTAAGATTGTCCAAATTGATCGTTCTCACATGTAATTAGACACTATATGAGACTAATATGACTATCCCATGCAGCAATACCCCACCCGAACACCCCAAACTATGCCAATTTCAAACCGTTAACGCGTCGGCTCGTTTATTCGTTTTGGTATTTTTAAAATTTATTAAAAATCGTAACGAATTTGAAAAAAAAAATCTTCATGAAAAAGTTGCGTCTAGTCAATACCTTTCCAACGCCATATCATTTGTTCCGTTCCGACAAACGGTTGAAAAGTAATTTAAAAAAAAACAGTCCGCCGGAAATTTAAATTCGAAAAACAGAAATAGGTATTTTCAAAACTGCTCCTATTCTGTAAAGAATTTCGATAAAATGTAGAGATAACAAAGATGCGCAATTTCAATAGCTATCCGATGGTATATCATTTGCATTAATCTGACTAGCGGTTTGAAAATGGAGCCCCAAAACTGAACGAAAACGCAGTTTTTCTCGAAAACTGTATCTTGTATATTTAAAATTGATTTAAAACTGTACTTCATTTGGAAAACCTTCAAAGACGAAAAAGTTGCGCAATTTCTGTAGCTATCCAACGGCCTATCATATGCGTCATTCCGATAAACCGATTTAAAATCGCGCTAAAAATACGGTCCGCAGAAACAGGCAAAAAGGGTATTCCGTCAGGAAGTTCACATTATCATTGAATGAAGTCCATCAACTTTACGAGGGAAGTTCAGAAGTGGTTGCAGAATAGCTATTCTGGAACTGGTTCCAGAATAGCAGACCTATATATATATATATATATATATATATATATATATATATATATATATATATATAGGGACGCGCTATTTGACTCCCAGGGAGTAGAATAGTTATTCTACACCCACACTCTATCTTCACAACCGCATATGATTTTTATGTCACGTAAATTTTGCCTTATGTATTGAGTCAAGGAGAACGTAAGAAAAAATATAAATGACAAAAAAAAAATATTTACGTGACGTTGCAAAAATACGACAAAAATACACTTATGTATGTTGTTTTTATGACTTTTACGTCATTTTAACTCATTTTTTATGTCGACTTTTTCTATTATGGGTCAACATGACGTAAATATTTACGTATGTAACATAATTTATTGATGTAACAACGTAAAAAAATTGTGGGTGCAAAATAAAAATAAGTTATTTTGCACCCTGGGTGTCAAATAGGGTTTCTATATATATATATATATATATATATATATATATATATATATATATATATATATATATATATATATATATATATATATATATATATATATAAGAGTTGTAGAATAGCTATTCTACAACCCCTCCTAATCACCTTCTAAACTCGAGCCCGACCCATCCTAAAGACCTTCTGCCCGCACCCACCCGTCCCACCTGCTCCTTTCGATCCAAACCGGCCGCACCCAACCGGCGGCAGCCAACCACCGGGAGCTCCACCGCGCGCACGCCCTGGGAGGGCCCCCTACCTCCGCCGCTGGCCGTCCCCGGAGGGCCCCGACCTCAGCCGCGCGCCGCCCCCGGAGGACCACCTGACCTCCGCCACTGCCGCGTGACGGTCCCCACCACCGCGCGCTGCCGGCAGGCTCCCCACCACCACCGCGCGCCGCCGGGAGGCCTCCCACCTCCATCGCGCGCCGCCCACCGGCGGAAACCAACCACCGGGACCTGCACTTTAGGCCGCCCTGGGAGGGCCCCCCGACCTCCGCCGCGCGACGCCCCGGGAGGTCCTTGACCAGCGCGGCTCCCCGCCCTGGGAGGGCCCCGACCTCCGCCGCGCGAGATTCGATTCATGCGCGCCGCGCCTACTCCAGCGCGTCGCCCGACCTCCGCCCCGCCTCCATCCAGTCCGGCTCCGACTCCGGTGGCGACCTCTGCCTTCAATCGCGCCGCCGTTGGCGGCCACCACCTCCCAAGCGAGCTCACCAACGGTCCACATCGTGCGACGAGGAAGTCCGCCGTGCGAGCATTGGCAGTCCACCACACGATATTTTTCAGGGATGAACTGCTACGGTGCTTGTGCTGACATGCATTTCACAAGTTCACTTGCCTTACTGCAAGAGTCCACCATTCTTTCCCCTCAACCGCCGACGGAATTCCATCAAGAATATTGCTATTGTTACTTTGCTGAGCAAAGTTTGCTGTAAAAATCATGTTTTTAGTCGTAGTTCATTTTAACAACTGTGTAAAGTTAATTTCATTCTGAGGAGGAGTTAACTTCACCGGTCAAAAAAAATTACGGTTTATGCCAAGTTCTCTTTTGCTTCAGGGAATGTTCACTTTTTAATTCTGTGGGAGTTAATTATTTTTTAAAAAACTGGACGATCCTAAATGGATTGAATATAACTTAGTTGTATGAATATTTTGAAGTTCACTCTTCTATGTTGGAGAGTTCACGGTCTCTTCTCATAAAAGTTCATCATGTCTAAGGGAAAAAAACTCACTTAAGAAAAGCAGGGGAAAAACTCACTTAAGACAAGCAGGGACGGTTCACTCGGCAAAAAAAAAAGCTCACTATGTAAACTGGAAAAAAAGTTCACATGTGTATCTAGAGAAGTTAAAAAAATATGATTGTCCACCGAGAAGTTCATTAACGAAAATTTTCTGAAGTTCACTTATGCGATGCATGAAGTTTAGAAAAAAAATGATGGTTAACCGAAAATTTCATTTGCAAAAAAATTGTGAAGTTCGGTACGACAACGTGAAGTTCACTTATTAAATGACCCGAAGTTATGTTCCACAACTGTGACAACGTGAAGTCCATATATAAAAAATAAGCAAAGTTCATTAGGAAAAAAGTCGAAGTTCACTTGCGTGACGGACGAAGTTCAGAAAAAATTGCGTCACACGAGAAGTTTATTCGTGATTTTCTGTGAAGTTTACTTCTGCGATATGCGAAATTCACTTCTGTGACAAAGCGAAGTTCAAAAGTGTTGTAGAATAGTTATTCTACAAGGGGTTGTAGAATAGCTGAGATATATATGTAGAGTTGATATTTTTCTATGAGGGAATACTGAACTCTGTCAGTTGTTGCATTTACTCAACAATTTTTCGTTGAAGTCTATACCGCGGAGGTAGTCAAACTGAAACAGTAGTCGACTTGTAGGTTTCGTCGTAATTCTATTTTTAACAATTACATAAATCAATAGTTCAAACAATTCTGAAAGGTAGGAGAGACATTTTCCGTAGGTATAACTTCCGGCCGGCATAGTGCGGTGTGAGGAGGCTGTAACACCCGACATATTCCCTGGGCCGCACTTCGGTGATGGGCTGCAAACTCGTGGCCGGCCCAACACATCGATCCTTGGCGATGGAAGGATAAAGAGGCAGGAGATCAACTGGAAAGGGGATCGATCAGAACTGAAATAGCTTCGTCTCCCTCCTCGGCTCGTCTCCCTCCCCTCGTGTCCGTACGAGTGTACCTTCTCGTGCTGCCTACCCCGATTCTCTGCTCTTCGATCCCAACCTTGATTCCGCTCTCTGGATTGTATCTCTACGTGAACCATGGTTTGGTGAATCTGATTCATACACCGGGAACACTTGTATCCATCTATCTGTGTTGTTCAGTACTGATTTGCTCATGTCCACCCTTTAGGATATGACAGTTGGTATCAGAGCTATTTAGATCCCCATCTCTCCGCTGAATTGGTTCCCCTTGCTTTGATTCATCTCTTCCTTCACTCAAAAATTTCTTAGAAACAGACACCACCATGGTTGCCCATAAGGTGTTTGATGCATGGTCAACAGAGAAGGAGGTAACTGTGAGCAACATCATTCATGTTTCCGTGAGCCACATGATTTATCCAGTGACAGAGGCCGTGCTCCGGCAAGTATTCAAGATGTATGGTTATGGTGTGACTACGATGGTCCTGTTCCAGGGGAGTAGTTGGGTGGAGGCTTCAGTCCAACTCCGGTCGGGGCATGAGGCCGTGTGCACGTGTGATGCATTGGATGGCAGGAACATCTACGACGGCTGTTGTAACATCTCTGTCAAGTGTACACCAGCGGCTGTGTCGTCTACTGCTGTGGCGCCGTCCCTAGCCATGGGGACAAACACGACATCGACAAACTCCAACACAGTGGTGGCGGCGACATCACGCACGACGGCCATGGGCATGCCTGCTTCCACGGTTGAAAAACTCTCCACGGGGTCTGCATCCACGTGCTCCAGGAAGGTGTTGGACAAAGTGCCATTGCCGCCCATGCCAAGTTCTGACGTCGAGGTTTTCCAGCCTATGGCAGTGCCAACTTCCGCGGCAAGTCGGGTGCAGTCCACAGCCATGTCGCCTATCACTGAGACAACCGCAGTGACACCGGTCCTTATAAACACAGTTGTAGCCTCTCCTCTGTGTAATGAGAAGGTGCAGCAACACCGTGTACTCACTGTGTCTGACAGAATGTTCGAGGTGACACGGAATCCGAGGAATCATCGTGGCATCATCAAGTGGGTGCCAAGGGTGAAGATCACTCGTCGCCCGGTACGGTGGACTCCAAGGAGTAAGTATTGTCACTCTTTACCACCACCGCCAGCACATCCTCCAGAGCAGCAATATTCCAGTGAGGAACAAGCCCAAAACCTACTGGTATGGCCATCCTTTCAGTTTGTGATTTTCCGTAGGTACAGCCATGAGCTTATGCTAGCAGCCACACGACCATGGTGTCGAAGTGCTTTTAGTCCTGGATATAAGGAGCAGCAACATATGTCGTGTATGTTCAGTGACTGCAGACAAAGAAGTTTGCACAACATATCTAATGGTGAAATTCTTGGTTCTTCATTAACCTTGCGAAAGATAGACAAATATAAAGAGATGTGTGATCAAGGGATCCTTTTGGAGAAGCTATTCAGATTTGTAGTGAGCGATGTTGATATGACAAGGAGATTGTATCTCGACAGAAAATTCCTGATCTCTGAAGCCACATTTGGTGAGATTTATCTTGCCGAGACTTGGAGGTGTGGTCAACATGAGACAATATTTGCTAACCAAGAAAATCCGAGTACTGTCCATGGGATTGCAGCACCATGCGTACAACTGGCTCCCGGTGATCTACTTTTTTCTGTGCCATTGCTTCCTCTAGGGTACTGCACAACGCCTTTCACAAGAAGGAAGTCTATGGAAATTCCAGCAAAGTACTATTCGTCAATACAGTCTGATCCACCTCAGGATAATTCTCAGGAAGAATTCAACTATTACCAGGTTTTCATGAGGGATTTCGTTCCCAGTGCCTTGGCTTTCATGATTATAGGAGAACCATTGATAGTGAAGAATTTCCTGTTAGAGACTGCTCGCCTTCAGTCAAGAGAGAAGAGAGTTGCTCCAGCGAGCTTCAAGCTTGGACAGGGTGTGATGCCAGCAAGCTTCAAGGTGCATCATTCCTACTCTGCACATAAGACTGAAACTCTACTTGCTGATTTTGGTGAAATTGCAATCGGAAGAGTTGCTCCTGTGGATTCTGGCTTTTGGGGATTTTTCTTTTTCATGCTCAGGCCAAATATACAAGAAATAATTCTCTGGCTGAAAGTCCTCACTGCCAAAGGGCCATGCTCCTTATTCTCAAGTTGTGGCTCTCTAAAAGGTTTGATACATCTCTGGCCTTACTGTGTGCTAATGGATGCTCCACGATTGACCGTAGAATGGGTATATATGGCTATCCGATTGAAATCCGGGCTCTCTTTTTCATGGATCTGAGATGCGCCTCAAGTTTGCTGAAAGACTATGATGATGGCCTCCTCTACAAAATATCAAAGAGGATCAAAGCTTTGAGCTACCATCTGCATAGTTACTATTGGCTTGACTGGCAGGGTCTGAATGACATATATGGCTACAAGATAGAAGAGTACTCACAGACATCTTTGAACAAGTTCAATGTGATACCTGAGTCATTCCCTGGCTGGATATTTGACTTCATGCCTAGACCTGGTTATTACTTCACTGGCAATGTCAGTCCTGCAATGATGAATTTCCGCTGGTTCTGCTTGGGGAACTTCATTGCTATTCCATCTTGCTTAGCAACTGGAGAGGGTACTCCACTACTGGGGCATGAGCAAAACACTTGTGTGTTTGTGGTGATTCCAGAACTCGCCTTGTCACTACAAAGACTACAATGGCTTGATCATTTGTCTGATATTGAATCTCAAGGCGTGTACTGGATAGCTCTCCTACCTGTTGTGACTTGGGTCAAGGTCTCAGATGCACACAAGCAATGGGATCCTGGTGGGTTCTTGTCGACCATGGGTAGTAAAAGAAAGAAAAATCATCCTGAATATTCACAGAGGCCGCAGAGGACAGATTCTCAAGGATTCAGCTTCGTCATCGGCATAGAGGACTCACCAGCAACTTGGGATTCAGGCATAGTTAAAATCTATGAGTCAGCAGTACTGGTTCAGGTCAAGAGCCGGCGAACTCGATGCCGAAGTAGAAGGTGCAAATTCTTGCAACCTGCACACGCCATTGCTTGGGGACAAGCAATGTTTTGCCGGGGCGGTAGTGTAACACCCGACATATTCCCTGGGCCGCACTTCGGTGATGGGTTGGGAACTCGTGGCCGGCCCAACACATCGATCCTTGGCAATGGAAGGAAAAAGAGGCAGGAGATCAACTGGAAAGGGGAAAGGGGATCGATCAGAACAGAAATAGCTTCGTCTCCCTCCTCGGCTCGTCTCCCTCCCCTCGTGTCCATACGAGTGTACCTTCTCGTGCTGCCTACCCCGATTCTCTGCTCTTCCCAACCTTTATTCCGCTCTCTGGATTGTATCCTCTACGTGAACCTTGGTTTGGTGAATCTGATTCATACACCGGGAACACTTGTATCGATCTATCTGTGTTGTTCGGTACTGATTTGCTCATGTCCACCCTTTAGGATATGACAGAGGCTAGCCGTTGTGATGTTGGGCGGCGGCTAGCACGGACGCACGCGAGCAGGCGACGGGGACACCCATACAAGAAAGATTTAAATGTACTAGCCAGTGGAACACATCCGGCAGTAGGAACGTACCAGCCCTAGAACACACACGCTGTTGCCCATGCAGCTGAGCCGATCATCTCCGATCTCGTGACCAAACTAGCCAGTGCGCAATAACTTGATGAGCAAAACATCCTCTCGGACTATGGAACACCACCATGAATTCAGCAGCTAGAAACGCATGCCTGCCTGCGATTCCTCACTCGCGTGGTCATGGTCGATCCGCCGTGATTAGCTAGCACCCGTATATTAGTATTTTTCCTCTCTTTCGTGCACGGCTTTATCACTAGTGGAAAACGAGGCACTAGTCCCGGTTTGTCAACCGGGACATGCAATTCGGGACTAAAGCGCCCCCCCCTGTCCCGGTTTGGCACGAACCGGCACTAAAGGCCCTCCCACGTGGCCACGGTGCAGCCCGCGAAGCTGGAGAGCTTTAGTACCGGTTTTTAATTCGAACCGGGACTAGGTTTTTTTTATTCAGTTATTTTTCAGGGTTTAGGGTAGGATGGGTTTAGGGTTTTGCATTTTTAATTCAGTTATTTTGTGTTTTCCATTCAATTATTTTTCATTTCAAACAAATATTCGTATACATATTCTACGCTACTCCATAATGTACACGTCGATGCATATATATAACACATATAATTACATGAAGATCACGTTGATGCATACATATATAACACATATAATTACATAAAGATCACTTAATTACATGGAGATCACTAGTACGTGGAGATCACTAGTACCGGTAGTGGTACTCTCCGGTTTCAGCTATGACCTCCATAAGGAGAAATCCCGCCAATTTCTCCGCAATTGCTTTTACGCGGCCCTCTGGTACGAGCGCGTTCCGCTTCCTTGCCAACTTTAAAAGAAGGAGATCATAAAACAATTATGAATTATGAAACTCAACACAATTGATGGTAACAAAATAAAATTGTGAATAATGTTTACGTACATTTTTATTTCTTTGATTATTGAATCTCTCACTGGTCCTCATGTGAATGAACTCGCAAACATAGTATCCACATAAATTTGTACTATCTGGCTGCCTCAGACACCACTGTACGAGAATAGAATTCAATCAAATAATAATCAAGCATGATAATGATATTGAAACTAGAATTAAAAAGATGCGCGGATCTAGGTAGTACTACTTACTTGGTTCAGAGACCAAACTAGCTTTGGTTTCCATTCACCGGGTTCTTCCTTGATGAACGATTCCCAAACTCTGCCCGGCAAAGAAAATGAACAAAGGAGTTCGTAATTACTTGATATCACGATATGAACGAAAGAGGCCGATATAGTGCGATAAGAATTTAAATTACTCTTTGATCATATCAAAGCAACTCTTGTATTCTTTAGGATCTCTCCTTAATGAGTCCAGTACTTCAATTTCTCCAGCATTAATTTTAATGACCATAAGAATATAGTGGAAGCTGCACGTTTATGTACGCATTCATGCATAACTCATCAATTACACTTAACATCGGATGAGCAAAAATAGAATGTGTACAAAAAAGTAACACTTACTTGAAGTTGTAAGGAAGAAGTATTTCTTTTTTGTTACGTTGTCACTTGAAACACCTTGGCAATGTCTCCTTTGTCTCCTCGGGTTTGTCTAGTATGTTGACTTCATTAACTTTATCCGGGTCAATGAACCCAATGTCCGAGATTACGTCCCTTTTGCATTCGAGCATCTTCATTCTACATAATAGCGTATCAAAGATTGTAGAACGAGCTGAGCTAAAGACTTAAAATTACAGGAATAAATCACTTACAGACAATAGCAACTGATGATAGCTTTGTCGAGGGCGCATTGATTGTATAACTGAAAATTTTAGCTAAAATCAACTTGCACACCGTATTCTTGAAAGTAGTGCTCTTCCTTAACTCTCACCATGACACTGACTATATCTTTCTTTGCGGCTTTCAAGTACCATTCATGCAACTGACGCATCTTTGTTGGTAGATACTGGACCTACTCAGGCTGACCAAAGGCTGCCCGGGAACATAATTATATACTACCTCAGCTACGGGTTAACCAGTGTCACCTATGCGTTGTTGAGCAACATTGAGACCAGTATTGTCGTTTTGTACGTCTTTGTCAGGAAATACCTTGAGCGGGGGGGGGGGGGGGGGGGGCGATTGTACATCCTGTTCTCCGATCTAGGGAACTTTTTTCCCGCTTTTCCGCTTCTCCATCTCTGAGCTATATGACTTATCAATAGAGCGCTCATACACTAGTAGGAAAAGGTCTATAACTGGCTCAAGTAGCCATGGCGCACCTCGTACAACGTGCGCCACGACTAAATATTCGTGGCGCACCGTCAGAGGTTGCGCCACGGCTAAGGGTTTAGCCGTGGTGCAGGGGTCGTCATGCTGCGCCACGGCTAAGTTGGGACCTAGGCGGCCAGGGTGCGCACACATACTCGTGGCGCACGATATAAATCTGCGCCACGGCTAGCTAAATACTGGTGGCGCAGCAGCATTCCCGTACGCCACGGGTATGTGTGGGTCCCACAGGCACTTTCTGGCGCCATTTAGCCATGGCGCACTGGACGTTGATGCGCCACGAATACTGATGTTAGCCGTGGCACAGCTATATTTATGCGCCACGAGTAGTCTGTCCCGTCTCGTCACACGTGTCTGTCTGACGACGGACCACGCAGCACGCTGAACACGCATCGATCAGCACCGTCCACAAGAGATCTGATGGCTCTCATCATCCCAAAAAAGCACACGATCCATGTGCTACCCTATGCTTCATTCTGATTGGCTGAGGGAATTTAACATGGATCGATGACCACACACCACACCTTATCCTCTCTGAGCCTGAGTCGCACATGCATCTCTGTTCGCACGCGATGAAGCACGGCTTGAAGGAAGGAACCAGCACGAAGCCCCTCGCGGTCTTGAGGGCGACGGAAGGAGCCCCTCGCTCCGGCAGCGGCGGATCCCCCTGCATCGACAGTAAGGAGGCCTCCCGCGGCGGCGGCGGCGGTGGTCGAAGCTCGAAGCCCCCCGCGTCGAGAGCCCTCCCGCGGCGGAGGATGGCGACATCGCACCAGTGGAGTCCCAGCGACGGTCGAGCCGATGGCGGAGAAGGAAGCCCCCCGCGGAGCCCTCAGCAGTATGGCCGTGCTGCGTCGTCGTCCTCGGTGCGAAACACCCGCGCGTCGCCATGCCTCTCGTGCAGTATGGCCGCGTCGCCGCGCCCAGGCCGTCGTCCTCCCCACGGCGTCCTCGTCCTCGGCGCGCGAAGCTCGCCGCAGCAGACGGCCGGATCCCCACATCCTCGTCCCCCCCTCCCATCCTCCTCTCCATGCGCGAAGGCCCCCGCAGCTGGCTGGGTTGTGTCGGCGGCAGCTCCGAACGTGCTCCGTACGCTGCCTCCGGGCGGCGGCGGCATTTTTTTTATTTCGCGAAAAACATACCCGTGGCGCATCTACTGACATACCCGTGGCGCACGTTAGCCGTGGCGCAGGGTGTAGAGGTGCGCCACGGCTAAATTTGTTACCCGTGGCACACCGTGCTGCCTGCGCCACGGCTAAAAATTACCCGTGGTGTGGCAATCCGTGGCGCAGGCCCCTGCGCCACGGCTAAGCCTTTTTGGTGCGCCACGGGTAAGCTTTTTTGTGCTAGTGATAGTATGATGCCGGCTTTGGTGGAGGGTCATATAATGACATCCGGATCTAGTCTTTGCCTTGGCTCGGGTTTTTTCGGTGCAAAATGGGCAGCCACCTCGGCCTTCGAGATGGCAGCGTTTTCCTCGTAAGTCCTTTCGTAAGGTAACTTCTCAGGAGTCTTGACTTTTGCCTTCTTTCTCTTTGTCCTCTTAGGAGGCGAACCGGTGGGCTCCCGCTTATTTAGCAGCTTAGTGGGCGGAGTCGGCTGTACTCACGCCGGAGATGGAGACGGACTCGCGCTGGGGTCCCTCTGGAGTAGGGGTGGACTTAGAGGTGTTGGACTGCTACTCGGAGGAGTCGGTGGCCTTGGTGCCGAGCCTGGAAACACGATGTGTTTCTTGTTCCATAGAACGAAACCATGCTTGACTTCTCCCAGTGTCTTCTCATCGTCACCTCCATGATAGTCAAGCTCCAGTGTCTCAAATCCTGGCATGATTTCATCCACCCCAACACGAGCATAGCCAGCTGGAATCTGACCAAGATGGTAGCTTGCTCCTGGTTGATTTGGTAAAGCATAGCCGACCGCCACCTTGAAGGATATGTTCTTCCTTGACATATGTAGCTCACAATGTTTCTTCTCCATGATATCATCCACGGGGTAGTGAGCCGCCGTCTGTTTGAATGCAGATGCTTCTAGCTGCGTGGAAACCACGCTGCTTTTTTCGCTAATCAGATGGGACGACATCGACTTCAGGACATTCTAGTTGCTGCTGAGATGCCCTATGCTGACTGATTGAGTCCAGTTGCTCCTACTGCCGCTGCACCTTGCGTTCCAATTCCGATAACCGGTTTGACTCCTTCTTCTTCTTTCTCTGACCGCTTCTATAACTGTCAGCGTACTCCGAAAATCCTTTCTTCCACGAAACACTGGGTCCATAGCCTCGACACTGTCCAACATGTTCCAGGATTCCCGAGGGCGAGTGTCAGCTCGTCGTTCTCTCTCTCGGGCTGGTACTCTCCCTTTCGAACTTTTAATATTGCGTCCTCAAGGTCTTTGGTGATTTTTTCAACTTTTTCCTTCCATGTTCTGTTTGCAACAATCCGCCATGTCTGTGGGTCCAACGCTGCCCCATGCGCGTACAACCAGAACTTGGACCTCTCGGGCCAGTCCGCTGTCTGTGGAATGATCCCTTTATCAAGCAGTTTTGCTTCAAAGGCTTCCCACTTAGGCACGGCTGTCTTGTAGCCACCTGTCCCCAAACAATGGTGATATGTCTTCTTCACAGCATTTGCCTTATTTATGGCCGATCGGGCCACAGCGGAAGACAATTCCTTATATGCCACAAATGCGGGCCAATCATGTTTTATCTTCTCTAGTGCTCCAGTGAACTCTGGAGCTTGTTTGTTCTTCTGATAATTACCCCATAATGTTTTCTTCCGGCTCTGGAATTGTACGGCCATCTTCTTAAGAGTCCACTCCATGACTTTTCCTTCTTGTCATCTGTGAGACCTCGCGATAGGTTGACATGTGTCAAGAGCGTCTCCCAAAGCATTTCTTTTCTTCTTTCGTCGATATAAGTAACTACACTGTTCACGTCCTTCGGCTTATGCCATTTTTGAAGGGTGATCGGGATCATGTCCCTAACAAGAGCTTCACATTGATTTATAAATTTACGGCGGCTCCCTATGGGTTCCAGCGGTTCGCCATCATCACTAACTTTGTCGATCGATATCCTTTCATCATCATCGCCCAACCTTTTGGTCGGGCCTCGTTTCTTTGGTGCAGATCGGCTCGATCTGGAGGGCTGAAAGAAAAATGATTCATTAATAAGTGCAATACAAATCAATTAATGCATCTAGTGATCAACAGGGGCTAGCTTAATATACCTCGCCGGAGTTTTTTAAGGCCCCTTCGTTGTCTCTGCTTTGTTCTACCTCAACCCCCTCACCGAAGTCGTTCAAAAACTGTGAGCTGACATCGTCTCCACCGGCATCTTCTCCACCGTGTGCACCTTCATATATTATCTAACGCATTTGCTCTTCATATTCGTCGTCTCTGTCGCGGGGTCCATAGCTTAACTACAAACAATTTAGAATATGTTAAAAATGGCTAACAAATTACTTCTAACAAAACTAGCAAATTTAAAATTTTAGCCTAATAGCTAATTTATACCAACTACTAGCAAATTTAAATTCATAGCAACTACAACTTAAAATTCATAGCTAATAGCCTAATAATTTATCTTCTAACAAATTACTTCTAACATTTTTTCTAACAAATTACTTCTAACAAATTAGTTCTAACACTAATTTTTCTAACACTAATTTTCGTCTAACAAATTATTGCTATACACAATTTTCATCTTTAGACAAATTTTAAAAACTAACCTAATAATAAAATCTAATAGTAAAATCTTGGTGGAGCGTTCTTTATCTTCACTTCATATGCGTCCTCGATATTGGCACTCGGTCTACCTGGAAGAAGAAAAGACCGGAAATGGAAAATAACATTCAACCATGGCATAATGCAATGCGCACAATGTATGACATGACAAGTTAATGATATCGAAAGAAATTTAAATGGAGTCCAAATGCATATAAGATAGCAAATGGAAATAACTACATAAAAAGTTTGTTTAGTTCTCCTAAATAACCATGATTCAAAGTTGTTCAAATATGTATGAATTTGATACAAATATACAGATCACACTTTTCTGAACATTGTGGTATATCATTCATAATTTTCTGATAATCAGAACAAAAGATATGAATTTTACAAGATTACAACATTTTCTGTAATTCTGGAAATGATTAAAACCAGGGTGACGTCACCATGGCTGGCAGCGGCTAAGTCAAGCAAGCACCGCTCGATCTGGGGCTCATGGGACTTCGCGGCTGCGCGCGTTCGACTGAACGCGTCGAGAAGAACCAGGAACTAGCGGCGCTAGGACCAAAATGGTCACCGGAGGAGCTCCGGCGACGACCACCCGTGGCGGCGTATGCAGGCTCGTGGCGGTAGGACGCTACATGGCGACAGGGAGAGGGTAAAGAGGTGCCGGAGCATCACAAGTTCACCACGAGGACGGCCGGCCAGATGGGCTTAGAGGTCGGAGGAGGCCGAACGGCGACGGAAACATGCCCGCGGCGTCGAGGTCGACGAGACGGCGTAGTTCGGCGGGAGTGGCTCACCGAGGTGGTGGAGGAGGGGCCGGGGCTGCGGCAGGACCAGCTCTGCCGACGCGGCAGGAGAGGAGCTCGAACGATGCGGCGAACCTGGCGGCGGCGGACGCCATCGAGCAGGGCTTCGCCGGTGGGGAGATAGAAACGGACGAGATGAGAATGGGAATCGGGGGGGCACCGGTTGGGACTAGAGGTCCTCTAGTACCGGTTGGTGGCACGAACCGGTACTAGATGTTTTTCGGGCCGCCGCGGAAATTTGTGCGCGCGCGGCGGCCCTTTAGTCCCGGTTGGTTTTACCAACCGGTACTAAATGGGCTTTTGGACCGAAATTTTACGCGCGAAGCCCATTTTACTTTTTCTTTAATTTGTTTTTTAAAAGAATGTAATAAAATTATAAAATCAATATCTTTTGATCTGCTTATCAGAAAAATGCAAGTAATATATAAAACTGTTCAGAAAAATATAATATATATTTATTTATTACAAATTCATTAATGTTTAAAATTATTTCATTCGTATCTATTGATTTAATTGTCCAAATAAAGTCAAATCATTTTCTATAATTTGTAAAAATCATATCTATTGATTTAATTTACATCTATTGATTTTTATATCTATTCATTTCATTCATATCTATTGATTTAATTGTCCAAATATAGTCAAATTATTTTTCTATAAATTTGTAAAAATCATATCTATTGATTTAATTTATATCTATTCATTTTTTATATCTATTCATTTCATTCATATCTATTGATTTAATTGTCCAAATAAAGTCAAATTATTTTCTATAAATTTGTAAAAATCATATCTACTGATTTAATTTATATTTGTTGATTTTTTATATCTATTCATTTCATTCATATCTATTGATTTAATTGTCCAAATTATTTTCTAGAAATTTGGAAAAATCATATCTATTGATTTAATTTATATCTATTAATTTTGCAAAACATATATATTGAAATTAATTAAGTTACAAATTACATATACCTCAGATGCTAGTCCGAAAGTACTTTCGAGTGGAACAAACTTTCGAGTGACTGCACTGATTTTGTTGTGGTAGCACTATCTTTAGTCCCGGTTCGAACCATCAATCGGGACTAAAGACCAGCAAAAGATAAGGCACACATATCAACATGTTGGCCACGTACGCGCCCCTTCGTGTGAGCTAAAGGCCAGGAGTTGTCCTTTGTAGGGTTGAAGAGGCAAAGGTGAAGAGTTGCCCTAATCTTTGCCTATAAGTACCCACCATGAGGAGGAAGAGGAAGAACAAGAGCACATCAACAGCAGAAAGAGAAGACAGAGGACTCCTCTACGCCAGAGCTTCTCGAAGATGTCCTTGGGCAGTGACCTAGGACATCTTCGAGGAGCTCGGCATAGAAGCGTTCTCTCAGGGCTAAGAGGGTTCATACTGTAGTCAAGCTAGTCCGGAAGACGAAGACAGAGGACTCCTCTACGCCAGAGCTTCTCGAATATGTCCTTGGGCAGTGACCTAGGATATCTTCGAGGAGCTCGGCATAGAAGCATTCTCTCAGGGATAAGAGGGTTCATACTATAGTCAAGCTAGTCCGGAAGACGAAGATAGATGACTCCTCTACGTCAGAGCTTCTCGAATATGTCCTTGGGAAGTGACCTAGGACATCTTCGAGGAGCTCGGCATAGAAGCGTTCTCTCAGGGCTAAGAGGGTTCATACTATAGTCAAGCTAGCCCAGAAGACGAAGACAGAGGACTCCTCTACGCCAGAGCTTCTCGAAGATGTCCTAGGTCACTGATCTAGGACATCTTCGAGGAGCTCGGCATAGAAGTGTTCTCTTAGTGCAAAGATGACAACAAAAATAATTGCAATCCCTAGACATTAAAGTATGGTACACCCAGAACGCAATAATTAAAATTAGGAAGTTCAGTCATCACCAACAACCCCATCTAGTGTTTCTTCGTGTGTGTCCCTTTCTTCTGATTGCGCCGTAACCATGGACAATCTTCATCATTTAACACGATGCTTGGGTCAGTGTTCACTATGAAGGGCAGAATTTCATCAAACTTATTGTAATCTTCTGACATGTCTGTCTTGTCCTCCACTCCCATGATGTTTCTTTTCCCTGAAAGAACTATGTGGCGCTTTGGCTCACCGTATGATGTATTCGCTTCCTTATCTTTTCTTTTTCTCGGTTTGGTTGACATGTCCTTCACATAGAAAACCTGAGCCACATCATTGGTTAGGACGAATGGTTCGGTTTTGTACCCAAGATTGTTGAGATCCACCGTAGTCATTCCGTATTGCGGGTCTACCTGTACCCCGCCTGTCAGGTTGAACCATTTGCACCAAAACAAAGGGACCTTAAAAGAATATCCATAGTAAAACTCCCATATCTGCTCTATGTAACCATAATATGTGTCCTTTTGCCCATTGTTGTTTGTTGCATCAAAGCGGACACTACTGTTTTGGTTGGTGCTTTTTTATCTTGGGCGGCCGTGTAAAATGTATTCCCATTTATCTTGTACCCTTGGAAAGTCAATATAGTCAAAGATGGTGACTTGGCCAACAAATACAGGTCATCTCCAACAGTGGTTTTATTCATGAGATGTGTTTGCAACCAACCACCGAAAGTCTCCATGTGTTTTCCTTGAATCCAGGAGTCAGTACGCTTCGGGTTTTCGGAGCGTACAATATTCATGTGTTCCTCGATATACGGAGCCACCAAGCTGGAATTATGTAGAACTGTGTAGTGTGATCGAGTGAAAGAATGCCAGTCCACTTATTATTTCTTTCTTTCCTAGCGTGTCTTTTACACGCAGTCTCCCCTCATGGCGTGATTGAGTAACACCGATCGGCTTACGGCCAGGCATAAAGTCAACACAAAACTCAATGACCTCCTCTGTTCCATAGCCCTTGGAGATGCTTCCTTCTGGCCTAGCACGGTTACGAACGTATTTCTTTAAGACTCCCATGAACCTCTCAAAGGGGAACATATTGTGTAGAAATACAGGACCGAGAATGGAAATCTTTTCGACTAGGTGAACTATGAGGGGCGTCATAATATTGAAGAAGGATGGTGGGAACAAAGCTGACAAGACATTGGACCACATCCTTCTGTAAACTTTGTAGAGTTTCTGGATTGATCACCTTCTGAGAAATTACATCGAGAAATGCACATAGCTTCACAATGGGTACTCGAACATTTTCTGGTAGAACCCCCCTCAATGCAACCGGAAGTAACTGTGTCATAATCACGTGGCAGTCATGAGACTTTAGGTTTTGGAACTTTTTCTCTGCCATATTTATTATTCCCTTTATATTCGACGAGAAGCCAGACGGGACCTTGATACTGCTCAGGACTTCAAAAAAAGATCTCCTTCTCTTCTTTGGTAAGAGCGTAGCTGGCACGACCTTGATACTTGTCTGGATGCAGGTCGTCGTCTCCTTCGTGCATACGTTGCTGGTCATGCCGTGCATCCGGTGTATCTTTCATCTTCCCATACACGCCCAAGAAGTTTAGCAGGTTCACGCAAAGATTTTTCGGTACGTGCATCACGTCGATTGCATAACGAACCTCTAGGATTTTCTAATAGGGTAGCTCCCAAAATATAGATTTCTTCTTCCTCATGGGTGCGTGTCCGTCAGCGTCATTCGGAACAGATTGTCCGCCAGGACCCTTTCCAAAGATTACTTTTAAATCCTTGACGATACCATATATATATCTTCACCAGTAGGCTGGGTAGGCTTTGTCCGGTGATCTGTCTCACCTTTGAAATGCTTGCCTTTCTTTCTTAAGAGATGCTTGGTCGAAAGAAATTGACGATTCCCCAGGTACACAATCTTTCTACATTTCTCCAAATATATACTATAAGTCTCATATAAACAGTGCGTGCATGCATGATATCCCTTGCTTGTCTATCCTGAAAGGTTACAAAGAGCAGGACAATCATTGATGGTTACAAGCAGCAACTCTCGTAAGTCAAATTCCTCCTGTTTGTGCTTATCCCACACACGTACACCTTCTTCACACCACAACTGTAAAAGTTTTTCAACTAATGGACTCAGTTACACATCAATGTCGTTGCCGGGTTGCTTCGGGCCTTGGATAAGCACTGGCATCACAATGAACTTCCGCTTCATGCACAACCAAGAAGGGAGGTTATAGATACATAGAGTCACATGCCAGGTGCTATGACTGCAGCTCTGCTCCCCAAAAGGATTCATGCCATCTGTACTTAGACCAAACCTTAAGTTCCTTGCGTCACCTGCAAAGTCCTTGAACTCTCTGTCGATTTTTTCTCCACTGCGACCCATCAGCGGGGTGTGTTAGCATCACGTCTTTCTTACGGTCTTCTTTATGTCATCGCAACAACTTGGCATGCTCTTTGTTTTGAAACAAACATTTCAACCGTGGTATTATAGGAGCATACCACATCACCTTGGCAGGAACCCTCTTCCTGGGGCGCTCGCCCTCAACATCACCAGGGTCATCTCGTCTGATCTTATACCGCAATGCACCGCATACCGAGCATGCATTTAAATTCTCGGACTCCTCACCGCGGCAGAGGATGCAGTCATTAATGCATGCATGTATCTTTTGCACCTCTAATCCTAGAGGGCAGACCACCTTCTTTGCTTCGTACGTACTGGGGGGGTAATTCGTTATCCTTTGGAAGCGTCTTTTTTAATATTGTCAGCAACTTTTCAGATCCCTTGTCAGATATACCATTCTCTGTCTTCCATTGCAGCAATTCCAGTGTGGTACAGCTTTTTCTGGCCATCTTCGCAATTTGGGTACAACAATTTTTTGTAATCCTGTAACATGCGCTCCAACTTCAACCTCCCATTTTCACTTCCGCAGTTTATCTGTGCATCAAGAATGGCCCGACGAAGATCATCATCGGGCTCATCAACAATGACCTCTTCTTCAGCTTCGTCTTCCCCCACTGTAGTACCACCGTGTGCAGTGAACATATGATAGTTGTCATCATCCTCTTCTTCTTCATTGTCTTCCATTATAACCCATGTTTCTCCGTGTTTGGTCCAACAATTATAGTCGGACATGAAACCGGACTGCAACAGGTGGAAGTGAAGGGTTTTTGAGGAAGAGTAATCCTTCGTATTCTCACGGACACTACATGGACAACTAATAAAACCATTCTGCTTCTTGTTTGTCTGAGCCACACGGAGAAATTTATGCATTCCATTAATGAACTCGGGACTGCGTCGGTCACCGTACATCCATTACCGGCTCATCTGCATTATATAAGTATATAAAAAATCATTACACACAAGATCATGAATAGAGAAGTGACCAAATTAATTAATTAATACAAGTTCATCACATTAAAACCAAAGTAGAGTAGTGACCAAATGTAATACATAGTTCTCATAAAACATACATTGAAACTAAGATACAACTATCTAATGCATTTAAATGCAACAACACATGCGATCAAAATCGCAACTAAGGTAACCATTGATCCAACAACATAATGATACCAAGCCTCTTTATTAATGTCATATTTTCTAATCTTCCTAATCTTCAAGCGCATTGCATCCATCTTGATCTTGTGATCATCGACGACATCAGCAAGATACAACTCCAATTTCATCTTGTCTTCTTCAATTTTTCTTTCAAATCATCGTCTTCTTTTTCAACTAAATTTAACTTCTCGACAAGAGGGTCGTTTGGAATTTCCGGTTCATATATCTCCTAGATAAAAATATCTATGTCGAGTGTTGGTCGGCATAACTGTTATAAACACAAAATTAAACAAATAGTTAAGATAATATACCACATCCGAATCATAGACCGGACGAGGTCCGACGGGGACGGATATCAAATCCATGGCACTATACATATAACAAACAATCATACAAAAGTAAGAAAAAATATACAAGTAACTATGTAAATCATACAAATAAGAATTTGTTTTTTTTTAATAAGAACAAGAGGCTCACCAAGGTGGCGCCGGCGACGGGGCGGCGCGGGAGATTGACGACAGTGAGGACGGGGACGGGACGGCACTAAAACCCACAAATCATAATTTAATTTGAGCACAAATTGCATATAAAACAAATGAACTCCCTAATGTAGGCATTTCATCAAACACCTATCGAGCGCTAGAAAAATGATATGAGCTAAACTAGCAACAAAATGAGCTAAACAGGCAATGCCGGATGAAGGATGAAGTTGCTAACCCTTGAATAGATGGGTGCCGCCGATCTTGACAAATGGTGGGAAAAAAGGGATGAACT
The DNA here is from genome assembly GCA_012064385.1 of Puccinellia tenuiflora. Taxonomy (NCBI): domain Eukaryota; kingdom Viridiplantae; phylum Streptophyta; class Magnoliopsida; order Poales; family Poaceae; genus Puccinellia; species Puccinellia tenuiflora. The sequence goes on from QRDG01000319.1 coordinate 1,040,071, forward strand.
CGAGCTCGGGAGAGGAAACAAAGAGTAAAAATGGTGTGTGCTCTCGAGCAGGAAGAATAGAGATGGGCAGCTCCGGGGTACGAGATGATATAGTAAACCTTTTACTGCCCGTTCCTAAAGATCTACCCTGCAGTAAAGGTGCTCGCGCTGGTGCAGTGGACCACTTGACGCTCACAAGATCTTTCTGATTTCCTCACAGCACTAGCACAGTTGAAACAATTCGCATTGTTCGTCAGCCGTGATTTCCGATCCATTTCCCCTGTGTTTAGTTCCATGGACCTTTGCTGATCCTGATTGGCTAGCTGGCCTCCAGTAGGGTTAGTGCCAACTGCCCTGCCCTGCCCTGTCCTGTCCTATCCCCGTGGCGGGGTTCACATGCATGCATGAGGTGAGGTCTGATCTCGCACACAAAGATAGGAGGAGGAGCTGCTGCTTAGTACTGTACTTATGAGTATCATCATGTCATGTCCTTGAAAATAAGGGTCGACTAGCTAGCTAGGGCAGCATGCATGCATGCAAACATCATGGCATCATCAAGCTAGTGCTAGTGCTAGACGGTGTTTTTGTTTTTCCCTTGATTATTCTTCCTCTTCCTGGGTTGGATTTGTTTCTCTCAGTGTTGTTTTCTCCTCCTCAAGCTCTTTCTTGTCTTGTCCAGTTGTCCACTGACAGGGGAGCACTAGGCTCTATTATATCATCACCCTAGATATGTACACTGTATGTGGAGCTAGGTAGTGAGATTAGACCCAACAGAGATGGAAGAAACAAGGCAGCAACCCCTCCTGCTTTTCATGCACGCCTTTGACACATGGACATGGTCAAGGAAAATCAGTAAATGCTCACCTCCCTCCTAGTCGTGCCTGATTCAACATCAGCATCTATATCCAGCACCATCATCATCATCCTTGTGCTACAGTAGCGTGGCCTGCTCAGAGAAAAATTAAGACTTTCTGATGAGCGTGCATGTACTTGCGGTGCGGGCGTGCGTGCATGCCACTATAGCTAGCAATAAGAAGCTGCCAAAATGTACTCTACTACGCGATGCAATGCTCCTACAGCCCTAGCTAGCGCATTTGTATTTGCACTGTGGCTGGACAGTGAGAAGAGTGAGCAGAGGCAGGTCTCGAAAGCAAGAAGCTGTCATGCCACAAGGAGAGGAGAAGGATTAGGTCTGATCATATTCACGTCACCCTGCAGACTCGTCTCTCTACGTACCACCACCACCTCACCCTTGTTTCTCATTATCTTCCCGATAGAAAGGCTGAAAACGTACTACTACTTCCACCACGTGCACTCGCAGAGAAGTGACACCACGCTGCAGCTAGCCAGCGTATGGCTATGGATTGGATTCGATTGCTCGCTCGCCCCGTCTATGTATGTACTCGTATATACTGTACTATTATATCCTGATTCCGGAATCCGGTTCCCCTACCTCTGTAGTAGTCTCTAGCGTGGATAGGCCGGAATCTCATCTCTAGGAGGACACACCGGCCTCGATCGCAACCGCACCCGGCTGTGCGGTCTGATTTGATAACACACAAGGCCGATCCGGAGATCCTCCATCCCTTCCGCCGGCGATCCATCGCCCTCCGCTCTGTTGTTTCTCCGGCCCAGCGCTCGATGATCTTCTCTTCTCTTCTCCTGGCCTTTTTGCGACGCACGCACACGCCGGCAGATCTGTCCGTCCGTGCATGCGTGGTCTCATTAAACTCGATCTCGTGCTGCCTGCTGGGGATTCAGAGCTTGCATATGTGTGTGTGATGGATAGGAGAAGAATGTTGGATGAAGCCGGCTTTAATTTGTCCGAAAGTTGGGAGCTGCGCTTGCCTTTCCTGGCGCCTCTTTCTATTATGCTGCTCCATCGCGCCGTAAAAGCATAGAGTTCAATGTGCATTGTGCACATTTAAAAAAAAGGATATATACAGTGTTCACGATGACAATAGGATTATGATCACAGACAGCGGGCCTCTCTTCTCTCTCTATGCTGCTCGGGTCGAGTTCAGTAGGATCACACCAGACTATTGGACATTAATTTATGAACTCGTTATTTTGTGATTTTGTTTTACATAAAACTTGTGCGTGGATAATATATGTTTAAAACTACCCTATAAATCATCAAAAACCATATTTTTTTATGCGTATAATTATTTTCCTATGATCTACTTTTAGTGCGTCACGAGCATTTGTTTTAAAATATTCGCTTAGAAACATTTTAAAGTAAAAAAAAGGATGCTACATATATAGGATGGAGTCTCTTACATTCTACAGTGCATTTTTGATGAATAAATAACTTTTATGATTTATATATTTTAATAAATTGTATGTTAATCGGGGAATTGACAAGCAGGAGGCTCAACTGTCAGTTTGGCTGTCAACAAGGCTAAACAGTTTATTACATCACCGAGTGGTTAAACCTGCAACAGATTCGACCACCACCCAATACTGAAAGAAAATCCATACAAGTGGTAAATCCATACAGTGTTCACGATGACAATAGGATTAGGATCACAGACAGCGGGCCCATATGTTAGCATGCAAACATTACGTGCTGATTTGGTAGAATTGCAATCGTTTTTTTTCGCTTTCTTATTCCTCTCAGATATTTTTTTTCGCGAAAAAAAAAAGATATTACTTCCGACATACACAGTAGGTTCCATCTGTTGCTCACACACGTCCAGCTGGACAATTTGGAATTTTCTGCATCATGTACTACTCCCTGTGTACTAGTGTTGTATTACCGCAAGGAAAGGTCATTTCAGTTGAGGAAATTGCAAGCTTCCACTACATCCTTCTCCTCTATATATGTGTTGCAAAAGTCGACACTTGGGGAAATTTCTTGCAGCATTTCACTAGATGGTGATCTAATCAGTTACCATTTTCATTACTTGGATATCTGACCAACTATTTTGACCCGTTGAAACGAAATTGGGAACCAGCCTTGCATGTCAGTGCTTCAATTGATGTCATAAATTGTATAACCTCTGAAAAAATAAAATTATTATTCATGAAAAAATTATTAGCTTTTTTAATGCACACAAGGATGTAATGGACGCAGTCTATATGAAGCATCAATGGTTCACTGAAAAATAATCAGTCTATATGGTTTACAGATCAAACATTTTTTACACACTAAACAACCCACATGAAGTAAATTACATAGGGCTCGATCCACTGGCTAGAGCCTAGAGGGCTAGGCAAGTACTCATGTTCAAGGGTGTTTACGGCTAAATCAAGTGCACATGCTCTTATCTGAAGGACCTTCAAAGTAGTTCAAAGCCTTCGAGTATGTACAGATGTACTACTTTCAGATCAGTTTTGTTCCTTACTGGTCTTCCATGGACCAGTGCATGATCGGATGATGATGGCGCCTTGCGTCATGCTCCTCCTTGGGGGCATCGTTCTTGGAGAGGTGGCCGGCTGGAGGGACCCGTGGTTGTGGGAGGTGGTGGCGATGAAGGTGTCGGGGCTGAGGTGACAGCGACTGCTGTCTTTTAGGCCGGGGCGGCGGCCCCGGATGTTGGTACGGCGGCCGTGGTCTGCGAGCGGTTCTCTCTGTGCAGCTTGGGCTGCGGGTGACTGAGTCGTGCGGCGTCGTGACTCGGTTGCGAGCGGTGCTACGTCGGGACGGCGGTCCCGGAAGGTGGTCTTGGTGGTGAGGCTGTCGGGGCTGCTCGGGCAGCGGCAGCAGCGGTTGCCTTTTAGGCCGGGGCGACGGCCCCGGATATTGGTACGGCCGCCAATATGCACCTCCCTTTGTAGTCACGGCGTCTTCTCTCTGGTGGTGGTGTTTGCCCTTCTGTCCTGGCGCTCTTTGTGGTCTGTTGCCTTCGAGGTTGTGTGGGTTCTGCCCTGTGGTGTTGGGTTTTGTTGTATGGTTTTCGCCCGGTATCTTCCATTAATAAACCGGGCACCTTCTTCTTAATAAATGGAAACGGCAAAGCTTTTGCCTTCGTTTCAAAAAAAAAACATTAGGAAGATCGCATACTTTCGGCGTGTCCTCTAAATAAGAGGAGCCTAGTGGGAGAATTTTGTGGCCCTCTTACTTACTCCCTCCGATCCATACAAAGTGTCGCCCACTTAGTGCAAAGTTTGTACTAACTTAGTACAAAATGAGTGACACTTTTTATAGATCGGAGGGAGTAGAAATAAGGATCGTATTCCGCACAAGTATAATGGAAGTGCCAGAAGATAGAAAAAATGTGTGCAAAGATATCATATTTTATGGGGTTTCATCTCTGCGGAATATATTTGTACATGCACAAGCGGGTACATGACCTATCATGTCCGTCTACAACTTGTTTTGTGCTTCTCCTTCATCTCTTGCTAGAAAAAACATTTGGATATAGCAACACTCCATAAGAGCTTTGGTAGTCGATCTCTTGCTAGCAAAGAAGAAGAATTGGATGTAGCAACACTCCGTAAGATATTTGGTAATCTCATTCTTTCATCCAAAGATTCGGCATAGGAAACCAGATTAAATGCATACAAAATTCAAGTGAAAATTCTTGATCCAAATTTATCCTTGAGATTGTCGGCTAGCTTCAAGCATGCATGCTGAGATTGCAGTGAACGGTTTTAGTCCGATTTTGTTTACTTCTATTGTGTCTGATAGAAGCAACGATATATGAAAATGGTAGTGTGTTTGGTTGGGAACAGAGCACAATGTAATGGGATGGTTTATCACCATGGAATGGATTTTCACTTCGTGTTTCGTGTAGAGAACATAGCGGTTCGAGCATTGTTTGGGACGGAGAACGTACCAAAACCAACAAGAGAGGAATCAGTTGGTTCGGCCAGTTAGGTGGTTTTTTTGGGAAGGGGAAGAATGTTCTGGCCTCTGCATCGATTGATGCATATAGCCTTTTATTGCACTATTGAATTGTGGTTCTTAGTATAGTTCAAAGATCACATAAGGTTGATACACGTATCCACCATCTAAAAAATGAAAATAAAACCGGCGCCATGACATCAACATGTAATCCTTTAATCAATTTTCCACCCACACCGACTAAATAAGTCTCATGCAACCATTTCCAAACTGCTGCACTCAGAAGGCATGGCATGACACTACTCCGCGGATAGGAGATAGGGCCACATACAGATCCAGTTTGAGACCAAAGGGATAACCTGCAAAAAGGAGTTCTTAGTTTGTTGAAAATGAAATCATTTCTACACGCCATATGACCCAAAGTAAAGCACAAACTCCTTAGGGATTTGGACTTTTAGCTTTTTATCAATCCCCATTAGCTAGTTTCCGAACAAATTTGTTATAATTATGAGGGAAGATATTGAAAAAGCCATATGTACAATGCGCCATATTGTCTTTACAAAAGTACATTGACTGAAAATATGTTGCATTGTTTCATCTTTGTCACAAACCAACATTTCTACCCTGCCAATTTCTTTTTGCCAATTTATCCTTGGTTATAATCACTTTATGATGAATAAACAACATAAAAATAACTAACCTTTAGTGTAATTTTATTTTCCAAATGTATTTCTACAGGCACAAAGTATGTCCGTTGGATAAATCTGCATCCATTTATCTGACTATAAAGATGGCCGGAAATGTTAACTCCCACATGAAAACATCGTGACAACTTGACATCCATCTATGTTGGACTAAATCAAATATGAAATCTCGTCTATCCAATTATGAGTTATAAAATGGTTCAATACATTGGCCGAATATCCCATCTATTTCATTTTGGGAATCAAAATACAAAATTATTGAACCATTTCCTTAGATCATCTTCAATCAGGCTGCACTAATTTGGTCCCTCATTTGTTTGCGGACACGTTCGGACAATGTCTGCTTTGAACCCTCATTTATTCGTGCGTGCAGCCGTGTCCCCCAAATTGTCCGGTCACTTGCACATAATTGGTGGGGATATAGAGAGAAAAGAAATTAAAAAAAAAGATAAAGTTCCTAGGATGGACTGCGTCCTACATTGCGGACTAATAGGAAACATGTCTGAACACCCTCGCATTCACCCGAAAATAGGGGCTGGAAGTGGGGTTGTCGGACATCCCAGACATATAGGGGGAAATGGGGATCCGGTTAGGTAGCCTTTTTTTTCTTTCATCTCCTTTATGGACACTGTCCGAAATATCCGCCCGGACATACAGAGACAAAGTGAAGGGTCCGACTGAATATGATGTTATATACCATTTGGTTCACCCAACTAAACTCGCCGTAAGATAATCAAAACCTCCGTATGGTTTCCCACTATTAGCTAACGTCCAAAACATGCATGGTTAGCATTGAGTTACTACAATGGTGAAAATTTCGACATAACCGTTGACGCTTAAGAGAAATATAATGTTTCCAGGATTTATGTATTGTGTGTGATGGATTATGATTTATGTTATAGTTTTGAGTTTACATGTGCACAAGAAAATTTCCAAAAATATATGAATGGGATTGGGGCATTGGGCACAAGCAACCTTAGTAATATTAGGCATTGATACGTTACCTATACGAATATTTGACCATCAATTTTTTTCCGTATATGTGATATGTTAACATTAAATTTGAACAACATTGGGAGAGAACTATTTATGTCTTATCAGTTCAATAGTTTCTTATATATGATTCGTAGTCAAAGCTAAAAAGTTCAACTACAACACTTTTAGAATACGGTGTAACAATTACAGGGCACGACGGTTACCACAGTGCTCTCTGCAAGCAAGCAAGCTGTTCGGCAGAGCAGACCATATTCATAGCACGATGGTTACCATAGTACTAAATTTGTTCCCCAAGTGTAAATGATTTCGTGGTAGATGCCTGATCCAGCCCAAAAGTGAAGAAGCAAGGCAATAAATGGTTGGAGAAAATTAGAGGCTTGGTGATGGCTGTCTGAAGTCTGAAGCCAAGAACATGGGACTGATATCTCTGATGCCTTGCCTTGGCAGCAACCACCATCGATCGATCCATCCGCAGCAGCAGCAGCACTGACACACATGGGATGGCTCAGCTCAGCTCAGCTGGGAGAGAGGGCGTTGGTTGGGCTCTTCCCTGCAGCGAGTCATGGAGCTCCCCATGCATCCACACTTTTGTCGATCATTTCATCTTAGCTCAGGCTGCACTCGCAGACCATGATACGGAAGGAGAGCAGAAGCGCACGAGATGGCGAGTTTCGCACTGACAAACCAAACGGCCATAATAACTTTGGTCGATCATTTCATCTTAGCTCAGCTGCACTTGCTGGCACAGTTGTTGTCTTTCTGCTTTCGCCAGTTCGCCTGCTTGGATTCAAACTTTCAGCTCAAGAGGAACCAATCAGATATCTTTTTTCTTTGTTTTCTATGTATGTTTTGCTAAAGTGTAGTTGAAATATTAGCTGTATGAGAACATAGTTATTTGAAATACAGAGTACTTAGAGGACCTGACGAAACAATACTTGCCGTACGGGGCGCTGGAACACAAGGCTGCAAATGCATGCATGCTTGGGTGAGCCAGGCCACGGCCAAATTCTGATGGGAGTGAGTGAACATTGGCAGCAACTGGAGGCTACAGCACTCACGTCAAGCAGAAGAAGCCAGCGTGGCAGCATTTCATGAGCTTGTGCTGAATCCAAAGTGACATGGACGTATATGCATGGTGTTGGCCCACACGGACAAAACAGGTGGCATGCTGCATGTTGTGCCTTGTATCACTGCGGCAGGAAGGAATGCAAATTTATCTCAGCACACGGTGTTTGGAGGAAAATCACAGCCCGGGGATGATGGTAATAAACTGATGCTGATATCAAGTCCGTCCAGCACGATCGACTTTTCGGTAGGAACTTCTGTATAACAGAACCCTTACTATTTGTCAGAATCAACCCACGTCGATTTTTTCATTTCAGGTTTCATAATATTTCAAATATGCTTGACTTCTCGGTGAACCCGTGCAAAAGATTGTGAGGCATGTTGTGAAAATCTCGACGACAAACACGTTTCACTTTAGCAAAATGTTTGCTGCTACGTCCATTCATAAACAGGTGCCATGTCTCAGTAAAATATTTTTATGAAACCACTATGAGGTATAGTATAGATTGATATTGGAAAGGATCATATGCCCCCAAATATACTGCAGCCAAAAGGATCAGCTGTTCATGGCAAAGAACGCCAATATATCCTGTTCCACCAGTGACACAAGTAAAAGAGTCAAAATGAAAATTTTAATCAATCCATCCATTCACCATGAAGCACTGGAATTTACCTCAATGCAAAGACATGTACTACTCTACCAAAACTGTAATTAGTGGAGAATATTAATGAACACATTTACTTGTCACCGTGCTAGGAATGCTCAGTACTATATATTGGTCCATCTCTACTCCACTAGCAACAAGCCAAACAACATATCTAGTAGTCGAGACACATTTTTAAACTCCACGAGGAAAATCTAGAAGCTAGTTCTATAGGATGCATGACATAAAAGAAAAATATAGAACTTGAAATTCTTCCAGGGGATAGGAGGCTTCAGGAGAGAGATTATCATTGCTCCGAGAGCTACAGTCCCATCATATTTTGAAGTTGGGCACTTTACTAGAGGAGCTCAAACTTTTAACAAGCGACACCAATATCGATCATCTTCCCCATGTGTCCCCATGAGGGATGCATAGTCCAATTCACGCCTATTGGGAGTCCATCTACAAGGCCTAGCCATGATAGAAAGTAGGTTCATATGTCTCTTGATGCTATATAGATCAGGGCTTCACACCGTTTCATGAAAACCTTCAAAACATTGTCTATCTTGATTTGAAACGCGAGGTATATAATTCAATGAAATTTCCCTAGCTAAATTTACCGTAATGGTTTGTAGTTTCATTGATTTTTTGTTTGATTCATAGCCTATGGATAGCAACGATGAGTTCATTTTTTTTCAAATGATGGAAGAGGAAGCCAATATCACAGCTGATGACAAAGAGAACCAGGTGATTCTCATTGTCTTTTAGCTGCGCAACAGGAGATGGAAGGAACTACAAATTCAGAGGATCCAGAGGATCGAGGACTGGGCAGCAAGCAAACAAGAACTGTCGAACGACTATGGGTCATGTGCTGCTATTCGATGAATTTTTTGTGAGTAACCCACCACACGGTCCGATTCTATTTCGACTGCACTTTAGGATGAAAAAAAAAGGATGTGTTCATGTGTATTGTGTATGGTGTTCAGGACTATGATGACCACTTCCAACCGAAGAATGATTGCACTAGACTTATTGGATTTAATCACTTCAGAAATGCGGTCCTGCCATGCGAAGTTTGACATATGGAACTTTTGCAAATAGTGTGGATGACTACCTCCGTATGTCTGGGTGCATATGCATCGAATTCATGTACATGCTTTATGCAGCAGTGGTTGAAGGTGTTTGGACTGATCTATGTGAGAGCACAAAATACATCAGATACAACTCGGCTCATGAGATAAGGTGAGGCTAGAGGATTCACTGGGATGCTTGGGAGCATCGATAGCAAGTATATTGGAGATAAAAGAATTATCCGTTCAATCAGTAAGGGATATATAAAATAGGTCATGTTGGAGCACTCTTTCTTTGGCATCACCGACCGGTACTCACAGTGACATCAACGTGTTGCAACGCTCTCTGATGTTTGTGAGACTTCCCGAGTTCCAAACCCATAATTGCAACTATGAGATCAATGACCAGCAATACAAAAAAAAAGGGTACTACCTAGCATATGACACTTATCCTTGTTGGACGATATTTCTGAATTTTTGGGTGAGCGGACCTGGCAAGGTACACAAATAATGGAAACGTTCTCATTTTAGATTCAATCAATTTCTCCTATAAGACAATATCACCTAGAACTCGCTAGTGAAGGATACCAATTCTTCCACGAGGAATAAGGATAAGGATTTTTGGATCACCCTTTGACGGGCATCGATTCCAATCTCGCAACTCATACCTTCTGAAGACACCCGACGAAGGAATAAAAACTCTCCACAACTCTGTTGGTCTGGAAAAATCTCACATTGCCTCGAGAAAACAGAGTGTTAGAAAATATGTAGAGCGGTAATTTGGTATGCTCCAAGCCCGTTTTGCTATTGTACGTTATCCATCTCAACCATGGTCGCTGCATCAGATGTGGGAGATCTTGAATGATTACATTATCATGCATAACATGATTGTGGAGAGTGAGCATGATGATGGTATGGTGTTTGTTCGATAGTTTGAGTACTGGACCCTCTTGTCGACTGATACGTCTCCGACGTATCTATATTTTTTGATGTTCCATGCTTGATTATATATCAGTGCCACATGTTTATACAATGTTTTTATATCATTTTGGCATGATTTATGAAACTAACCTATTAACGAGATGCCCAGGGCCAGTTCATGTTTTCTGCTGTCTTTTTGTTTAAGAAAAGTTGTTATAGGAAGTTTCTCAGATTCCTCTCATAATTTACAGGAATTCTTTCCAATATGAAACGAAGACGGAACCCGAAGGACAGCCGGAGGGGAGGGACAGGGGCTCCAGACGCCACCTGGCCGCGGGCCACCCTGGGCGGGCATGGGGCCCACCTGGGGCCCCTGTCCATCGCCTCGCACCGCCCCTTCGCCTATAAATTCTCCTCTGGCCAAAAAACAGAGGAGGCGTGATCATAATCTCCAGAATACGTCCGTGGCCGCCGCCATCTCAAACCCTAGTTCGTGAGGGTTCAGAAGCTCTTCCCGGCACCCTGTCGGAGAGGGGAATCGATGCCGAAGGCATCTACACCACCATGCCTACCTCTGGAGGCATGCGTGAGTAGTCCACCACGGGACTATGGGTCCATAGCAGTAGCTAGATGGTTGTCTCTCCTCCTTGTACTTCATTGTTTAGATCTTGTGAGCTGCCTATCATGATTAAGATCATCTATTTGTAACTGCTACATGATTGTGTTTGCATGGATCCGATGAATTGTGGAAGTCATTACTTTTGTTCAGTTATGTGTTTCATCTATGATCTTGCATGCTCTCTGATGCTAGTGGTTGCTTTGGCCAAGTAATTGCTTGTAGCGCCCCGACCTCAGAACTATACAGTGAAGCGTTGTGCAACCGGTCATGCTACACAATCGAAAGTTATTGGGTTTACCAATCCCAGGCCAAAACCCATTGGCAGGTGTGCTCAGAATGGATCATATGCCCAAATCCCAGGCCAAAAGATTGTGAGGCATGTTGTGAAAATCTCGACGACAAACACGTTTCACTTTAGCAAAATGTTTGCTGCTACGTCCATTCATAAACAGGTGCCATGTCTCAGTAAAATATTTTTATGAAACCACTATGAGGTATAGTATAGATTGATATTGGAAAGGATCATATGCCCAAATATACTGCAGCCAAAAGGATCAGCTGTTCATGGCAAAGAACGCCAATATATCCTGTTCCACCAGTGACACAAGTAAAAGAGTCAAAATGAAAATTTTAATCAATCCATCCATTCACCATGAAGCACTGGAATTTACCTCAATGCAAAGACATGTACTACTCAACCAAAACTGTAATTAGTGGAGAATATTAATGAACACATTTACTTGTCACCGTGCTAGGAATGCTCAGTGCTATATATTGGTCCATCTCTACTCCACTACCAACAAGCCAAACAACATATCTAGTAGTCGAGACACATTTTTAAACTCCACGAGGAAAATATAGAAGCTAGTTCTATGGGATGCATGACATAAAAGCAAAATACAGAACTTGAAATTCTTCCAGGGGATAGGAGGCTTCAGGAGAGAGATTACCATTGCTCCGAGAGCTACAGTCCCATCATATTTTGAAGTTGGGCACTTTACTAGAGGAGCTCAAACTTTTAACAAGCGACACCGGCCAATATCAATCATCTTCCCCTTGTGTCCCCATGAGGGATGCATAGTCCAAGTCACGCCTATTGGGAATCCATCTACAAGGCCTAGCCATGATAGAAAGTAGGTTCATATGTCTCTTCATGCTATATAGATCAGGGCTTCACACCGTTTCATGAAAACCTTCAAAACATTGTCTATCTTGATTTGAAATGCGAGGTATATAATTCAATGAAATTTCCCTAGCTAAATTTACAGTAATGGTTTGTAGTTTCATTGATTTTTTTGTTTGATTCATAGCCTATGGATAGCGATGATGAGTTCATTTTTTTTTCAAATGATGAAACAGGAAGCGAATATCGCTGCCGATGACGAAGAGAACCAGGTGATTCTCATTGTCTTTTAGCTGCGCAACAGGAGCTCGAAGGAACTACAGATCGAGGACTAGGCAGCAAGCAAACAAGAACTGTCGAACCACTATGGGTCATGTGCTTCTATTCAATGAATTTTTTTTAGTAACCCACCACACAGTCCGATTCTATTTCGACTGCGCTTTAGGATGAAAAAAAGGGTGTGTTCATGTGTAATGTGTATGGTGTTCAGGACTATGATGACCACTTCCAACCGAAGAATGATTGCACTGGACTTATTGGATTTAATCACTTCAAAAATGTGCTCCTGCCATGCGATGTTTGACATATAGAACTTTTGCAAATAGTGTGGATGACTACCTCCGTATGTCTGAGTGCATATGCATCGAATTCATGTACATGTTTTTGTGCAGCAATGGTTGAAGGTGTTTGGACCGATCTATGTGAGAGCACTAAATACAGCAGACACAACTCGGCTCATGAGATAAGGTGAGGCCAGAGGATTCACCGAGATGCTTGAGAGCATCGATAGCAAGTATATTGGATATAAAAAAAATTATCCATTCGATCAGTAAGGGATATATAAAATAGGTCATGTTGGAGCACTCTTTCTTTGGCATCACCGGCCGGTACTCACAGTGACATCAACGCATTGCAACGCTCTCTGATGTTTCTGAGACTTCCCGAGGTCCAAACCCATAATTGCAACTATGAGCTCAATGACCACCAATACAAAAAAAAGGGTACTACCTAGCATATGACACTTACCCTTGTTGGTCGATATTTGTGAATTTTCGGGTGAGCGGCCCTGGCGAGGTACACAAATAATGGAAACGTTCTCATTTCAGATTCAATGAATTTCTCCTATAAGAGAATATCACCTAGAACTCGCTAGTGAAGGATACCAATTCTTCCACGGGGAATGAGGATAAGGATTTTTGGATCATCCTTTGACGGGCATCGATTCCAATCTCGCAGCTCATACCTTCTGAAGACACCCGACGAAGGAATATAAACTCTAAACAACTCTGTTGGTCTGGAAAAATCTCAAATTTCCTCGAGACAACAGAGTGTTAGAAAATATGTGGAGCGGTCATTTGGTATGATCCAAGCCCGTTTAGCTATTGTACGTTATCCATCTCTACCATGGTCGCTACATCAGATGTGGGAGATCATGAATGATTACGTTATCATGCATAACATGATCGTGGAGAGTGAGCATGATGATGGTATGGTGTTTGTTCGATAGTTTGAGTGTTGGACCCTCTTGTCGAGCCACATCAGATCGGGCCGGTTGAGTTTTCTATATTTCTCGCAATGCAATAGGAAATTCGTGACGAAACAACTCACCACCAACTGTAATATGATATAGTCGAGTATATGTGGACGATCAAAAGAAACAAATAGTTTGTATCATGTGTTTTACTAAACTGCATGCATGCGTGGGTGAGCCAGGCCACGGCCAAATTCTGATGGGAGTGAGTGAACATTGGTAGCAACTAGAGGCTACAACACTCTGGTCAAGAAGAAGAAGCCAGCATGAGAGCATTTCATCAACTTGGAGTGAATCCAAAGTGACATGGACGTATATGCATGGTGTTGGCCCACAGGGACAAAACAGGTGGCATCCTCCATGTTCTACCTTGTATCACTCCGGCAGGAGGGAATGTTAATTTATCTCAGCACACGGTGTTAGGAGGAAAATCACAGCCCGAGGATGGTACTAAACTGATGGTGATACTGATATCTGCATGATCATCATTGTGGTAGGTACTTCTTTATAACAAAACCCTTACTATTTGTCAGAATCAACCCACGGTCGATTTTTTCATTTCAGGTTTCATAATATTTCAAATATGCTTGACTTCTCGGTGAACCCGTGCAAAAGATTGTGAGGCCTGTTATGAAAATCTCGACGAAAAACACCTTTCACTTTAACATAATGTTTGCTGCTACGTCCATTCATAAACAGGTGTCATGTATCAGCAAAATATTTTATGAAACCTCTATGAGGTATAGTGCGGTTTGATATTGGAAAAATATAAGGTTTTATATGAAAATATATCGCAGCCAAAAGGATCAGTTGTTCATGGCAACGAACGTCAACATACTCTGCTCCGCCCGTGACAGGAGCTAAAACTGCATTCTCGTGCTACGAGGGCTTTTACATGAAACTTATTTTTAATGCAATCCAAAAAAACGTGGAGAGATTTTGAATGAGTTTTCCTATTTCTTGAATGAAGCACGAGTAAAGAAAAACGTTATGGCTAAATGCAACACCGCACTCTCGCCAGCTAGTCCCGTGTGCTAGGTAGCCTTAGCCAAGCCAAAAAAATTAAAAGAAATTATGTTCCTTGTAATACTTTGGTCAAAGTATACATGTACTATCTCTATGAAATTTAGTCATGTTTTTATTATTCACGATGGCTTGTTGACAATTCCAATGAATTTGAGCATGCTCAAGTAAAACACGAGTGTAATAAAATAAATGGTTAGGTCTATATTCCATCATTGTCTAAATCAAGTTGAATTGAAAGAGATACATGTGTAGTAATTCTTACTAGAACGCCAAATTTGCGTTCCAGATTTTTCAAGAAAATAAAAACAATCAATCCATCCATCCACCATGAAGCACCGGACGTTAATTCAGTACAAAGATATGTACTACTCTATCAAAATTGTAATTAGTGCAGAATATTAATGAAGACTTTACTTGTCACCGTGCTAGGAATTCTCAGTGTCATATATTGCTCCATATCTACTCAAGTAGAAGCAAGCCAAACAACATATCTAGTAGCCGAGACACATTTTAAGCTCCACGAGGAAGATCTAGAGGCTAGTTCAATGGGATGCATGACAGAAAGCAAAATATAGGAATTGAAATGCTTCAATGGGGGATAGGAGGCTTCAGGAGAGAGATGACCATTGCTCCCATAAGCTACAACCGTCACAGATTATTTCGATGTAGGGCACTTTACTAGAGGACCTCAAACTTTTTCAAAGGGCCACCAATATCGTTCATATTCCCTATGGATGTATTTGATATCCTGCAGCCATTTGGGAGTTTCGTGGCAAAAAGTTCACCACGGCCTGTTGTTGGAGAGACACCTCAAAAGTCCAGTTGTGCACATTGTTTGGTTGACTGCATCCCAATTTATTGCATGAGGAAAGATACGAGAGGATGTTTGGTTGCTTGCATTCTTTCATTATGGTAAGGCAAATGCAAATGTTGAGTGTTTTGTTGCTTCAACGGGTCTGATGTACTAACCTCTTATTATGAGTGGTGATGTTACCCGTTCACTCACTCATTATAGAATAGACAGATTGAGAATCACAATCATAGCATAGAAGCTGTTCAGAATTAGGATAATATCATAGAAACAATTCAAGTTCACTGGGATCATAGCATAGAATCAGGAGCAACACGAGTTAAGCAATTAAGCATTTGACTATGGGCTTATTCAGTAACTTATCGTCCTTCAGGTGCACCTAAGATTGAGAAGGCAGTTTGTTAGTTGTGCTTCATTTGTTGTCTCTGAACAAGTGAAACAACTAAAGATTGGTATGCTATCTATCCATGCCATGTCCAATCAACTTGTCTTCATCCATCATGATGGTCAAGGTCTCCTCGCACCATGTTGCTCCTTCAATTTAATTTCCCTTAGTTGGGAATCATAACCAACACTTCCCTCTCCACTTCCTCAAGTGGTTGTAAATCTAAGTTGGTATCACTGTACGTCGAATGAAGTAATAAATATCATTGCTAACCTTAGAATGTGAGTTTTTTCTGAAGTATTTATTAAACTGGGTCCCCTTGCACGAGCTCGCAAACCCTATTCAGGACGAAGAGCGACAGAGAAGGTACCCATGACATTTGGGAAGCGAGGAAAGGAAACCCCTTGAAGCGGGCCGGACTGCGTTCTGAGACACCATGTTAGGGACTGCATTCTTAGGCACTATGGCGGGCAAGTGATTATCAGTGACCATGTCAGGCAGGGTTGTCTCATGTACCATGGCGGGTAAGGGAGCATCCATGCCATGCCAGGCAATGGTTTCTCAGGCAACACTGTGGGAGTATACAAATTGGGAGAGCTAGGCGCACCGATTTCCTACAATGGTTAACATGGATCACAATCAATCACATCTTGGCAAAAGATCATCTACACATCCAAGAGCATACTACACAAACAAATCTAGACATGCTACTTAAAAACAACGTTGGCATGAATCACAATCAAGCATATCCTGGTAACAGATTATTGAATCCATCGAAATCTACCAATATCAAGCACATGCTTACAAGAACAAGGGTTAGTGGGTCTTACAGCCGCAAGATGCAAACACCGTTGGGAACAGAATAAGCAACAAGCTTGCTATCGACGACCACCGTCGTCATGCTCGTCGGTGGAGTAGCTAGGTGGAGTCGGTGAAAATGATCCCGCCATAACCATAGCCATGGAGCTCGAAGGGGGGAAATGGTTGTTTTCGATTTGGACGGTGAGCGAGGTGGTTTTAAATAGAAGGGAGAAATAGGCAAGCGCTGATCAAATTTCTCCCGCCGCAATTTCGAGCTCATACCATCTCTGGTGCCTGCGGTAGATTGCACAGGGCGTTCTCGATGTTAACGTGGGAGCCTGTCTCCATTGAAACTGCTGAATCAAGAGTTTTCAGCGGGCCTCGCTCGAGAGTGCTTCGATGGGCGTGTTGGCCTGGTCCGGGAGCTCTCACAGGCAACTAAACACAACTTTAGTGGCCAACACAGGCGACCAAACACCCCCCATGTGTCACCATGAGAGATGCATAGTCCAAGTAACGCCTATTTGGAGTCCATCTTCAAGGCTTAGCCATGATAGAAAGGGGGTTGATATGTTTGTTGATGTTATATAGACCAGGGCTTCACACAGTTTAACGAAAACCTTCAGACCACGATATATTGATGCTCCCTTGAACATTGTCTATCTCGGTGTGAAATGCAAGATATATAATTCATTGAAATTGACTTAGGTAAATTTAGTGCAATGTTTTGTAGTTTTGTTGTTTTCTTATTTGATTCAAAGCCTATTTATAGCGACGATAAGTTCACATTTTCCTAGATTAAGGAAGAGGAAGCGAATATCGCAGCCGATGACAAGTAGAACCATATGATTCTCATTGTTCTTTCAAATGCGCAACATGAGCTGGAAGGAACTCCCAAACCCAGAGGGTTGAGGATTGGTGGCAAGGAAACAAGAACCGTCGAAAGACTATGGGTCATGTTCTGCTATGCAATGACAATTATTCGAGCAACCCGACACACAATGCGATTCCATTTCGGTGGCACTTTAGGGCCTCTTTGATTCAAAGGATTTGTATAGGAATTCTGGAGGATTAAAATCCTTAGGATTTTTCCCTATGGTGATGGTTTGATTTGTAGGATTAAATCCTAAAGGAAATTTTCCTAAGGAATCCTTTACACTAGATCCTATAGAAAATCTAACATCCACTCATGCCTCTTTTTTAAAATCCTTTGTTTTCCCGTGACAAACTTTCATGCATATGAATTCCGGTAGATTCAAGTGTGCGTGACATTACAATCCTGCATTTTCCTATTCATACGTTTTTAGAATCCTGCGAATCAAAGAGGCCCTTAGGATGAAAGAAGGAATTATTGGATTTTCATCACTTCGAAAATGGTCTGCTGCTATACGAGGCATATGGAAGTGTTCCAAATAGTGTGGATGATGTCTTTCGTATGTTTGGGTATAAATGCATCGAATCCATGTACAAGTTTTGTGCAGCGGTGGACCGACCTATTTGAGGATAACAAAGGTAGCAGACGCAACTCGGCTAATGATACAAGGTGAGGATTCCCTGAGATGCTTGTGGGCATCGATTGCATGCATTGGAATGGAAAAATTATGCATTCGCGGGGATATATAAAAATGAATTCATGTTGGAGCGTGTAGCTATGATAGATTATGACTTGTGGATTTGACAATCACAATAATATCTACTTATTATAATGTTCTCTAGTTTTTGCGATACTTGCTGGTATGGTGTTTGATTGTCAGTTTGAGTCAGGGCCTTCTTGTCGAGCCACACCAGCCAGCCAAGTTTTCAGATTTTTCGCCATCCATCAGAAAATTGGTGATGAAACAACTCACCAACAAATTTATGATATGGTCGAGTATTTGTGGATTCTCAAAAGAAACGAGTAGTTCAGAGTGTCATGTTTTTTTAGTAAAACTTGCCGGATTTAAATTGTTACTTGAATTGTTGTAATAGCTATACTATTTAATTTAAATTGTTGTACTAACTATATTATTTTTATTTCAAAATATTTTGTTAAACTATGCAATCTGCTTATATCTCATTCAGATATAAATATGAACATAGGCAGATCAACACCATACCAGCAGATGAACACCTCAACCTCAATCACATAGACATGCAGAGCCAGGGTTACTACCTACTAGCAGGGGTGGGGAACAAAACAATTCAAGAAGAATTCCCAAGTAGTCTCCTGCGGGAGCACAGGGAGCAGTGCAAATGCACCACGATGGTTTCCTTGTTGCAAAACCACGGCAACCAGAGCCAAATTTAGATTCGTTGGCCACATGCCCCCCTGCCTCCCTGCACTCCTACACGGCCCCAAGAATGATTGATTGCTTGAGGCCAGGCCACAGGCAAGGACTGTTTATCTGCTTCTGCTCCAAAGAGAGAAATGTGGTAATAATTTTCACCGTTCTTGATGCACACCCTCTCGATCCATCGCCCTCACCTTTCTGAATCCTTGACAAGAAACTAATTCCCTTTTCTGTTTCTTGGTGGGAGATGGTTTCACCAGATCTATGGGATCAGGCATGCATGCAGTAAGAGCACCGACAGGAGCTGCAGATTAAGCAAGGGGTGCATGCAGATCATGTCATGAACAGTGATCTTGAAAGATACAAGACCTTGCATCTCCATGTTCGTCGTTATATTTTTTTAATGCAATTATCATCAGAGCGCAGATTATATTAGCCCAAGAAGAAACTGCATGCGGATAAAGGGAGAAATACTAAATAAACAAGTAGAGTAAAATTTAATTTTTAACACACCTCTGTCTGATCTGATCCATGACAACTCAAACGCTCAGCTCATCAGACACTGCTAGAGCTAGACTTAAAGTCAGAGACACCAACCAAGGGGACGGAAGAGGAAAAACAATAAGTCCGGCAAAAATATAGAAATGGAAATCGAGAGCTCAGTTCGGTTCGGCCTATGTCCCCCTCTCATGGTTGCTCCCCTACCTTATGACAAGATGAAATGCAAAAAATAAATGGAGATGATGATAATGACCTCGAGTTTCTTTCGATCGATCGATCTCTTCGATGGAACAGTGAAATTAATGACAATGCGGTTTGCTACGCTAGGAAGTAGAATCAAGAACCATGGCATCAGGTAGGAAGGCACCATCGCATTCACGGACGCCATGGTGAATTCCATCTTCTTTCCGCGGTCACTCGTGCTTCGGGGAGCTCGGGTCGCGGTGGAAGGACGGCCCGGGCTGCTGCTGCTGCTGCGATGGCTGCACGGGCATCGGCATCATTGGCATTGCCATCGCCGGCGACTGCATCGCAATTGGCATTGGGTGTGGGTGTGGCTGTGGCTGCAGCGGCGGCGAGCCCGGGAGCGGCCTCTTGGCGAGGGTGTGCTTGTTGTTGTGCATCCACACCTTGAGGACGCGGCGCTTGACGCCGATCTCCTGGCAGAAGTGCTGCACCATGGCGTCGTCCAGCTTCTGGAGCCGCCACCCCACGCGCTCCGCGAAGTCCAGCATGCGCGCCTTCTGCTCGGCGGTGAACTTGGTGCGGAAGCGCTTCTGGGACGAGGAGCCGCCGCCGCCGCCCGAGCCCAGCGCGTCGCGCATGACGCCGGCGCCGCTGCCGTCCATCTCCATCTCGTCCGACTCCGACGTGTTGTGGATCATGCTGAGCGGCATGATGATCTGGTGGTGGTGCCCCGGCATGGGAGGCGGGGGCGGGAGCGCGCGCGGCGCCGCGTAGGCGCCTACGCCGTAGTGGTCGGCGGTGACGAGGAGGCCGCCGCTGCTCTTGTGGTGCTGCGGCATGGCGGGGCCGAGCAGGCGGCGGCCGACGCGGTGGCCGTGTCCGTAGCCGTGCGAGGCGCAGCTGTCGCCGTCCAGGTCGTCCAGCTCCTTGCGGTGGAAATTGCGGTGGCAGCCGCAGGCGGAGCACTTGAGCGCCTCCAGCGAGCCCTCCTCGCCGCTCGGCATGAACTCGCCGCACCCGTCGGTGGCGTTGCCGCCGATGGCCGCCGCGTGGTTCTTCAGACACTCCCGGTACTTCACCGCCGGTCCAGCGCCAATGCCAGCGCCAGCCACCACCAGTGCCGAGCCCGAGCGCTTCTTCCCAGAGCTCTCCTCCGACGCAGCAGTAGCAGCAGGCGGCGACGAGGGCATCCCCCGAGGCTGGGACTGCCCGTTGTGGTTGGCATGGTCATGGTGGAGCTCCATGGCCATGACCCCACCGTAGGGCGAGGCGGCGGTGTGCATTGGGATCGGGAGCTCGCCTCGGGCCCCTGAGAGATCCATCCTGCTTTCTCCCCCCTCCTCTGAAACGACGCTTCTCGCTGCTGCTGCTGCTGCTTCTGTTCGTCTTCTCTGCAGCTGCACAATGGAAACCATGAGAGCAAGAAAAGGCCAATGGCACCTCAAACTCACAACAAGCTAGGGACGCAACAAAAATTCAGTGTCTCTTGGGACTCTCAACACAAGGCACTAAAGAAAGATGGAGAGAGGGAGTGGAGAACAAAAAAGGAAGCTGAGGTGAGAGAGAGGTGCATGGTGTGGGATCTTGGGGACCTTATCAAGAAGATACTGCCACCACTTGCAAACTCCAAGATGGAGGAAAGGCAAGTAATCTAGCTAGCTCAAATGCTCAATTATACACCATAAAAATAAATGCAAACAATATCCTCCTACCCCTATCTAGATTAGCCTCCTCTACTTTGCTGGGCTCTCCCCCCTCCCCATGCAATC